>CM065723.1:54010154-54015154 GCA_033310375.1 Conus canariensis
GTCTGTCTTTACATACACACACAAGGGAGAAAGGAAGCCTCCCCACACCCAGCGAGGCCCGCTCCACCCATATAATACATTTAGCGGGCTGACTACCCCGTGGCCTTGTCAAGCTGGTCACTCTTGGGGGAGAGATGGAAGTGATGGCCGGCAGGTCGTGCGGAGGTCAGCCCCCAGCAACAGGGGGAGATGGAGACCTTGCACTCTCCTGCCGTCACTTCTTTCATGTGGCTTTGACCAAGGACACACACATGCGCACGCACGCACGCACGCACACACACACACACTCACACGCACGCACGCACGCGCGCACGCACACACACACACTCACTCACGCACGCACGCACGCACGCACGCACGCAAGCACACACACACACACATACACACACACACACACACACACACACACACACACTCACTCACTCGCTCACTCACCCAAGCACAGAGAGAGAGAGAGAGAGAGAGAGAGAGAGAGAGAGAGAGAGAGAGAGAGAGAGAGAGACGGATGCTTCATTCAAAAAGGCCATAGCCCTCATGAAGGGGGTGGTATATACATACGATACAAGAAATCGAACATCCAATGCAAACAAAAAGAACAACATCAGTCCTGAGTCCGAGAAATTGTACATTCAACACAGTCAAAAAGAGAACGACATCAATCAGATACAGAGAACTGAGCGGATTTGGAACGCCTTATATAAAAAGATGGCAAATTGTGTTATGACATCTTATCATCTGAAGTCACAAGCAAACTAAGTCTAAATGCAGAAGGATGTCTATGACATTTAGATGGGATACACTGGTTTTGAAGTGTATCCAGGGCAGGACAGCACAGCACAAAGACGAACCTCGGTTTCGCAAGCCTCTTTACACAATGGACAACCAAGTTCAATATCTGCACACTGTTTATGATAACGATCTCCATGAACGTTAATATTAGACAATCCAAATCTAAACCTTGTCATTGTGTACTTCGAATGAATGTCCATTTTCATAGATCAGTAGTTTGGGATACGATGTAACGGGTTGAAGTGTCTATACAAATCAAATCTTCTACTATCTTGACTGAGCATCCCAATCTTGCCATCTACAATCGATAAGCCTAGCACGAAGCATTTTGTTTTTTTAGAACAGTAGTCTTGTTTCCAACACACTGGTTAACCCACGCATATCCCAAACCTAATTCATCTAATCTCACTTTAGCTCTTTTACCCAGTTCACCTTACCCTTCATATCAAAACTAAATAACAGGCTTTTTATTTTACGCTCTCTTGTATGTATCTTCCATATCAAGTGACTTTAAACCGTAACCTATACATTTCATCACAGAATTTAAATACATTGGATATCCACTTGTTTCTCCATAAATCAAATCGTTTGGTGTCTGAGCAGACACACCTAGAAATTTCTTTAGGGCAAATAAATGGACTTTTATCGAGGTGATGCGCAATATTTTCTAAGCCCCATACTTCAGCACCAGGGAGAGCGAGAGAGGGGGGGGGAGAGACAGACAGAGAGAGAGAGACAGACAGACAGAGAGACAGAGAGAGAGAGAGAGAGAGAGAGAGAGAGAGAGTGTGTGTGTGTGTGTGTGTGTGTGTGTGTGTGTGTGTGTGCATCTCTCCTCTCTCTCTCTCTCTCTCTCTCTCTCTCTCTCTCTCTCCTCTCTCTCTCTCTCTCTCAACGAGCACAAGTGGAACGGAAGATCACGATAGACAAACAAAAGCTCAGTGTAGAATAATGATCCTTCACTGAGAGGGGAAAAAACATCAATTCAGGGCCCTAAGGGGCCATTCTTAATGCAACGAACCATTCCTTCTCGTGCTAGACCCGGACTAATGACGAACCCGTACTTCCTCTTTCTGCTTGCTGTCTACGATCCTGGATGCAGTTACTAGAAATCGCCGAGTTACGACCAACGACAGAGAGTCTTAATTGAAGTTCCAATGATCTTTTCTCCAAGGAGAGAACACACCCCGCAAATCCACCTGCCTAAGTTCGACCTAGACAGATCGTTACTCTTACTCCACTGAGCTTTGCTACCGTTTTGCAGAGGCTGTGAAATCGATTGCCGTGTCTTTGTCCGAGATTTTTCACTTAGCGCCCCCCCCCCCCCCCTTTCCTTCCCTATCGTTCCCCCTCCCTTTCTCCCCCCCCCCCCCCCAAGACCCCTCCCCCCTCCCCGATCCTACTCCATTTATTTCCAAAGGACTGAGAACGTAAGTATCGCAACCGCACCAAACATAACATTTTCTTACGAATCAAGGCTGCAAGCTCAGATCAACATCAACCGGTCAATAACTGATACAGAAGACTTTGGCAGCCAGTCAGTAACTGATTTCGATTACAGAATGGTTTGTCCACCGATCAATACCTGGTTTCTACCAGAGAAGAGCTTTCAAAAGAGCTTTGCGCGGGCCTCAATGATCCTCGAAGCACGGTGAGCCATTTTCTCCCCCTCCGCGAACCTAGCATCGCAGAACTGCGCGTAATCCAGCGATCTCTGACCGCGAACTGAAAGACTAGGCGATGAAGAACGATGACAACGATCGCTGAAATCGCCAAGATCGCCTAACTAAACGAGCTATCACAAACAAGTACGGTACACACACACACACACACACACACACACACACACACACACACACACACACACACACACACACACTCACATACACGCGCGTGCGCGCGCACGTGAAATGTATAGAGCCATCACATTTCAGGAGCAGGTGACCTTGAATGGAAAGGCATGGTCACCAACATCAGAAATGACACCGACGACACAACCTCCGAAATGAAAAACAAAGAGAACAGTAACGGGTGCAGAGGGAATGCAAACAGCCCTCAAAACATATGAGAGACAGAGATTGGGGGGCGGGGGGGGGGGGGGGGGGGGGAGAGAGAGGAAGGGTGAGACAGACAGACAGAGACAGACAGAGAGAGACAGAGAGAGATCGCCATCCAGACATTTAAGAGAGACAGACAGACATACAAAGAGAGAGAGTGGGATGGGAGGGAGGGAGGGAGAGAGGGAGAGGAGAGAGAGGGAGACAGAGAACGAGAGAGATTCAGAGCGAAAGCGAGAGCGAGAGAGAGAGAGAGAGACAGAGACAGAGACACAGAGAGAGAAAGAGAGATTGAGAGAAACAGACAGACGGACACACACACACACACACACACACACACACACACACACACACACACACACACACACACTCACTCACTCACACACACAGAGGCAGAGATCAAAACTAGACCTGAGAGTTCGACTCGTATTGATTTACTTACTGATCATGTTCTCCTACTCTGTCTTGTCTGTCTGTCTGTCTGTGCCGTTGTTCACAGAAGCCTCCATGAGGACAGCGGCGTCACAGGGCAGGCGGCCAAGTCTTGCCGGCTCTCCCCGCCTCTTGGCATTCTTCCACCGTGTGATGATCGATGGAACAATAGCCAGTGGGAGGTCAGCAGAGACATCCCCCACCCCGTCCCCATCCGCCCACCTCCTCGTACCCCTTACAACTCCCATCTCCCCCCCCCCCCCACCCTCCCTCCCGCACAATCTTTATGTTCTACCCGCCCCATCTCCTTCCTCCTTCCCTTGACACCTTCTGGCCCTCCGGCTTTTGTCACTGCGCGCGCGCGTGTGTATGTGTGTGTGTGTGTGTGTGTGTGTGTGTGTGTGTGTGTGTGTGTGTGTGTGTGTGTGTGTGAGTGTGTGTGTTGTTGTTGTTGTTGTTATTGTTTGTTGTTTTCTTTCTTTTTTTTTCTTAAATCTTTTTATTCGAGGTGATACATAGAACTGCACAAAAGTAGGCAAATGCAAGAAGCAGTGATCATAATCATAACACAAGTTGATATACAAAACAAACCTTTAGAAACATAAACCAGGGGGGGAAGGGAGAAACAGAAACGGACAGACTCAGAGAGAAACAGGGGGGGGGGGGGGGGGAGAGGTTACCCACACACACACACACGCGCACACACACAGAGCGAGAGAGAGAGAGAGAGAGAGAGAGAGAGAGACAGACAGACAGACAGACAGACAGACAGATAGACACACACACACACACACACACACACACACGCACGCACGCACGCACGCACGCACGCACGCACGCACACACACACACACACACACACACACACATATTAATAAATGTAAATAGTTATCGACCAATAGCTTTAACGTCTCGTGTCCCAAACTAATGGAAAAAATGGTTCTGAATAGATTGTTTCATTATTGTGGTAAATATGACGTAATACCACACAACCATGCCAGTTTTCGAAAAGGAAGATCTGTCAGCAATCATATACTTAAACTAACAACACAAATTAAAAAACCAACTTGCAAAACGAAAAAGCGTTTTGGCTACATTTTTTACGTTAAAAGAGCCTTCGATAGTGTTTGGAATGCCAGATCGTTATTCAAATCAAGAAACATGGGTCTATCTGGCAATCTTTATTATCATATCTGAGAATTTGTTCAAGACAGAAAGTTACAAGTTAAAGTAGAAAATACGTACTCTGGATTTAAATCATTACAAATGGGAATCCACAAGGTTCTATGATAGTTCCAATGTTGTTTAACATCTTACTCTGTGATATTCCAAAACATATAAGCAAAAATATCACAGGCGTTCAGAGCTGACGATCTGTGCATATGGATGAATACTTCAAAGTAAGGAAAAATACTCCTAAAAGAACACTTAACTACTACAAAAAAAAACTTTCCCAAAGTGAATTAGACAGTCCTGGTAGATACGTGTTTGAGAATGGCCTAATGTTTTCTTGCGAGAAAACATATATGGTGTTATTTAACAATGGCGCTGGTACAACCGATTTGCCCTCTTTTAAAATAAATACAGTCACACAAACCTTTAGTTAAATTTTTGGGAGTGTATTTAACATCTTAATCAACGTGGAACTTCCATATTCAGTACCTTCTGAACAAAGCTAGAAAAACACTAAACTTAAAAAAATACATCAGTACACAAAGCTGG
>CM065723.1:54020154-54022654 GCA_033310375.1 Conus canariensis
ATTATATTCTGTCTGCATACCTACGTCATGTATAAACACTGGTTAATATTATATTTTGTCTGCATACCTTACGTCAGAACTGAATAAAGACTGGCTAATATATTCTGTCTGCATACCTTACGTCATGGATAAACACCGGTTAATATTATATCCTGTCTGCATACCTTACGTCATGGATAAACACTGGTAATACCATACTCTCTCTGCATACCTTACGTCATGGATAAACACTGGTTAATATCATATCCTGTCTGCATACCTTACGTCATGGATAAAGACTAGTTAATATCATATCCTGTCTGCATACCTTACGGCATGGATAAACACTGGTTAACATTATATCCACTCTGCATGCCTTATGTCAGAACTGAACAAAAAAGACTGCTTAAGACCATACAGCCCAACCGAATTCCTATCGCAAAGTCTAAGTCAGTACAGACTGAACACTGGTTTAAACCAGATGACCTGCATGTATGCTCTTGCATACTTCCATTCAGCGCAGAACGAAGACCATTCAATATACATCCAAGGTTAGAAAAATGTAGCACAAGTAGGGCACCCTGGATGCGGCCCGGCCCCCTTACAGTGTAAGGATTCCACCACAGCCCACACACCTGTCTGAGTGGGTTTCACTCCTGAAGATCTTCGGCTGTCAAACTCTCCCTAGGGTTTCTTCCTACTTACCGCGCACTTTCATTCAGTACTGGAAAACAAAAAACAGGTGAATATATCCTAGATGTATTGTTTTCGCATACTTTTAAGAATAAAGACCGTTTAGTACCGTAGATCGTAGCTGTAGTCTTAATGCATACTTTAAGACAGTAATGAAAAAGACTGGATAATACCAAACACTCTCGTCTTGTTCTTAATGTACACTTTCAGTTAACGCAGGACAAGGACTGCTTGGTACCATAAATCCCAGATACAGTTCTTATTGCATACTTTTATTGTTGCATACTTATACACAACACACACACACACACACACACACACACACACACACACATATATATATATATATATATATAAAAAGTATATATATATCATACTTTGAATTTTTTTCTTCAGCACTGAATAAAGATCAGCTGCTATATCATGTCTCAAATGAAGCCATAAGACTGATTAATACCATTCATTCCAGATGCAGTCTTACTGCTTAGTCGAGTCAATGCTGAATAAACATTAGTTAACAACATATACCCTAGTCGTATTCTAATTGCGTATTTTCAATCATTACAGAATAAAGACTAATCATACCACCAGCCGCCTTGGCGAAGTGGTTAGCGTCGAGGACTCCCGGCTGGGAGGTCGTGGGTTCGAATCCCATCACAGTCATGTGGTTTTTTCTGCCCCGACCGGCTCCTACCCACAGTTGAGTTTGCTGCGGACTCAGTTGGGAAGACTGGGACCATACAGTCGAGTTTCATCCACTTAATGGATGCGTTTCTGAGAGTGTTGCTCAAATTTCCTGACCAACACTGCAGGTGCCTGTATCTCTCGGGCCTGGTTGATGCCGTGATATATTATGAAAGGAAGTGTAGAGTACAGCCCTGTCATGTAGTTTCAGACCGAAATGGAAATCCGTAGCATCATCTTAATTGTCCTCATTCTCATCGATCAGCATAAACAAAAATGTCTCAAATTCGGTGGCCCTTCTTGCCCTGCTCTCATGGTGACCTCAATTTCGATGTCCTCTCCACGTCTGTGGTCTTGGTTTGGTTCCGTCAGGATCACCGGTATCGGCGAGTCCACGGGAGCTGTCGTTGGACGGACGTGGTGGCGCCCTCCGGAGGGAGAGCTCACTCACGCCGGCTCCGCGACTAAGCAATTATTGTCGTCAGTAGGGGGCTTAGTATGTGGTGTCCTGCGTATGTTAGATCAGAACAGGCGCCACTGAACACTACCGAAGTGACTCGGCAGCAGTGCAGTGTCTCCTCCGGTGGGTTGCCTCTTGACGACTTGACACTGACTGCTCCCTGTGGATTGCCGGTGCCGGGGCTGCGGCGGGGCCGACCGGGCTGTGGCTTTGGACGGGATGTCGGAATGAGCGGCGTGGGTGCACTGCCTCTGAGGGGGCGCAGAGTTTGGGACAGCACAAAAAAGACTAATCATACTATATATTCTAGACATAAGATTGTTAATACTTTAGTCCAATACAGAATAAAGAATGGTTAATATCGTTCATTCTATGCATCCTAGATGCAATAACATACTTTAGTCTAACACAGAATGGTTTATGCCGTTAATTTTATGCATCCTAGATGTAATGTTATTGCATTCCTTAATCCAATAAAGAATGGTTAACACCGATAATTCAAAATGAAGTCTTCACGGAAAATGTAAGTTAGTCCCAGAAACAGACTGGTTAAAATCATTTCCCTTGTTGTCTTCTTATTACTGTGTATCTTCGATCAGTGCAGATAAAGACAGGTCAATACGTATACCTCATGCCATATGCATATTCTTGTTACCTACTGCAAGTCCGTACAAAATGTAAACT
>CM065723.1:54027654-54030154 GCA_033310375.1 Conus canariensis
ATCATTCTATTGTCGGCAGTCTATCAGTATTCTATCATCGGTAATCTGTCAGTATTCTATCATCGACATTCTATCATAATTCTATTGTCGGGAGTGTTTCAGCATTTTACTGACCGCAGTCTATCATCGGCACTCAGCAGCAATCTATCGTTGACAGTCATCGCGCGCGCGCGCGCGTGTGTGTGTGTGTGTGTGTGTGTGTGTGTGTGTGTGTGTGTGTGTGTGTGTGTGTGCGTGCGTGTGTGTGTGGCGTGTGTGTGTGTGTGTGTGTGTGTGTGTGTGTGTGTGTGTGTGTGCACGTGTGTGAGTGCAAATGTGTGTGCGCGTGCGCGTGATTGTGTGTGTGTGTGTGTGTGTGTGTGTGTGTGTGTGTGTGTGTGTGTGTGTGTGTGTGTGTGTGTGCCTGAGAGAGACAGACAGACAGACAGAGAGAAAGAGCGGAGCGGGGGGAGGGAGGGGGCGGGGGAGGGGGGGGGGAATACAACCAACGATTTTACACGATTTGGGGCGAAACGTGAAAGAATGAACGGAATGAGGAAGCACTAGATGGAAAGTGATAAGGCAAAATCTAACTAAGCAAAAAAAAAAAAACAAAAAAAAACCGTCACCGGATAAACTGTGATTCGGTGAAACGTGAGCAGGCGAAGCGTCGTGCGCCGCAGGGAAGAGAGTTCACGGGGCATGACTTCCCCTGGGTTTCTGCTGAAAGGCCCCTCTCCCGGCAAGCTATCAGTCGGCAGCGTACATGATACGACCGTCAATCAGCCGGTCTGTCAGTCACATGGTCCAGTCTTTCCAGAGACAGGGCCGCCCGCTTAGGCCGGTTCCCTAACTCCCAAATCTTGTGTCCGCGTTGCTGTTCACTGAACACCAGATTCTACCTCCCCAACTGTGAAAGTGGATGTATGTGGCCGCACACCAACAAATAATGCGCCAAGGCCTTGTTTAAGAAGTCGAGTATTCATCGACAGGTACAATTGCTGTTTGGGGAATTTCTATTGTGTCTGAAAGTTGATTTAACCTCTTTTCTTCCATATGCCCATCAAGGGACATACCACGTGGTTGCAAGCAGAATGATTAAAATGAAAGGAATGGGACTGTTTGGGAGGAACCAGCTGGCGCAAAGATAGGGTCACGGGTGAGTGACAGGGCCTGAAATGTGACGTCAGCCAAAGGGAAGGTCGTGCATCTGAAGACTGCGAATGATGTCATCAGTGCAAATCCCCAAAACGAATGAAATGACAGGCGAGGGGCTCTTCTTTCGATCAATGATCAGTTTAATATCAAATGCTGGCTCAAACTTTTACTAGGCCTCAAAGTGTTTACATGCATTATACAGTTATTTAGAGCAACATCCTAACTGTGGCGTGTGGCCGGTAGACCAGTGCCTTTCGCGCGTTGAGACTAGACACTGGAGACGGGGGAAGGACCCTGAATCCTAGAAGCAGAGTAAGGAGACAGGGGAAAGGAGATATGAGAAGGCAGGAGAATCGAAAACTATTTGATGGGAAGCAACACGAACATAACTTTCTCCCCATCCAATCATGTATTATCATCGTAAACACTGCTATGCAATACGAGCACGACATTGTGGGGGTGGTGCTGGAGCCAACCAAGCCGCAGACAAGACAGACTTAAAGTAGCAGAGAGACAGAGAACAGACAAAGTGTGTAGGCAGTAAACGCGACAAATCAATGCAACTGTACGCATTCATACGAACCGAACATCACCGCACTGTATAACGACTTCAGCAAAGCACATTTCTCTAGCAAAGCACATTTCTCTGAATGAAATTCGGGATACTTTTCGCGGTTAAGAGCACATCTCACAATAATAGTGCGCTACCTTTCATAGAAAGTCTGCTTACGTTTACGTAACTGTATTTAAGTGGATTTCCTATACACTTTCTTCCTGGATATAACTCCTTTGTTGCTATGGGATCTTATCTGTGCACTAAATCCACGTTGTGTCACTGTTATTTACATTATCATCATAGTTATAAACCATTTGTCCTCGTTCAGAGACCAAGCTCATAGTGCTTTGCAGTCCACGCTAACGTTGACCCAATGGTTGCCTACCTGGGTAGAGCCGACTAACAAGCTGCCCAATGGCGCTGATCCTTCGTTTCCCGTGTCATGCCATTCAAGCGAATATCAGTCACTCAGATTTTCGCTCATTCCTTTGATTTTCACAGAAGATGCAAGTTGTGTGCATACGTGTCATCCACATCAACGGCCAAACTGGACTTCTCTTTCGAAAGCTGGTGATGGGGATTTTACGTGTGCGCGAGATCTTAGGCGTGCGTTCACATAAGGAACCTCGGTTTATGATCTCATTCGATGGACTTTTCGGGCAGTAGAGTCAGAACAGATTTAACTCCGAGCCCCCCCCCCCCCCCCACACACACCCCATCCCCCCGCCGCACGCACACACACACAGACACACACAGACACACACACACCCTCCCTCCTTCCCCTACCAAAACGGCTTGGCGGAGATT
>CM065723.1:54040154-54045154 GCA_033310375.1 Conus canariensis
CTAAAGTTAAATAAGGTTTCAAATCATGAAAATTGCATACATGCCTACAGAAATCGAACCTTTCACTATACTGCACATGATTTGACCATCTTTGCCATGAGCAGTCAATCAATCGTTGATGAAAGCAACGTATGAATTGCTTAACATTGCCAACACCTTGTTTTAACCATGCAAAACCAAAACCATATTCAAAGAGACAAATACGTACTTTACTTACCCAGTTATTTTTCCCTCTAGCATCGAGATCATTATAACATGTTATAAGCTTTGCGTGGTAATCTGTGCTCCTGCACGTTAAGTAAACTCAACCAATAACGGATGCATTTAACCGCTGAATATATGTACAAGGGGAATCTATTAGTCTCACCATAAATAAAATCATTAGGTGTTCGCCTGTCTATGCCCCAAAACCTTCTTAATGCGAACAGGAGCACAGATTCCAAATATACGGCAGCGTTGTCTAATCCCCACAATTCAGACCCATACTATACAATTGTCTGAATTTGACTATCAAACAACTTGATAAAAACACACAAACACGTGTTATTGAGGATATACAGCTTTTTCATGATACTGAGCAACACGTTTTTGGCTCTGCTTGCAAGATCCTTGCAGGCACTAACAAAACTAAGACGTGTAGAGAAAAATATACCTAAATACTTATTAGCATCCACAACAGGCATGGGGATGCAATCATAAAACCACCTTTCTCTTGCACTCAACTAACCACCCTTTCGAAATACAATAATGTAACTTTTGGACAAATTATCCCTCAATTGGAGAGAAGCAGCTGCGCGATGTAGACTATTCAGTTGAGTCTGTAAACCAATAACAGTCTCTGATATCAAAATCACATCATAAGCTAATAATAGAATAAACAACTCAAAGGCATCCAAAGTCAGCAAAGCCCCATGTTTTCCATTGTTGATCACTTCCATTGCTAACTCACTGATAAAGAGGGAAAATAGAACAGGACTGCAAGCATCACCTTACCTAACCCTAGCTGTACAGTTAATGTAATCTGTCAATTTATCCCCGCAACGAACTCTAGCCCTAACCACCTCATACATACTTCTGATACATCTGTAAAGTTTACCCTTAACACTGGCCGAAGAAGATTTCTATTGATGGAATCGAACGCTTTTTCAAAATCTATAAAAGCGGCACATAATTTTCGATAATGAGAAAACTGCTTCTGAACAAGAGCCATCAAAGTAAACATGCGGTCAACAGTCGAATACCCTTTTTGAAACCAGTTTGATGATCACCAGTAATGTTGTTTTCCTCTATCCACTCTTGCACTCTGTTATTCATTATCAATCCAAATATTTTACTGCTTATGCTACTAAGACAGATAACCCCATAACTGTTAGGATTATTAGCGTCCCCTTTTTTAAAGATAGGTATGATTGTTGACTCCGTCCAGTTATCCGGAAATATACCGTCATCAACAGTTCATTAAAATATTTCAAGCAAAACTGCACAACTTGGGCAGAAAAGTGTTTGAACAGTTCACCAATTATACCATCGGGGCCCGCTGCTTTACGCTTTTTTTAAATAGTTTTTTTAATTGCTAATAACACTTCTTCTTCACTAATACGACGGCTCACACAGACATCAGACTCATCTTCAAACCCGTCTTGATTTGGCTCATCGTCAGCATTTAACTCTAACAAAGCTTGAAAATGTTAAAACCACACGTCAGTTGGAATGTTATTTCCAGGCTGTTTCCTTTTCGGCAATATCTTATGAACTACGGTCCAAAACTCCCTCTGTGAATTTACAGATGCTACTAACTTATCTATTAATGATTTATTATGTTCTTTCTCTTTTCTCTTAGGTAAATGATTATACTCATGCCTGGCTCTTACATACCCAGTTCTATCAGTGTCGTTTACTGTGCGGCGACTTGTTCTCAGTAACTCCTGCCTTTCTTTCATTAAGAACACATTCTTGATCATACCAGTCCCTTGATACCCTGTCGTGACCCTATATACGTTTTTCATACATTCACCACATTTCATTATACATTCAGTAAACACATTTAATGCATCATTAATATCATATGTGCGTGCGTGAGTGCGCGCGTGAGAGAGAGAGAGAGAGAGAGAGAGAGAGAGAGAGAGAGAGAGAGTGAGAGAGAGAGAGATACGTGCGTGCGTACGTGCATGCGTGCACAGACACACACACACACACAGAGCAGACACACACACACAGACACACAGACACACACACACACACAAACACGTATGCACGCGCGGACCATGTAAGTCCGCAGGCATTTGCGCATGCTGGGAACGAGATGGCTGGATGAGCAGAATAAGAGCGACAGAAGGAGGATACAGAAAAAATAACAAAAAAACTAGGGGTTGAGGTGGGGAGGGGGGGGGGGGGCAGGAGGTGGGAATAAATGCCATAGCAGCATGCAGCACAGACATAAGCGCGCGTGCAGGCACATGCATAACCTGCCACTGGAGTCTGCTGCATGCGAGCATGGGAGGGAGGTGTGCGTGCGACTGGTCCGTCCTCCTCGGGCCCTGGCCGAGTGATCATCAGGGACGAACGAGGTACGGCAGGAAACGGAAGTGTGGGGGGAAAATGCGGAGGAGTTCTGATTAGAGAGAAAGCAGCTGGAGTTTTCGCCCCTGAACTCCTCTCCCGCCCACCGCTACCCCTTCACCTCCCTCACCACTTCCCTCGCTGCACACCTCCACCACCTCTCCGTTCCCTTCGCAATCCCTCTACTTCTCCGCCCTAATCCTGCCTCAACTTCCTCTCAACTCATCCACCTTCCTTCCCTCATCGTCCCTCTGTTCCTCCACTCACCCACACCTTCAGCCCATACACACACATAACCACGCGCGCGCGCGCTCACACACTACACTACACTACACCACACACACACACACACACACACACACACACACACACACACACACACACACACACCCGCATCCTCCTATCAAATATTTAATTCCCAGTGGCAGAGTCTGCTCTACTGATGTGGATCAACACGCCATCACCATTATTCAAGGTGGGCTTATTAGCATTTGCTGAAGCGGCAGCACGAGTGAGACAGAGACGCACGCAGAGAGAGAGAGAGAAGAGAGAGAGAGAGAGAGGAGAGGAGAGAGAGAGGAGAGAGAGAGAGAGAAAGAGAGAACCGCTACGAAAGAATCGAACAAAAAGATAACAAATAAAGACAGAAGAACACAAAACAACAGCAGGATAACAACAACAACAACAAAAAGAAAAAAAGAAAGAAAGTAAGTAAAAGAAACCAAAAAGAAAAAGAGAGAAAAGGGAGGGGGGAAAAAGCCCACGTCAAGCCTGGGATCATAGTGGAAGAAGCAGAGTGGGCGAGTATTGTGGTGATGTCATGTTCAGGCCGGAGTTGGTGCGTCTTTGCTCTCCGTCGTTGGACATTTGAAAGACAGGGACGGGAAAAAATGACACACAAACACATGAATTTAACACAAACAAAAAAAAGAAACACCGATGGAGAGATGCTGGATGTGGACATGACGAGGACACAGCACGAAAGCATGCACACACACACACACACACACACACACACACACACACACACACACACACAACACGCACAGAGTGGGGGGGGGGGGAGAGAGAAAACTCACGCACACAGACAAACAGATGAAGAGAGAGGAAAGGTGGGGGTAGAGACAGACAGACCGACGGAGATAGATGTGCACTGATAGGCATATTGTGTTTACAAATAAACCACTGCCCCTCAGGAAATGATGCAGCTGAACAATCATCCCACAGAATAATAATATCGACCAAACCGAGCACACTACCGATAATGCATCATACAACAAGACAGAGAGAAAGAAAGACAGACAGACAGACACACAGACAGAGGAAGACTGGGATGGACGGGGGACGGGGGGCAGTATCCTACATAAAACCTTTTTTCAAGCAGAGTAAGGCACAGACAGAAGACGAGAGAGAGAGAGAGAGAGAGAGAGGGAAAGAGGGTGGGGGGTATACAACACGTTCAGAATTTTCGGGCATGCGTAGCTACTTCGCCAAATGTACATCACCAAATGTACAACAATCCGCATCAGATAATCGATGTAATTGCTATGGAAGTCTGCTGTAAAAAAAAAAAAAAAAAAAAAAAAAAAGAAAAAAAAAAAAAAGAAAAATCATCATCGTCATCATCATCATCATCGAGAAAGGAAGTCACAATCTCTCTGCAGCGATTTCCTCATTTTACGTTGTTATTCTGTTGTACGTCCATTTTACAGCACTTTTCTGTTGAATCAACGCCACGGAGCCTTATCTGCAAACTCTCTCTCTCTCTCTCTCTGTGTGTGTGTGTGGTGGTGTGTGTGTGTGTGTGTGTGTGTGTGTGTGTGTGTGTGTGTGTGTGTGTGTGTGTGTCTGTGTGTCTGTGTCTGTGTGTGTATGTCTGTGTCTGTGTGTCTATGTGTGTGTGTGTGAAGCTAGTTAGCTATAATACAGAGAATATGATCTGCTTTTCATTTTCAGGTTTGGTCGCTAGGCTCTCTGAAAACCTGCCGAAGTATTTCGACAGCAGTGCAGTGTCTTCTCCGGTGAGTCCCCTACCTCCTGACGACCTGAACTGAAAGCCGCTCCGTTCGAAGCCCAGTGCCGGATTCCTTAGCCACCGAAGTTGACGCGTTATCGTGTATGGAGCAACCGGAAGGAGCGGCCTAATACAGCCACTGAGGGACGGAAGATGAGACAGAATCCCCCAACCACCCCCTCTCCCCTCGTTCTCCTGGGACCATTATCTCTGTCTGTCGAGTCACTTCTGTTGGGCGGGGTGTTCGATACACGTTGATAACAACAACGAAAGCCCCAGCCGCCCTCCTGCCCCTTCCTAATGGAACAGGAATGAGCAGGCCATCCACGAAGGAGTTCTCTTATAGACAACGCAGACCATGGCAGTGGATCATCCTGTGTTGTGTCCTTATCGCACCAATCCAAACACAAAGAAGTTCTGACATAGA
>CM065723.1:54050154-54057654 GCA_033310375.1 Conus canariensis
GTAATGAAAACAAAATCTCTCTCTCTCTCTCTCTCTCTTCAGCCCCCCCACCCCCCATTCATCCTTCAAAACACACACACACACACACACACACACACACACACACACACACACACACACACACGCACACACGCACACGCACACACATACACATCTTTCTTCTCCCGAGCCCGCCTGTTCCGGTGATATGACTTTTTAGCATCCGTGTTCTCGAGGCAGGCGGATGCCAGCATATATCACCCAACAACTGAGCTTCTGCGGCCGGAACACAATGCCCAAGAAAAGCGTTCTCTCTCTCTCTCTCTCTCTCTGTCTGTCTGTCTGTCTGTCTGTGTCTGTCTGTCTGTCTGTGTCTGTCTGTCTGTCGTCTCTCTCTCTTTCTCTATCTCTTCCTCCCTCCATCTCCTTCCCTCCATCTCTCTCTCCCCCCTCCCTCCCTCTCCCCCCTCTCCATCTCTCTCTCTCTCTCTCTCTCTCCTCTCTCTCTCTCTCTCTCTCTCTCTCTCTCTCTCTCAAGCCCTTGTTTTACGTCATGTCATCTCAGCACATCCTAGTTCGGAATACCAGCAAGAATCAGTGAACAATTGAATTGTTACAGGGAGTTAATTACTTCGGAAGAAAAAGACGCCCACCTCCTTCTCATCCTACATTCACCACCATCCTCTCTCTCTCTCTCTCTCTCTCTCTCTCTCTCCTCCTCTCTCTCCTCTCTCTCTCTCCTCTCTCTCTCTCAGCGCTGTCTGCTCTTGCGTAATGTTTCAGCGCATGTTTTCTCCATACAACCAGATGCAACATAAACCACCAAACAACCCAACTACTACGGTGAATCAGCTACGTAAGCGACGACCTGATCTCTCTCTCTCTCTCTCTCTCTCTCTCTCTCTCTCTCTCTCTCTCTCTCTCTCTCTGTCCTGTCTATTCTCTAATGAATGACAGTCTACTATTAATATTACTATTATTATTACTTTTATTATCATTATCATCATTATCATCAGCAGCAGCAGCACCACCACCACCACCATTATCATCATCGTCATCGCATCATCATCATCATTATCATCATCACCATTATCATCATCATTATCGTCATCACCATCATCATCATAATCATCATCGTCATTGTTATCATTGTTTTGTTGTTGATGTTCGTTGTTATTTACCTATTCATTTATTTTATTCATTCATTTATTTGTCTATTTATTCATTTATCTATTCATTTACTTATTATGTATCTATTTATTTATCTATTCGTTCATTCATTCATTTATTTCTTTATTTTACCTATTTGTTTATCCATTTCTTTATTTATCTATTTATTCATTTATTTATCATTCGTCTTTCTCCTCTGTTCCAGCCGGACCGGCCATGGTCTACAGACGTTCAAAGGGCAGAGAAGGGGAAACGGCGGGCAGTTTCTCCGGGTTGTCTCTATCGAGTGGAACAGCCAGCAGCAGGCTCGCGTCTCCGGCACTGCCACACAGCACCGTCAGACGACTCGTTAGTGGAAATGCCAAGCCCGCTGACCTTCACCAATGGCTTTGCCTTCATCTTCTTGCCTTTTTTTTTTTTTTTTTTTTTGATGGCGGTGAGGGCGAGGGTGGGGGTGGGAGGGCAAACCAGGGACCGAGGAGAAGGGGGATTTAGGGAGGGGATGAGGGAAGGGGGGGGGGAGTAATCTCTATCTTGAACTTTATTTCTCATTTCTTTTTTTTTCTTTCTTTTATCTCGCGCACAAAACGCGCACCAGCCTTCGGAGAAACGAAAAGTGAGGTAGCGTTTTACTAGTCAAATTTCGCCATTCACTGAATGATTAGGACAATTCGCGCACATACATTCACTTACACGCATACTAACACACACGCGCGCGGCACACACACACACACACACGTGCGCGCGCACATACACGCGCGCGCGCGCGGGCGCACGCACACGCGCGCGCACACACACACACACACACACACACACACACACACACACACACACACAACCTTGTCAAATGAGACTGAGAGGAATTCTATATCACAATGACAGTATCTTAAGTTTTCTCACAGATAATCATCTAACAATTCGAACCAACCGAAAATCAGCACTAATATATATTCAATTTCCTCCTAAGAGCGTCAACGGAATCTACGGAAATTGAAAGGCAGACAAAGGAGAAGGTGATTCAGTTCCGGCAATTATAACTTTACCTGTAGGACAGTCGACAAGAGGCTGCTGATGGAACATGGTGACATTTCCCTAACTTTATCTGTAGGACAGTCGACCACAGGCTGCTGATGGAACATGGTGACATTTCCCTAACTTTATCTGTAGGACAGTCGACAACAGGCTGCTGATGGAACATGGTGACATTTCCCTAACTTTAT
Source organism: Conus canariensis (assembly GCA_033310375.1). NCBI lineage: Eukaryota > Metazoa > Mollusca > Gastropoda > Neogastropoda > Conidae > Conus > Conus canariensis. The sequence goes on from CM065723.1 coordinate 54,052,524, forward strand.
CTGTAGGACAGTCGACAACAGGCTGCTGATGGAACATGGTGACATTTCCCTAACTTTATCTGTAGGACAGTCGACAACAGGTTGCTGATGGAACATGGTGACATGTCCCTAACTTTATCTGTAGGACAGTCGACAACAGGCTGCTGATGGAACATGGTGACATTTCCCTAACTTTATCTGTTGGACACTCGACAACAGGTTGCTGATGGAACATGGTGACATTTCCCTAACTTTATCTGTTGGACACTCGACAACAGGCTGCTGATGGAACATGGTGACATTTCAGGGAAGACACCAAAAGAAGGAGAAGACACGAAGCAGGAGCAGTAAGGAACAGGAGCAAGAAACGAAGAGAAGAAAAGAGAGCGATTAAACAAAAAAAAGTAGCTAGCTAGCGTCCCTATGGCATGTTGACGTCTCTACTTCAATCATTCTCATCGGAGCAGATGCACTTGGCCATACACCCAATGACAGACACTGAACACGAACATAAAAGTCAGCCCTGCACTTTCCTCCGCGTCCCTCCACCTTCCCTTCTCTTCTCACTCCCTCTGTCCAGCGCGTTGGTCTAATGCGTATAGACAGACAGCTGCTAAGTCGTAGCCACGAGACCCCCTTCTTAAATACTATCATCTTAGACATTAACTCATAATTACATCCGTCAGCTTTAAATCATGCGCAGTGTGGTCTCCAAACTGAGCGGATGTGGTGTACTGTACATGGACTAGTCCGCACGCAGTGACACCTCCTTGATGAAACTGAAACTGAAACACACACACACACACACACACACACACACACACACACCACAGCATCCCCCCACCACCCCCCCCCCCCCCCCCCCCCCCCCCCCCCCCCGCCCCCCTACACAGACAACCCAAAGAGGGTGACTACATAGACTCACTTCGCATACACAAAAGATTTAAAAGCAAGTGTTCAACAGCATCCCCTCCCCACCCTCTCTCACCCTCACTCTCCCTCATTACACAGATTAATAAAAGCTCGACCATCCCACTCCACCCTACCCCACCCCACCCCCACCTCTCTCTCTCTCTCTCTCTCTCTCTTCTCTTTAAACAAACACAGACGCACAGGTATGCTCCTTTCCCCTGCCCTCCCCACAGACACAGTGACATACATACAATAGGTAATGTCCAATTCTGAGCAGTACGGCCGACTTCAGAGCTGCTTGGACATTTACCAGCAAATCGCGGACTTTGGATCACCCAGCCTTCCAATAATTCCTCCGTGTGTCTTCATCCAAACTGGAGTTTGATTATGTATAAAGATAAATCAAAGAAGAAGAAGAAGTAGTAGAAGAAAAGAAGAAGAAGAAGAAGAGAAGAAGAAGAAGAAGAAGAAGAAGAAGAAGAACAACAACAACAACAACAACAACAACAACAGCGAAGAAAGAAGAAGAAGAAGAAGAAGAAGAAGAAGAAGAAGAAGAAGAAGAAAGAAGAAAAAAACAACAACAACAACAACAACAACAACAAAAGAAAACAAACTCGCTTTTTACCCTTTTTCTGTGAAGAGGCATATAAGAAAAAAAAAGTTTATAACTCGCTCAGTTGGAACAGGTTTCCACATCAGGGAAATGAAGCTGAAACTGTTAATCATTACACACGGTCAACATGATGACATGAGGCGGAGAAAGGTTAACAGTCTGGCATCCTCACGACGGAGGAGAGTGAGGAGGAGAATGTGGAGGAGGAGGGGAAGGAGGGGGAGGACTTGAAGAAGGAGGAAGAGAAGGAAGAGGAGTAGGAGGAGGAAAAGAAGGAAAACTTGGAGGAGGAGGAGGAGGAGGAGGAGGAGGAGGAGGAGGAGGAGGAGGGGGAGAATATTTGGAGAAGGAAGAGAGGAGGAGGAAAGAGAACTTGGAGGAGGAGGAGGAAGACTTAAAGGAGGAGGGAGGGGAGGAAGAGAAGGACGAGGAGGACAGGAAGGAAGAGGAGGAGGAAGAGGGGGAGGAGGACACAGAGGAGGTGGAGGAGGACAAGGGCGAGAAAGACGACAGAGGAGGAGGAGGAGGAGAGAGGCTGACAGTGAGGGAGGGAACAGACAGACAAACCACAGGCACACAGACGAAGACAGACATTACTACTGGCAGACAGACATAGACAGGAGGTGGGTTACAAAAAAAAAAATCTCTTTCCACGTCCTTGGAGGAGGAACAGACAGACGCACTCACAGTCACACAGACTTAAAAAAAAAAAAAAAAGCGTTCGCGAACTAAAGCCCTGACAAGATCGATCCCGTCACAGCGCCCCCTAACGTGGAGGCCCAGAGATAACACCCCCCCCTTCCCCATCCCCCTCCCCCCCCCACTTCGCTCACCCGCCCAACTCGCACCACCCCTCCCCCTACCCCCTCCACTCCCATCCCCTCACCTTTCTCTCTCTCCCTTCCTCCTAATCCCTGACAACTCATGCATACATACGAGCGAGAGCAGCTTGCATACTGACTTGCAGCGTCTGTAAAGATGAGGGGAATGAGTGGGGGGAGGAGGCGAGAGGGAAGGTGAGAGGGGAGTAGGGCGAGGTGGGGGTGGGGGGGGGGGAGGGGGCTACTCATTTCCGCTCTTCAAGCAGCCGATGGTTATCTCTTTCAGAAGCGACATGTTCATCAGCCTTCTGCCAGGACTATCAGACCTGCTTGTGCCGATCACTGCGGCGGGGACGGCGACGAGGGAAGGGGAAGCGGAGACGGAAGGGGGAAGGTAGGAGGGGTAGTGGGGGAAGGGGACATGCTTTTGGGGGAAGGGGTAAAGGAGATGAGTGCGTGCGTGCGTGCGTCCGTGTGTGTGTGTGTGTGTGTGTGTGTGTGTGTGTGTGTGTGTGTGTGTGTGTGTGTGTGTGTGTGTCGGGGTGGGGTGGAGTGGAGTGGGGTGGGGTGGGTGGAGGGACAAGACAAAGCTACATTTTTCAGCTTTTTCTTTTTTTTTTCAGGCAAAATAACATATGATCTATTTAAACATAGGTTAGCCAGCCATGTTCATGGATATTTGTTTAAATTTTACAAGAGCAGAGCAGAGAGAGAGAGACACACACACACACACACACACACGGAGGGAGGGAGAGAGAGAGAGAGAGGGGGGGGGGAGAGGAGGGAGCGAGGGGAGGAGGAAGAGTACTTCGATTTGAACTGTAATTCTGTGCTCAGAAAACACACGACTTAAATATCCTAAGAAAAAGAAGAAGAAGGTGATAATGATGACGACGACCATAATGATGTTGACGATGATGGACGAGATAACGATCAGGAAACGTCGAAAGAACAAGAATGAGACGTGTGATAGTACGCCATTCGCTGGTACGAAAGGATCTACAAATAATGTGGGGAGTAAAATAATAATAATAATAATGAATTCTTATATAGCGCCTATTCTCGGCTAGAGACCAAGCTCTAAGCGCTTTACAATCAACACTCGCTTACACAACGGGCTGCCTACCTGGGTAGTGCCGACTGAAGAGCTGCCAGCTGGCGCTTCATTCAGTCGTTTCCCGTGTCATCCAGTCAATATCGTTCAATATCGTTCACTCAGTTTCTTTACTTCCTTCATTCTTTCCATTTCTTACGCAGGGTGCATGTTGTGTGTAACGTGTCATCCATACCAACGGCCAAACTGGCCTACTCTTCCGAAAGTTGGTGATGGGATTTTACGTGTGTGCAAGATATTATGCGTGCGTTCACACACGGAACCTCGGTTTATAGTCTCATTCGAAGGACTGTATGGGAAATGGAGTCAGAACTAATGTTAACTCCGAGGGAAAAATCCCCCTGTACCGAAACGCCCCGGCGGAGATTCGAACCCGCAACCCAGGATCACCAAGATTACGAGTCAGGCGCTCTACCAACTGAGCTATTCCGGTGCAAAAAGTGCAAAGGATTAAAAAAAAAAAAAAGAAGACAAAAAAAAAAAGATGGAAGGGAAAAAAGGGAAAAAAAAACATCGCCAGCGAAAGTCATGAATTAGAGAGCGTTGAAAGGGTAAGCTTGTACACTTCTGCTTCACCTGTGCATATCTTACGCTCCAGGGTTCTGTTCACGCACTCTCTCTCTCTCTCTCTCTCTCTCTCTCTCTAAAGTATTATTCATTCTCTCTCTCTCTCTCTCTCTCTCTCTCTCTCTCTCTCTCTCTCTCTCTCTCTCTCAATATTCATAGACGCAGTCGTAATCAACCTGACAGCCAACATACAACATTCACAAAGACCAGCATAAGATAACGGACTGAAACAGCCCGATCGTGCTCGAGCACAGGTATCTGCGTTAATCATTCCACCTTGAATTGGCGCGCATCAGAGAGATGAGGATGAGGAGGGGTTGTGGAGATGGGGAAGGGGGAAAGGGGTCGGCGTGCGGACGTCAATATACCCACACACACACACCACTATCCCCACCCCCCCGTCCAGTTTGAAACCAGTGAGCTCAATCCGGGAAGAGAAAACAAAACGAAACAACAAACAAGCAAAATCAAACAATAGTGACATGAAAATACGTCATCAGCAAATATTATTGACACTGTGGGAATTTTATATAGTGTCTGAGTATATGAGAGAGAGAGACAGAGAGACACAGAGAAAGAGAGAGAGAGAGAGAGAAAGAGAGAGAGAGAGAGAGAGAGAGAGAGGCAGACAGACAGACAGACAGAGATTGTGAAGTGGTGACGTAAAAGTGGAAAAGGGGGGGGGGGGGGGTGCATGTGCGTGTGTGGCATGTATGTTTGTCTTCGTGTCTACAGCGCAAATTTATGATGCAGGAGAACTAACGTCAAGTAAACCCTACCTGTGAGCTAGTGACGCAAACGACCTCAGTCAGTCTTAATGCAAAAAGTCACAAATACTGCATTTGTGATAACGGTTTTATAAAAAAAAAAAAATTAATTGATAATTGATTTATGGTCTCTGTGTGTGTGTGTGTGTGTGTGTGTGTGTGTGTGTGTGTGTGTGTGTGTGTGTATGTGTCTGTCTGTCTGTGTCTGTATGTGTGTCTGTGTAAATAAGGAAAAATAAGTTGCCCCCACCCCCCCCCCCCCCCCCCAAAGAAAAAAAAAGTTTGAAAATCTACCTGTGCAAATTTTTTTCCTCTATTGTAAAAGTCACTTATCTTTAACAAAAAAATAATAATC
>CM065723.1:54062654-54065154 GCA_033310375.1 Conus canariensis
CAGTCATAAAAAAATGGCTATCTTTTTGTCGCATTTTTTCCAGTCATTAAGGAAAATGATTGTATCTTTTTGTCGTTTTTTTTTTCCAATCATAAAGGAAAATCGGTGTATCTACAAAGTGAGTAATGTGTTGCTCTCTTTCCCTCTACTTGCCATGGAGGGGGATGCCAGGGACTCTTACGGTACAGATAGCTTCCCTGCTTTCTTGAATAATGGGAGAGAATAACTTCCCTTCTCTCTCTCTCTCTCTCTCTCTCTCTCTCTCTCCTCTCTCTCTCTCTCTCTCTCCCCCTTCAATAAATAATAGGAGGATCGCTTATTCTGTGTCTGTGTGTGCTGATTTTTTTCTTCTTTGAAATCAATTTCTTTATTCTTGTTTGTTGTTTCAATAGCTTTTTTTCTTCTTTGAATTCATCTATGCCTCAATGTTAATGGAGGAACAACTCATCAACTTTCTACCTTATTTGTGAAGATAGGTATGTTTGTTAACAGCTTTATCAGTTTTAGTCGCTAGCAATGCATAGTTAGTCCATTAGCGGGGCGAGGGCCGGATAAAAAAAAAAAAAGCATGTGTGCTTATCTGTTACCCTTGGAAATAAAGACTATCATCATCATCATCTCTCTCTCTCTCTCTCTCTCTCTCTCTCTCTCTCTCTCTCTCTCTCTCTCTCTCTCTCTCTCTCTTCCCCTTCTTTCTTTCGTTCTTGACTGTTGTCTCCTTTTTTTCCACTCTAGTAAACCATTTTCCTGTCTTTGCGTTGAAAAGTCCTTAACATTTGTTTTTCTCTGTCACAATATGTGATATACTTGCTATCTAGCATCTAGAGAGTGGAAATATGTACTCCTTGTCCTGTGGACAGTAGCCGTCCATGCCGTAGTGTCTGTACGCCGATAAGGCTTCGTTCATCTATTAATTTTTATTTACTTATTTATTTATCTATTTATATATGTACTTATCTATTCATTTGTCTATTCATTCATTCCTTTATTTGTTTTACTATCCATTTACGTACTTATTCCTTCATTCATTTACTTACTTAATTCATTTATTCATTCATTTTTGCGTACGTGCGTGTGTATGTAAGCGTGTGTGTGTGTTTGTTTGTTTGTTTGTGTGTGCGTACGTGTGAATGTGTGTGTGTGTGTGTGTGTGTGTGTGTGTGTGTGTGTGTGTGTGTGTGTGTGTGTGCGCGTGCGTGCGTGTGTGTGTGTGTGTGTGTGTGTGTGTGTGTTGTGGTGTGTGTGGAGAGAGAGAGAGAGAGAGAGAGAGAGAGAGAGAGGAGAGAGAGAGAGTGGAATGTGTTTCGTTGATTTTTCACGTTTTATTTTTCTTTTTCTTTTTCATCAGTTTTGAAAAATCAATGGGCGCTCTCACACGACCTTGTCTTGCTCACCATAGAATGTCAAAGGTGTAGCTACTATATGTCATGAATTGCTAGTGTTTTGTCGTTTCTTTTTCGGGATCTAGTCTTTTCTTCAGGAGCTGACCTTTTCAAGATGAGAACTTTTTTTTTTTTTTTTTTTTTTTTTTAACCCGGATGAGTTTGACAGCCCCGAAAAAGACCCCGTAAACGTAGGCTGGGCTATAATAATAGAAGACATAACCACGGCGATGAGCAATAAGCCACAATAATAGAAAGTACACCCATGGCAACGAACGAAAAGCTAAAATAACAGAAACTACACCCGTGGGAATGATAAATAAGCTATAACAATAGAAACTGTAATGACAGAAGCAATAATGACAGAAAGGAATACCATGGCAATGAGGCACAATAGCAGAAACTATAACTACGGTAATGAGCCAATAAGGAGTAAAAATAGAAACTATAACCATAGCAATGAGCTATAACAGAAACTACAACCAGAGCAATAAACTATAACAACAGAAACCATAACATGGCAATGAGCTATAAACTACAATGATAGAAACTTCAACCATGGCAATGAGCTATAGTTATAGAAACTGTAACCATGGAAACGAGCTGTAATAACAGAAACTATAACCATGGTAATGAGCATAACAATAGAAACTATCACCATGGCAATGAGCTATGATAATAGAAACTATAACCATGGCAACGAGATACAATAATAGAAACTTTAACTATGGCAACCAGCTATAACAACAGACACTTTAACCATGGCAACGAGCTATAACAATAGAAACTTTAACCATGGCAACCAGCTATAACAATAGAAACTTTAACCATGGCAACCAGCTACAATAATATAAACTTTAACCATGGCAACGAGCTATAACAATAGAAACTTCAACCATGGCAACGAGCTATAACAATAAAAACTATAGCCATGGCAATGAGCAATAAGCTATAAAAAACAGAAACTTTAACCACGGTGGTATGCTAAAAGCTATCATAATGAGAGAAACTTCAACCACGGGCCGAGCGAAATTTCGACAGAGGCAGTCTCTTGGGTTGATTAGTCAATGTGATGTAAACGTTAACTCATTTAGAGACATCTGAATGTTTGGTTTAGC
>CM065723.1:54072654-54082654 GCA_033310375.1 Conus canariensis
TCCAGTCGTATGGAGATCGAACTAGAAGGAAACAGGTGATTTCCAGAAGTATGGAGATCGAACTAGAAGGAAACAGGTGATTTCCAGAAGTATGGAGATCGAACTAGAAGGAAACAGGTGATTTCCAGAAGTATGGAGATCGAACTAGAAGGAAACAGGTGATTTCCAGAAGTATAAAGATCGAACTAGAAGGAAACAGGTGATTTCCAGAAGTATGGAGATCGAATTAGAAGAAAACAGGTGATTTCCAGAAGTATAAAGATCGAATTAGAAGGAAACAGGTGATTTCCAGTCGTATGGAGATTAAACTAGAAGGAATCAAGTGATTTCCAGTCTTTATGGAGATCACAATGCAAGGAAACAACCGTTTTCCCGTCTTATAGAGACCTGATTGCGAGGAAGGTGATTTCCAGTCCTATAGAGATCTAATTGCAAGGAATCAGGTAATTTCCAGTCCTATAGAGATCTAAGGGCAAGGAATCAGGTGATTTCCAGTCCAATAGAGATCTAAGGGCAAGGAATCAGGTGATTTCCAGTCCTATAGAGATCTAAGGGCAAATAAATAGGTGATTTGCAGTCCTATAGAGATCTACGTGCGAGGAAATAAGTGATTTCCAGTCCTATAGAGATCTAAGTGCAAGGAAATAAGTGATTTCCAGTCCTATAGAGATCTAAGTGCAAGGAAATAGGTGATTTCCAGTCCTACAGAGATCTAATTGAAAGGAAGTTAGCATAAATCGCAAATCACGTAGCCTGAAACATATATACAAGCATATCAATAAAAGAGACAAAAATGAAAAAGAAACTAACAATCAAAGACCACGCTAAAACAACATTGTGTTCGCTCTAGCGCCTTTCGGTTTAAAATCCACTCCACCTTCAATACAAACAAGATACAGATGTTGTTCTTAAGGATTAGATGTCAGAATGGAGAGAGAGAGAGAGAGAGAGAGAGAGAGAGAGAGAGAGAGAGTGGTGTGTGTGTGTGTGTGTGTGTTGTGTGTGTGTGTGTGTGTGTGTGTGTGTGTGTGTGTCTGCGCGCGCGCGCGCGTGCGTGTATGCGTGTGTGTATGTGTGTGCTTTCCATGTATTAGATGGATGGATTTGCTGGCCGAACGGCTTGCTGATTAATTCGTTCGTCGATTCACCGGCTACCGGTCGATTGACTTCTGGTCGGTAACATTGATCGATTGGTTGTCCGGTTGGTTTCCTGGTCGATTTGTTGACTAATGCGTTGTGTTCAATTGGTAGTGGGACAAACTGTTTGGCTTGCTAGCTCACAAACTGGCCCTACGATGGCTTTGTGCGTGCGTGCGTGCGTGCGTGCGTGCGTGCGTGCGTGTGTGTGTGTGTGTGTGTGTGTGTGTGTGTGTGTGTGTGTGTGTGTGTGTGTGACTGTGAATGTGTCGTGTGTTTGCTGTACCCTATGTTTCTTCTATGTGTAAAGCCTTGTACATACAGGCAGTGAATGAACGACATGTTTCTGCAGGGTGACAACACAGATTAAAAACCCCGTTTGCTGTATGCCGATGCCAGCTTGGGTTTATTAGGTCTATGCAACTAAGTCTGACGTGTGCGTGCGTGCGTGCGTGCGTATGTGTGTGTGCGTGCGTGCGTGCGTACGTGTGTGTGTGTGTGTGTGTGTGTGTGTGTGTGTGTGTATGTTTCCTTTTCGTTATATATACCTATCTACAGGACCGTCGGTCGTCAAATGAACGTATCTGGTCTGTTTTTCATGTCCGATGACTCCTTTTAAAACTTTTCATTACTATGGGGGTTTTTTTTTACCTCAAAATTCGCTGTTACACGAAAAATATGGGGGGGGGGGGGGGGGGGGGGGGGGGATATTCTATAAAGCACAGCAGAGCACGTAGTAAACAATCAGATGATCTTTGTCAGGAACGGGTGATCTTAGAAAGGCATCACTGATCTGTCAAGTACTAGGAGATAATATGTGTGTGTGTGTGTGTGTGTGTGTGTGTGTGTGTGTGTGTGTGTGTGTGTGTGTGTGTGTGTGTTTCAGTTTTTGGCGCAGAAGGAATATTAATTTCATTTTCTGCAATAAACATTTCATCCAAAGCAACAATCGACACAACAAGGAAGAACTGGGCTATGAATATGTAATTTCAACCACGTCATTGCAAATCAGAAAGTGGTAGTTACTTTATTTTGCAATAATTTTGATTTCAAGATAAATAAAACAGTGATAGGGGAACTACATCATTCTTGTCCTGAAAACACTGCATACGGACATTTTACAATAAATGTCTATGAAGCAAACATTGACAGTCCTTGATTTTTGTGCTGTTTGTTGTTTTAGGTATTCAGCAAAAAATGAAGTATTCAGACACACAGTCCTAATCTTTTTACCCGGGAGTGTCTGGGATGTGCTAATGAGAAATCCGTGCATGGATTCCAATTACAATACCACCAGCAACCCCGAAGCAGGAGAGGCCGTTCTTATCATGATATCACATTTGGAACCATTCATACATTTATAGTACATTACTTACGACTCCCTGACAAAGCCAAATAACACCAAAAACTTTTTGTGTGTGTGTGTTATTCTGTTTTTTTACACACAAAATCCAGACACACTTCCCTGTTGCATGTTAACAACATTACCATTTTAGAAGCCTGACCAGCAAAGTCTGTTGCATGTTAACATTACCATTTTAGAAGCCTGACCAGCAAAGTCTGTTGCATGTTAACATTACCATTTTAGAAGCTTGACCAGCAAAGTCTGTTGCATGTTAACAACATTACCATTTTAGAAGCCTGACCAGCAAAGTCTGTTGCATGTTAACATTACCATTTTAGAAGCCTGACCAGCAAAGCCTGTTGCATGTTAACAACATTACCATTTTAGAAGCCTGACCAGCAAAGTCTGTTGCATGTTAACAACATTACCATTTTAGAAGCCTGACCAGCAAAGTCTGTTGCATGTTAACAACATTACCATTTTAGAAGCCTGACCAGCAAAGTCTGCTGCATGTTAACAACATTACCATTTTAGAAGCCTGACCTGCAAAGTCTGGTCGTGAATGGACCGACTAATTCTAATCACTGTTGAACGGATTTAACTTCCGGACACTGTCCACTTTTACCATTAACCGTTTCATTCGATGCATCTTACGCTACATACTTAACACCCTTTGCCCCATACGCGTGAACTTTTTTTTTTTTTACTAAGTACATTGACTAGCAAACTCCGCACCTCTGATGCATGTACCAGGAATGGGTGTATTAAGTCGCTATTAAATCACTCCTTAAACAAAGCCCCATTTGCTCACTGTTTTCCATTGTCTTTGACCCCTCTTTCTTCTCATCTCTCCATCCACGTCCCTCACCAAACCTCTCTCTCTCTTCATCTCTCCATCCACGTCCCTCACCAACCTGATCTCTTCTCTTCTCCATCCACTCCTCACCACCCTCCCTTACACTTCCATCCACGTCCTCACCAACCCTCTCTCTTCTCATCTCTCCATCCACGTCCTCACCAACCACCTTCATCTCTCCATCAGTCCCTCACCACATTAAACTCTCTCATCTCTCCATCCACGTCCCTCACCAACCCTCTCTTCTCATCTCTCCATCCACGTCCCTCACCAACCCTCTCTCTTTCTCATCTCTCCATCCACGTCCCTCACCAACCCTCTTCTTCTCATCCCCATCATCCCTCCCACCACTCGTTCTATCCCATCATCACCAACCCCTCCTCTACCAACTATCTCTTCCATCTCTCCATCCACGTCCCTCACCAACCTCTCTCTTCTTCTCTCCATCCACGTCCCTCACCACCTCATCTCTCTTCTCATCTCTCCATCCACGTCCCTCACCAACCCTCTCTCTTCTTATCTCTCCATCCACGTCCCTCACCAACCCTCTCTCTTCTCATCTCTCCATCCACGTCCCTCACCAACCTGATCTCTCTCACTCCATCCACTCCTCTCAACCAGTCCTCACCAACCTAATAAACCCCATCTTCTCTTCTATCTCTCCATCCACGTCCCTCACCAACCCTCTCTCTTCTCATCTCTCCATCCACGTCCCTCACCAACCCTCTCTCTCTCATCTCTCCATCCACGTCCCTCACCAACCCTCTTCTCTCTCTCATCTCTCTCATCCACGTCCTCACAACCACCTCTCTCTTCTCATCTCTCCATCACGTCCCTCCCACCACCCTTCTCTTCTCATCTCTCATCCACGTCCCTCACCACCCTCTCTCAATACTCTCATCCACGTCAGTTCCATTCCACAGTCCCACAACCAACCTACTCTCTTCTCATCTCTCACACTCTCACAACATTTCTTCATCTCCACTCCCTACAACCTCCATTCATCTCTCCATAACGTCCTTACCCTTTCTTTCATCTCTCCTCAGTTTCCACTTCCAACCACTCTTTCATTCCACACTTACATCCTCTTCTACACCTCCACGTCCTCCACTCTTACTTACCATTCTCCACCAGTCCACAACTCTTCTCTACCACATCCCTCACCAACCCTACCATCCTACACTCGTCTCACATTCTTTCTACCTACCACGTCTCTTAACCAACCCTCTTACCTTCTCACTCAACTCCCATTCAACCTTGCTCTACCCCAACTTCATTTCTGACCTACCACGCACAAGTCCTACCATGTTCATTCATCCATCTCTTAAACCCTCCAATCTTCATCTCTCCACTACGTCACACCAACCTCTTTCTCATCATCACGTCCACCACCCTTCCCAACTCCATCCAGTCCCTCCCAACTGTCTTATCATCTTCATCCATCTACCAACCTGATCTCTCAATCTCTACCACGTCCTCACCAACCCTCTCTTCTCATCTCTTCATCCAGTCCCACACCATTCTCTTTTCTACCATCACGTCCCTCACCAACCTCTCTCTTCATCTCTCCATCCACGTCCCTCACCAACCTATCTCTTCTCATCTTCCATCCACGTCCTCACCACCTTCTCTTCTCACTCTCCATCCACGTCCCTCACCAACCTCTCTCTTCTATCCTCCAGTCCCTCACCAACCCTTCTCTTCTATCTCTCCATCCACGTCCCTCACCAACCTGATCTCTTCATCTCCCATCACGTCCCTCACCAACCGCTCTCTTCTCATCTCTCCATCCAACGTCCCTCACCACCTACTCTCTTCTCATCTCTCCATCCACGTCCCTCACCAACCTATCTCTCTCATCTCTCCATCCACGTCCTCACCACGTCTCTCTTCTACTCTCACCATCCCCACACCTTCATCTCTCATCTCTCCTCCACGTCCCTCACCAACCTATCCTCTCATCTCTCCATCACGTCCCTCACAACCTTCTCTTCTCATCTCTCCATCCACGTCCCTCACACACTCTCTTTCATCTCTCCATCCACGTCCCTCACCACCCTCTCTCTACTCATCTCTCCATCCACGTCCCTCACCAACCCTCTCTCTTCTCATCTCTCCATCCACGTCCCTCACCAACCCTCTCTCTTCTCACTCTCCATCCACGTCCTCACCAACCCTTCTCTTCTCATCTCTCCATCCACGTCCCTCACCACCCACTCTCTCTTCTCATCTCTCCATCCACGTCCCTCACCAACCTATCTCTTCTCATCTCTCCATCCACGTCCCTCACCACCCTTCTCTTCTCATCTCTCCATCCACGTCCCTCACCAACCTTCTCTTCTCATCTCTCCATCCACGTCCCTCACCAACCCTCTCTCTTCTCATCTCTCCATCCACGTCCCTCACCACCCTCTCTCTTCTCATCTCTCCATCCACGTCCCTCACCAACCCTCTCTCTTCTCATCTCTCCATCCACGTCCCTCACCAACCCTCTCTCTTCTCATCTCTCCATCCACGTCCCTCACCAACCCTGATCTCTTCTCATCTCTCCATCCACGTCCCTCCCACCCTCTCTCTTCTCATCTCTCCATCCACGTCCCTCACCAACCCTCTCTCTTCTCATCTCTCCATCCACGTCCCTCACCAACCCCTTCTCTTCTCATCTCTCCATCCACGTCCCTCACCAACCCTCTCTCTTCTCATCTCTCCATCCACGTCCCTCACCAACCTTCTCTTCTCATCTCTCCATCCACGTCCCTCACCACCCTCTCTCTTTCATCTCTCCATCCACGTCCCTCACCAACCCTCTCTCTTCTCATCTCTCCATCCACGTCCCTCACCACCTTCTCTTCTCATCTCTCCATCCACGTCCCTCACCACCCTCTCTCTTCTCATCTCTCCATCCACGTCCCTCACCAACCCTTCTCTTCTCATCTCTCCATCCACGTCCCTCACCACCCTCTCTCTTCTCATCTCTCCATCCACGTCCCTCACCAACCTCTCTCTTCTCATCTCTCCATCCACGTCCCTCAACCAACCTCTCTCTCTCATCTCTCCATCCACGTCCCTCACCAACCCTCTCTCTTCTCATCTCTCCATCCACGTCCCTCACCAACCTCTCTCTTCTCATCTCTCCATCCACGTCCCTCACCAACCCTCTCTCTTCTCATCTCTCCATCCACGTCCCTCACCAACCCTCTCTCTTCTCATCTCTCCATCCACGTCCCTCACCAACCTTCTCTCTCTCATCTCTCCATCCACGTCCCTCACCAACCCATCTCTTCTCATCTCTCCATCACGTCCCTCACCAACCCTCTCTTCTCATCTCTCCATCCACGTCCCTCACCAACCCTTCTCTTCTCATCTCTCCATCCACGTCCCTCACCAACCTTCTCTTCTCATCTCTCCATCCACGTCCCTCACCACCCTCTACTCTTCTCATCTCTCCATCCACGTCCCTCACCAACCTCTCTCTTCTCATCTCTCCATCCACGTCCCTCACCAACCCTCTCTCTCTATCTCTCCATCCACGTCCCTCACCAACCCTCTCTCTTCTCATCTCTCCATCCACGTCCCTCACCAACCTTCTCTTTCATCTCTCCATCCACGTCCCTCACCACCTCTCTCTTCTCATCTCTCCATCCACGTCCCTCACCAACCTATCTCTTCTCATCTCTCCATCCACGTCCCTCACCAACCTGATCTCTTCTCATCTCTCCATCCACGTCCTCACCAACCTCTCTCTTCTCATCTCTCCATCCACGTCCCTCACCAACCTATCTCTCTTCTCATCTCTCCATCCACGTCCCTCACCAACCTACTCTTCTCATTCCATCACGTCCTCCAACGTCTCCTCATCTTCCATCACGTCTCACCACCTTCTCTTCTCATCTCTCCATCCACGTCCCTCACCAACCTTCTCTTCTCATCTCTCCATCCACGTCCCTCACCAACCTTCTCTTCTCATCTCTCCATCCACGTCCCTCACCACCCTCTCTCTTCTCACCAACCACTGATCTTTCTCACTCTCCATCCACGTCCCTCACCCACCTATCTCTTCTCATCTCTCCATCCACGTCCCTCACCAACCTGATCTCTTCTCATCTCTCCATCCACGTCCCTCACCAACCTGATCTCTTCTCATCTCTCCATCCACGTCCCCTCACCAACCTGATCTCTTCTCATCTCTCCATCCACGTCCCTCACCAACCCTCTCTCTTCTCATCTCTCCATCCACGTCCCTCACCAACCTCTCTCTTCTCATCTCTATCCACGTCCCTCACCAACCTGTCTCTTCTCATCTCTCCATCCACGTCCCTCACCACCTACTCTTCTCATCTCTCCATCCACGTCCCTCACCAACCTATCTCTTCTCATCTCTCCATCCACGTCCCTCACCACCCTCTCTCTTCTCATCTCTCCATCCACGTCCCTCACCACCTCTCTCTTCTCATCTCTCCATCCACGTCCCTCACCAACCCTCTCTCTTCTCATCTCTCCATCCACGTCCCTCACCAACCTCTCTCTTCTCATCTCTCCATCCACGTCCCTCACCAACCCTCTCTCTTCTCATCTCTCCATCCACGTCCCTCACCACACCTCTCTCTTCTCATCTCTCCATCCACGTCCCTCACCAACCTCTCTCTCTTCTCATCTCTCCATCCACGTCCCTCACCAACCCTCTCTCTTCTCATCTCTCCATCCACGTCCCTCACCAACCTCTCTCTTCTCATCTCTCCATCCACGTCCCTCACCAACCCTCTCTCTTCTCATCTCTCCATCCACGTCCCTCACCAACCCTCTCTCTTCATCTCTCATCCATCCTCACCACCGTCCTCTCCACTCTCATCACGTCCTCACACTCTTTCTCATCTCTCCATCCACGTCCCTCACCACCCTCTCTCTTCTCATCTCTCCATCCACGTCCCTCACCAACCTCTCTCTCTTATCTCTCCATCCACGTCCCTCACCAACCCTCTCTCTTCTCATCTCTCCATCCACGTCCCTCACCACCTCTCTCTTCTCATCTCTCCATCCACGTCCCTCACCAACCTCTCTCTTCTCTCTCCAATCATCTTCCATCCACCGTCCCTCACCAACCCTCTCTCTTCTCATCTCTCCATCCACGTCCCTCACCAACCCTCTCTCTTCTCATCTCTCCATCCACGTCCCTCACCAACCTCTCTCTCTTCTCATCTCTCCATCCACGTCCCTCACCAACCCTCTCTCTTCTCATCTCTCCATCCACGTCCCTCACCAACCTCTCTCTCTTCTCATCTCTCCTCAGTCCCAACCTCCCTCACTCCATCAGTCCTCACCAACTCTTCTTCTTCATCTCTCCATCCACTTCCCTCACCACCCTCTCTCTTCTCATCTCTCCATCCACGTCCCTCACCAACCTCTCTCTTCTTATCTCTCCATCCACGTCCCTCACCAACCCTCTCTCTTCTCATCTCTCCATCCACGTCCCTCACCAACCTATCTCTTCTCATCTCTCCATCCACGTCCCTCACCACCCTCTCTCTCCATCTCATACTCTCCATCCACGTCCCTCACCAACCTATCTCTTCTCATCTCTCCATCCACGTCCCTCACCACCCCTCTCTCTTCTCATCTCTCCATCCACGTCCCTCACCACACTCATCTCTTCTCATCTCTCCATCCACGTCCCTCACCACCCTCTCTCTTCTCATCTCTCCATCCACGTCCCTCACCAACCTCTCTCTTCTCATCTCTCCATCCACGTCCCTCACCAACCCTCTCTCTTCTCATCTCTCCATCCACGTCCCTCACCAACCCTCATCTCTTCTCATCTCTCCATCCACGTCCCTCACCAACCTGATCTCTTCTCATCTCTCCATCCACGTCCCTCACCACCCTCTCTCTTCTCATCTCTCCATCCACGTCCCTCACCAACCTGATCTCTTCTCATCTCTCCATCCACGTCCCTCACCAACCTTCTCTTCTATCTCTCCATCCACGTCCCTCACCAACCTGATCCTCTTCTCATCTCTCCATCCACGTCCCTCACCAACCTGATCTCTTCTCATCTCTCCATCCACGTCCCTCACCAACCTGATCTCTTCTCATCTCTCCATCCACGTCCCTCACCAACCTGATCTCTTCTCATCTCTCCATCCACGTCCCTCACCAACCTGATCTCTTCTCATCTCTCCATCCACGTCCCTCACCAACCTGATCTCTTCTCATCTCTCCATCCACGTCCCTCACCAACCTTCTCTTCTCATCTCTCCATCCACGTCCCTCACCAACCTTCTCTTCTCATCTCTCATCCACGTCCCTCACCAACCTATCTCTTCTCATCTCTCCATCCACGTCCCTCACCAACCTGTCTCTTCTCATCTCTCCATCCACGTCCCTCACCAACCTGTCTCTTCTCATCTCTCCATCCACGTCCCTCACCAACCTATCTCTTCTTTCATCTCCCCATCCACGTCCCTCACCAACCATCTCTCTTCTCATCTCTCCATCCACGTCCCTCACCAACCTCTCTCTATCCTCACGTCTCCAATCTCTCCATCCACGATCCACCCTCACCAACCCTCTCTTCTCATCTCTCCATCCACGTCCCTCACCAACCCTCTCTCTCTCATCTCTCCATCCACGTCCCTCACCAACCCTCTCTCTTCTCATCTCTCCAT
>CM065723.1:54092654-54097654 GCA_033310375.1 Conus canariensis
GGCAACTGTGTTCATTGGAGTACGGCAAAGAAAGGAAAAAAGAAAAGCCACTCTGTAAGAATTGTCATACATGATACATGAGAACACACACAGTCGGAGTGTCACACCCCGACCACTTCTGCAACGATTGAAGGTTTGGATACGCCCAGCTGTAAAGGCAGCGGACCACAGCGACAGGAAGAAACGCTGGGAAGGTCACCTCAGATCAAACGCTAATAACCCATCATGATATTGCGGGTGACCGAGACGTGGCCACAATCTTCATGGACGGTCTCGTGCAGCAGCCACGCGCGGTTCTGACACGCCAGATCGGATACACCAACAGGCGTGGACAGAAACAGTGAACACAGCATCACAGAGCTGACGCCTTCCTTCCTGGACTTTTAAGCGGAAGACCAACGGTGGGAAACGGCTGATTTAGAAGCCAAGAGAGGAGAGAGAGAGAGAGAGGAGGAGAGAGAGAGAGAGAGAGAAGAGAGAGAAGAGACAGACAGACAGACAGACAGAAGAGACAGAGAGACAGAGACAGACAGGCAGACAGAGACAGACAGACACACACACACAGATAGACACACAGACCGACAGACACAGAGACAGACAGACAAGAGTTTCAATTTCAGTTTTATCAAGGAGTCACTGCGTGCAGACTAGTCCATATACGCTATACCACATCCGCTAAGTTTTGAGACCACACTGCGCATGATCGAAAGCTGATGAATAAATGAATTAATGGCTAAGATGAGAGACTTCAAGAAGAGGGTCTCGTGGCTACGACTTTGCAGATGTCTGACCTCCGCATTGGCCCAACGCTCTGGGCAGATCTTGAGTTAAGAGAGAGAGAGAGAGAGAGAGAGAGAGAGAGAGGAGAGAGAGAGAGAGAGAGATGCATTAAGAACAATCAGTAATAAAGGCGGATCTGTCATTTCCGTTCCCCAACTGAAGAGGACCCCCCCCCTTCCCCCACCAACCCCTTCCCCCCCTCACCCCCAGTCAGCACATGTCCATCCAGTCTACCCCACCTTGTTTTCCATCTCATCGATCCGACATGTGCCATGAAAATAACCCCCTATCCCATACCGACTACCCACATCCGATCCACCCCTCTCCCTCCATCTTCCCTCCACCTTCCCCCACCTCTCTTTCTCTCTCTCTCTCTCTTTCACTGAGTCCCCAACCTCCTCCCTCCCGCCCCCCCCCCCCCCCCCCCCACGCGCCCCTTTGATGATTCCGGGACAGGGAAATCGCATTCCTGATCAGCGCCATGGGCAGGCAGACTGCTCGGGGAGCCTCAACGGATGAGCGAGTCCATCAGCCCAGCACGGGTCTCGCCCCCACGCCACGGACAGTGGTGACGTCAGCTGACGACAGTGCTGCGCTTCGCTCTTCTGTTTTCAAAATAAGAATTTACACACAATAATACAAGGGAAAAAAAGGTACCTCCGAACAGCGCGCAATAGTCTCACATCATCATCATCATCATCATTTTCATCATCATCATTATCATCACCATCATCATCCACGTTATCCAAAAAAAAAAAAAAAAAAAAAGGGTAACCTAGTTTCCCTTCCGCAATCGCCTCTACGCCTCCTTGATAATATGTTGCAATGTCTTGTTGTTTGAGTGACTGGTTTGGTTTGATCTGGGGGTGGAGGAGATAGGAGTTAGGGTAAGAAGCGTATGCGCTCGCGCGCGCGCGCGCGCGCGCACGCGCGCGTGTGTTGTGTGTGTGTGTGTGTGTGTGCGTGAGTGGGTGTCCTTATTATGATATACGATATATGGCCTCCCTCTCACTAAGTAAAAGGTGAACCTTCCATTTTGCATAGATTTATGCGCACAAATTCGCTTCCTGGATTGTTCTCTTTAACCAGTTTGTTCTTCTACTACGTTAGATAATTCTATGGCCCTTTATCTTTCTCTCCATTTTCTCGCGTGCTTCTGCATCTTCTATATTTTCCACTTGATTAGGGACCGCAAAAAATACAACCCAACACGTGCGCACTCTTTTCTTCATTGAAATCATCCGTACCTTCGTTCCTGTCTGGTCGGCGCAGCTAACTCCAGATCCACTGATCAAAAAACAAACAAACAAACAAACAAACCAAAACCACAACATGATTGTAGTGGTTGGAAACTGAAGGACAAACTCAAGAGTATCGGATTTTCACAATGAAATGGAAAATGAGCAGGCGTTTGGCGTGTGGAAAGCCATCCCAGATTACGCGCTGGGGTCCGTCTCCCTAATCTCTCTCTCTCTCTCTTCTCTCTCTCTCTCTCTCTCTCTCTCTCTCTCCTCTCCGACAGCTTTCCTCCTCTCCTGTACTTTTTTTTTGCTCTTCTAAGGCTGGCGCTTGATGAGAAAACGTGGCAATCTATCCTAGATTATGCTCCGGTTGCCTCTACCCACCCTGTCCCCCACCCCACCCTCTCTCTCTCTCTCTCTCTCTCTCTCTCTCTCTCTTAAAAGCAAGCTTCCCTTCCCATTCAACATTTCGTTTTAAAGGCTTGCGCTTAATGAGAAAATAAAAATTACCTCTCTTCCGTTCCATGTGAACATTTCAGGCCAATCGTTAACGAGAAAGTGAAATGACCTCCCGCCCTTTACGCGCGCGCATTCCCAGCGCCATCTCGTTAACGACAAGTGGAGTAAGTTCTCTTCTGATGTGTAGGGAGTTCATAGGCTATGGGCTGAAGATCTGCGGAATATACACTCTTTTGATATGTGGGGCGTTTATAGGCAATGGGCTGGAAACATGTGGAATATACACTCTTCTGATAAGTGGGGAGTTTATATGCTATGGGTTGAAAACAAGTGGAATGAGCGCTCTTCTTACATGCGTGGAGTGTATAAGCTATTGGTTGAAGACGAGTAAAAATGAATGCTCTTCTTCCATGTGGAGAGTTTACAGACTGAGGAGACGTGGAAATGAGCGCTCATCTTAAATGTGGGGAATTTACAGGCTATGGGTAAAGGGCATGCGGAATGAACGCTCTTCTTGTATATGGGGAGTTCTTCGACTATGGGCTGAAGAGAAGAGGGATGAGCGCTCTTCCGTTGTGTAAGGAATTTATAGATTATGGCCTAAGACCAGTGGAATAAACATTCTTCTGATATGCGGGGTTTTCAAAGGCCATGGGCTGAAGACAAGTGGAATGAACGTTCTTCTAATGTGTAGAGGGTTTACAGCCAATGGGCTAAAGACAAAAGGAACGGACGCTCTTCTGAGTGGCAGGGAGCTTACAGGCTGTTGGTTAACAAGTGATATGAGTGCTCTTCCGATGCGCTGGGGAAATTTCAGGCTGTGGGTTAAACAGAACAAGATACGAACGCTCTTTTGATATGTCGAGAATTTGTAGGGTATGGATTAATGTTAAAGTGAAATAAGCGCTCTTCATATATGTGGAGGGTTTCAAGGCAATGGGTTTACAAAAGTAACAAGCGCTCTTTTAATATGTCGGGAAACTGGCTTATTGGTTAATGAAAAATTTTAGACAAAGAGTTAACCAAGTGAAGTGGGCGCTTTTCTGGTTACTTGTTAGAACATTTCAAGGTATGGGTTAACCAGAGTCAAGTGACCGATCTTCTGTTACACGTGAAATCTTTAGGATATGGGTTAACGAGTGAAAGGAACGCTCTTCTGATATGCGCGGAATTTTCATGTCATAGATTTACATGAATTCCTAGGCTACGGGTTTAAGAGAAAGTTACATGATCGCTCATCTCTTCGCATATGCGCGGAAGCTTACGGCTATGGGTTCGCAACAAATGAAATGAACGCTCTTCTGACGGGCGGAGAAATTTAGAGCTAATATCTGATGACTATCTGAAATGCGGCCTCTTCGTTTTAAACTGGAACGTTTCCTAATCGCAGTTGACGAAAACAAAAAATGAGCTGAGAATTCACCCATCATTACATGGAGATTTCCAGTTTAACAATTAACAATGAAATGATACAAGCTACTTCCAGGGTTGGTTTTGTGGTAAACCACCACACCACAGGAAATTACCAGGAAAACGAGCGATCGAAGGTCTTGTGTTCCAATCACACGTGGAGCAAATTTTTACCACTTCAACCGTAGGTGCCTAGAGAGGTGATGGTCACCACCTGACACTTCCAAGCTGGCCACTGAAATACCACAGTGGACACTCAGTCACAAGGCAGCACGCTAAATCAGTCACGATCCGAATTATTGACCACAGCACTTTCCATAGTTGTGCCTCAGAACGGACTGTGAAACTGCACTGAAAGGGCACCAGACAACAGGCTTGCCAAGGAGAACAGTACCCCTTTGTGCATGTGCAATATCGAAGGAGCTGACCCAGGAGCTGACGAGATACATGCGAAGCTAGCTGACCTGAGGTAGAAAGGATCTTGAGAGACACCATAGGTGAAGGTTACAAGACCTGGGAAGAGTTCAAACAGCAGTCTGGAGAAGGTTTCGTTGTTAACAAGGAAAGTGTGAAGCTCCATGATCTACACGCCGATGTCCGGTAGAATCATTGTCATCAGCATCTCTGCACGCCCACAAACTTCACCATCATCCAAGTAAATGCTCCAGTACAAGACTACGACGATGTAGAAGTTGCAAACTTCTGCGACGAGTTGGTGGGCACTTTCAAGAAAACTCCAGAGACTTCCTTGTTATGTTGAGACACACACACCTATAGTCTGACCAATGCGTTGGGCTAATTAGCAGGTCAGAAATCTGCTAGGTTGTATGCATGAGACCCTCGTCTTGAATCCTCTCATCTAAGCCATTAATTCATTTACTCATCAGCTGTGAATCGTGCGCAACGTGGTCTCAAAACTTCGTCAGATAAAATGTAGCGTATATGGACCAGTCCTCACGCAGTGACAACATACTGATGAAACTGAAACTGCTGACACAGTGGAATGCCAAAGTCAGTCCGAAAGCATATTCGTGGGCAAGGTCAGCAAGACGCTTTGGGATGACAGAGACCCACGAAAGTGAACTAAAGTCTCTGGAATTTGACTGCAGT
>CM065723.1:54102654-54105154 GCA_033310375.1 Conus canariensis
CCATCGCCTTTACGGTTCTCTCCTGATTCTCTGCTTCCCAGAATGGAAGCCCGATTCCTTCAAGCTAGTAGGTAGACTGGCATACTTCACACAGACAGACAGACAGACAGACAACTGGCAGGCAGACAGAAGGTGACATCAGATAGAGAACGGATATTTCGTCATAAAGGACTGAAAACTGAACTGTTCAACTTGCCTCCAATACCTGAATACAGGCTGCTTCCCTCCCCCTGTTTTCCCCACCCATACACTCGTGAACTGGTTTCGTGTCGATGTGCTTTGAGTTCCAGCTTTCCTCCGGTCATATCTCCTCGTCTTCCCCATCCCACCACATTACCCCACCTCCTCTAACCTAAAAATAGGTCTGGGGAGCCGCTTCTAGCGACGCGTACGATCTACATAATGTAAAATCCAGAAGTGCGCGCGCGCGTGCTTGTATACGTGCATGCGTGCGTGCGTGCGTGCGTGCGTGCGCGCGGCGCGCGTGGCTGGGTGTGTGTGTGTGTGTGTGTGTGTGTGTGTGGTAGAGCGAGAGAGAGACAGAGGCAGACAGACAGACAAAACAGACAGACAGAGAGAGAGAGAGAGAGAGAGAGGAGAGGTGTGTGTGTGTGTGTGTGTGTGTGTGTGTGTGTGTGTGTGTGTGTGTGTGTGTGTGTGCAAGCGCGTGCACGGACTTGTATGTGTCTGCATGTAAGCCCGAGCGCTCGTAAGCGTATGTATGAGAAGTGTTTATGTAAAAAAAAAAAAAAAAAAACAATAGGAAGGCTCCCCGAGGCAGTGGGGGACGGCAAGGCAGGAGAGGGTGTGTGCCGTTTTTATATATATACATATTCCGGAAATTACATTGTGGATGAAAAATATCCGAGAGCAACCCCTACGGGCATATAGCGCTGCTAGGAAGCATGCGTGTGCATCAATATAGGGCTCTTTCTCCACCTCACCCACCCCCACCCACCCTTTCCCCACCACATCCCCCCTCCTCCCCTACCACTTCCACAGACACACATCCAACCTCCCAGTCCCGTCGCCCACCACCCCCTCACTCATCCCCATGCTCTACAGGGGATGTTCTTTTTTTTCAGGTCAAACCTGAAACATCATGCTTCAGTTACCAGCTATGGGGGGTGTGTGTTGTTGTGTGTGTGTGTGTGTGTGTGTGTGTGTGTGTGTGTGTGTGTGGTAGGGGTGTGTGTGCGTGCGGTGCGTGGTTGTGCTCGTGCGTGTGTGTGTGTGTGTGTGTGTAGTGTGTGGTGTGTGTGTGCGTGCGTGCGTGCGTGCGTGTGTGTTGTGTGTGTGTTTTTGTGTGTGTGTGTTGCGCGCGCGCTGCGTGCGTGCGTGCGTGCGTGCGTGTGTGTGTGTGTTGTGTGTGTGTGTGTGTGTGTGTGTTGTTGACAGACAGACAGACAGACAGACAGTCAGACAGACTGACGGACGGAAGGACGGACGGACAGACAGACAAACGGAGGAGATGGAGCAGAGACGGGTAAGGGAAATAAACGGGGAGAGGGGTGGTGGTGAGGTGTCCGGGCTAAGGAGAAAAGGCGATAGAGACGGACTAATTGGGTTGACAGTACAAAGAAACCAGTCAATGTTTAAACCGACCGAAAAGCCGACAGCTACAAACACGCATTCATATTTTTACACAACTGTTCGTTGGAAAAGAGGGGTGCATGGTTCTAGATTAGTGGAATTTTCAGCAATCTGGGTCTCTCCCCCTTACCCTCCCCCTTCCGTATCGCCATCTCTCTCTCTCTCTCTCTCTCTCTATATATATATATATATATATATATATCTCCAACTATCTCTTCCCATCTCACTCATTTCGCTCTCTCTCTCCAGCGTCCCTCTCTCTTTTATTATTCTGTATTCCGATATCGGAAATGAAATGAGGCAGGGAACAGTAAACGATAAACAGTAAACAAGTTGGGTATTTTTTGCTCCCATAAGAAAACCTAACACAGAGTAACTTGTATTCAAGACCGGCACAGCCTTTTAAACTTGAATAAAGTCAGACAAACAATCTAATAGTGGGGGAAAAAACAGGCGCAGGCCAACAACTGAACTATCTTCATAGTAATGACTTGGCAAAGAAAAGATTGGACTTAAGGAAGGGGGGGGGGGGGGGGGGGGGGGGGGGGGGGGGGGGGGACGGAATTTGAAGATGGAGAAACTGGGAATATGAAATTAAGAAAATATGTTACAGATATGAAAATTCTTCACTAGCTGCATAAGGAACCATCGCAATCTCTTTTGAAGGCAGATATATTTGTATTGCCTGCTCCGAGGCCTTTCGTCCGCTGGGTCGGACTCATCAGGAGACACGGCTGGTTTGTGTCTGCACTCCTGGCGTCAAATAGAGACACACCACAGTCCATAATACTGTGGTGTTCTCACCACCAAGGGCAAAAAGAATCCAATAGCACCCCAAAGCAGCCAGCGAAGAGTAGTAAATGAAACTAAACGAAAGTGTGGGGAGGAAAAAAAGTTGCTGAAAAAC
>CM065723.1:54107654-54112654 GCA_033310375.1 Conus canariensis
CATTCAGTTAACAACAAAATAATTTCAACAGCAAAACCTTGAGAACCACAGTAACAAGAAGTGAAGAACATCAGCTGCAAGTGCTGCTCCCAAGGTTTTACGGTATACTTAACTCGCACATTCTTAATGCCTGTTTTCCTCCGGAAAAAGCTCCGGCGTAGCAACCCAAATCTATCGTCTGCTCCCGAATCTATCGTCTGCTTCCAAATCTATCGTCTGCTTCAGCAGCTGTGCCAACGCGCGGTGCTTCGGGTTCCCCCTGACTCCCCAACAAGACACGCACGACGACGACCCTTACCTGACAAACATCTCCACACCAGTGTCATCCAAACATCGTTTGATGCCCTTCCAGCTTTTCTTCAATTTAAACACTTGCATTGCTGTCAATGGAAGGCGCGGGTCAGTAGGAGCGGGCGGGGAGGGCGACATTTCGTCGTCCGCCATAGTGCCATGCGCAGTGCTTCGTGTTGAAGCAGAAGTGGGTCTCACAACGAGGCTCCACGGGTTGGCTTGTGTCTGGCGTGAGGTGGTAGTCCGTCTGTCTGCCTCTCGCTGGCCGCCGCGGTGGTGGTGGCAGGGGTAAGAGATAGAAAGGAATCACAGGAGCGGTCGTATAGAGCTGCTGTTGCTGCTAGCTGCCGTAGCAGCTCTGTGAGCTACAATACCTCTTTTGAGTGGCGGCGGCGGCGGCAACGGTTGGTGTCGTCGTCGTTGTCGTCGTCGTTACTGCGGTGGTACTGCAGATCAGGAGGGGAACGCTTGCCTTAGTGCCGAGATGGTTAAAGACTGATACTGATTAGGGAAGGGAATGGATAATAGAAGAGGTGGAGAGTTTCTTACGTTCGAGAGAGGGTGGAGGAGAGGAGGAATTAGGGAGGTAGGGGAAGGGGGCGGAGATGGGGGAAGGGGTGACGTTTGTTGCATTGACGTGCTGTGGCTCGTACAGAAAGATAAGGTGAAAGGTTGGGGTGGAGGTGGAGGGGAAGTGGGGGAGATGGAGGAAATCAGGGGGGATAATAAGGGAGGAAAGGTGTACTCATGAGCGTCGGCGATACCAATTGAGTCTTGAGCAGAGGAAATGGAATGCTCAATCGTCAGGAAGTCTGTGTGACCTCCGGCGGGTCTCAAGTTGGACGGGGGGGGGGGAGGGGGGAAAGAAGGAAACACGAATGGAGGAGGCTGCTTTCCACTTGGCTGTGCTTGTCAGGGGCGGACCACCTCATCAAGGAGGCGGCTGGAGGGTGTTGGGTGGGGAGAGTGGAGGGGGGCTACTGCTGCGCTTTTTTTTTTTTTTTTTTTTTTTGGATGTTTCCGAATTGTGGTCAGACAAAAGTGCACTTGTGGGAGGAGGAGAGGGGGGGGGGGGGGGGGGGGGGGGAGGAGGCGAGGACTGAGAAGATCGGGAGGAAGTGTGGAACAGTGGTGCAAAGTGAGAGCTGGATGGGGTAACAAGCTACTGAACCCACGGACAGGAGAGATGGGGGGTGGGGGTGCTGTTGATGTGGGGGAGAGAGAGGGGTGAATGTGGCACAGAAGAATCGATGACCAGAGGAAATGGGGCGTTGTGTGTTTCTTCTTTTGCCTGTTTTTTTTTCCCCTGGGCTGGGGAGGGGAAGGAGGGGATGGGTGAGGCAGAAGGGAAAGCGCTGTCAATGTGATTTGCATACCGCCCTAACATCCACCCTTTCATCTGTTCTTGTGTGCAAATGCGAGTAGTGTGTTTGTGTGTGTGTGCGCAAAACGCAACTGTGTGTGTGTGTGTGTGTGTGTGTGTGTGTGTGTGTGTGTGGTGCGTGCGTGCGTGCGTGCGTGCGTGCGTGCATGTGTGTGTGTGAGTGTGTGTGTGTGTGTGTGTGAGAGAGAGAGAGAGAGAGAGAGAGAGAGAGAGAGGAGAGAGAGAGAGAGAGAGAGGAGCGAGCGAGAAGAATGTAACACTGACACACTTTAATCGCGCTGGCTTGTTACTACAATAGTACCAGTAGAATACGTGAGACTAAATAATAGTGATGAATGAAAATTGTGAGGCATTTAACGTCTGATTTTTTTATGGAGTCTAAGAGAAGGAGAAGGGGGGGGGGAGGGTAACAGACAGACAAATAGTCAGAGAACTAGAGAAAGAGAAGGGAACTATAAAGGGAACTATAAAGGGAACTATAACACGGAGACAAATACATCCGCAGATATCTGCCTGATATTTTCATGTGAGCAGAAGAACGGTTGAGAAAAGAAAGAAACACACACACACACACACACACACACACACACACACACACACACACACACACACACACACACATACAGAGAGACAGTCAGACAGACAGACAGAGAGAGACAGAGAGTATGTGCATCAGCATATACATGTGTCAGTTCGTCTGTGTGTATGTGTGCATGTTCTTGCATATAAAGAGGTGTGTGTGTTGTGTGTGTGTGTGTGTGTGTGTGTGTGTGTGTGTGTGTGTGTGTGTGTGTGTGTGTGTGTGCAACGCGCGCGCGCGCGCGCGCGTAACCATTAAGTGACACTGTCCATCTGTCCCAATGTAAAATGCCCAGAGCGTAGTTGTGTCAGTTTATAAGACTTTAATGACTGTTTCACACAATACTGGCAAAAACCTCACAGTAACTTCAATCTGTCCTATATCTTTTCCCATTTCAGCCAAGAGTCATCCCGTAGTTCTTCTTTACTAATTCAAAGCAAACAGAATTAGGAAACTTCAGTCGTTAGTCTCAAGATCAATGCGTGATACCGTCAAATGATTGTCAAAGTGCAGCGCAGGAAGCTACGAATGCAGTCGCCGTTGCCCATTTTGTGTGTGCACTGTACTGAAAGAGAGACTCCTTTAATCTTGCTTTGCCCAAAATGTGAGTGTCGAAGATCTGACTTCAATTCTGAGCACGTTCTACAACCAACGGTCGACGCTTCGATTCAGTACAAGTTCCAGAGACACCAAGATTTGTAAAGATAGCACACTTCGTTTGTAAAACTCTCTCTCTCTCTCTCTCTCTCTCTCTCTGTTTTTGTGTGTGTGTGTGTGTGTGTGTGTGTGTGTGTGTGTGTGTGTGTGTGTGTGTGTGTGTGTGTGTGTGTGTGTGTGTGTGTGTGTCTTTCTGTACGCATACGGCCTTAAGGCAAAGTAGTACCGATTTCAAAAAAAATGATTTGTTGATTTGTAAAGTAAGATGTGAAAGAAACGGTTCTCTTTCAGGTTTTTTCTTTAACACACACACACACACACACACACACACACACACACACACACACACACACACACACACACACACACACATTCAGACACGCGCGCGCACGCACACACACACACACACACACACACACACACACAACACACACACACACACATACACACACACACACACACACACACACACACACACACACACACACACACACACACACACACACACATCCGTATGGAATGAAGCCAGAGGCCAAGTCTCTGCAGTTAAACTGTGCGGGGTTATCAGGCGAAAAGCGTTCTGTCCATTTAACAGCTTGTCTTTTCACGGCCAACGATTTGTTCTGAGCAGCCTCAGTCAAAGCCTCATTACTCTCAAGTCTCCGTGGAAGAAGAGGAGCAGAAGGTGAGGGGGGTGGAGGTGGGGGGGGGGGTGGCAGAAGAGTGAAGGGGAGGGGGGGGGACGGAGCAACCATGACAGAAGATGGCATGGAAGAAGAAGGAAGGGGTAGGCGGGAAAGGAAACGATGGGTGGCAAAGGAGTGCGGTGGGGGGTGGGTGGGTGGGTTTGGGAGGGAGGGGTAAGTGAAATCGATAGCTCCGATATAACGGTGGCGATTCCCGGCTTCTCCCTGACTGAGTATACTGTCCCTATAACTACCACTTCTGCCAGTCTTTGCTTGTCGTAACAGGAAGACAGAGGCTCGTTTTCTTCCGACACTTCACTCTGTGTGTGTGTGTGTGTGTGTGTGTGTGTGTGTGTGTGTGTGTGTGTGTGTGTGTGTGTGTATGTGTGTGTGTGTGTGTGTGTGTGTGTGTGTGTGTGTGTGTGTGTGTGTGTGTGTGTTTGCGGAGGCGTGCATGTGTTTATGTGTGTGCGTATGTGTGCTTCCCCCCCCTCCTCTCTCTCTCTCTCTCTCTCTCTCTCTCTCTCTCTCTCTCTCTCCTCATACCATAATCGTCATTATCATAATCACCGTTGCCATCATCATTGTAATAATCACTATTGTTCTTTGTTTCAAAATTCGAAACAATGTTCACGACATGTTTCAATATTAGGAAATGTCACATTTAATTCACTGTACAAAATGCAAAACTAAACATACAGAGAATATACTGTCACCCAGTGAAAGGATTATTGGACTGCATAGTACTGTGCACTCTCTACGGATTCCTTCCTATAGTGCTGTCATTCTCCAAGGAATCATTCCTATGGTGCTGTCATTGTCCAAGAAATCATTCATATGTTGCTGTCATTCTATAAGGAATCTTTCCGATGGTGCTGTCATTCGCTGAGGAATCTTTCCTTTTGTGCTGCCATTCTCCACGGATTCCTTCCTATAGTGCTGTCATTCTCTAGGGAATCTTTCCTATGGTGCTGTCATTCTCTGAGGATTCTTTCCAATGGTGCTGTCATTCTCTGAGGATTCTTTCCAATGGTGCTGTCATTCTCTGAGGAATCTTTCCTATTGTGCTGTCATTCTCCAAGGAATCTTGTCGCTCTGTATAGAATCGTTTCTTCCTAGGCGCTGAATTCAGCATGTTTGTGACAACAGTTTGGTGTGAAATTGTGCGTCATACTGTCCCTGAGTTTCGCCGCCCTCTGCTCCATGTCTTTCATATACCTGCTGTCTTTACATGCAACCTGGGCTTCGTGTATCCTCGTATGTTCTCAGTCAGGTTGAGCTGGACCGTGGCTTGGACATTCGATGACACGCACATCTTTGTCCCGAAGTTTCTGTGTAGAGCTGCAGAGCGTTGGGGAACAGTTGTCCTGCTGCAGCCTCCTCCTCATATAAAACCTGTGCA
>CM065723.1:54117654-54125154 GCA_033310375.1 Conus canariensis
AAAGGTTTTTTTTTCTAATTTATTACATCACACTGTTTTTTTTTTTTTGTTTTGTTTTGTTTTGTTTGTTTGTTTGTTTCAAGCGTGCGCGCGCGGGAGGGTGGGGTGGGGATCGGGGGCGGAAACCCACGCTTTCGAGAATGAAATACCTCAAACGGAATTTCTATGTCTCACACACGGAACAAAAGACAAAGAATTTCGTCTGAAAACACTTTAACACATACACTACCACACAATCACACCTTGCTGTTATTTTACCACCTAATCTAACCTGATACGGACATGTATCTTACCACGATTCACTGATCAAGACCATTCTACAGCCTACATGGCAGGGAAGAGGTCCCAGAAACAGACCGACAATGTCCTGAGCAAGCAAATGGAAAACTGGACTGGAGGAAATACTTCTACACTATTGCGTATGACTAACGACAGAGTCGTGAAGACCCCACAGCGTATGACTAACGACAGAGAGTCGTGGTGACCCCATAGCGTATGACTAACGACAGAGAGTCGTGGTGATCCCATAGCGTATGACTAATGACAGAGAGTCGTGGTGATCCCATAGCGTATGACTAACGACAGAGAGTTGTGGTCATCCCATAGCGTATGACTAACGACAGAGAGTCGTGGAGACCCCATAGCGTATGACTAACGACAGAGAGTCGTGGTGACCCTTGCCTCTGATATGTCACTGTGTCAGGGGACAGTACAATGGCAAAACTGCTGATAAAAGACCAATCAGGAGTACGTAGACCTCTGCTAAGATCAAACGGATCCTGGATTCGCAATTAGATCCGGATCCACACTGAATTGTCGGACCAATAAAAAACAAAAAACGAAAACGAAAAAAAAAAAATTATGTTTATTCTAACATGAAAAAATATAGGGTCGATAGGCGGACTTTTCTTGCATCATTTCAAAAAAATCTTTTAAGCATGTCAGTTCTTGAGTGAAAACAAAATCATTCTCCACCAGGGAATGTGATAATAAGTGTTGACTAAAAGAATTTTCTGCCCCTCCCTTTTATTTTTTTCAAAAGAACATGGAAAATGCAATGTCAACATTTGTATAGCTATGTAGCTTTTGTATCCCATGAAATATCAATGTATGTTGATTCGTATGCATACAAGTTGTAAACTTGTAGAATCGTGAACCGCTTCAGCGAACACTTTGCAATGATCCTGCTAAATGGATCCGATATCCTCTCATCCAGAAATGCGGAACGGATCCAAACAAACAAACAAAATTAATGGGATTGTCGTTTGGCCAAATTTTCATTTTTCAACCAAATCCAGTCAAAATCGGTTCAGAAAGGGTAATCTCCCTGAAAGACAGTCATGCAAAACGATGCAGATGAAAAAAAAATTACGTTCTTGGCAGAGCTAAAAAGTAATAATTCAAACGAAATTATAATGTGTCTTCTGAGAAAAAGATGAGGAGGGAAGAGTGGAACTGAAAAAAAGAACGGGGGAGGAAGAAGGGGGTAAGGGTGGAAGAGAGGGTCGGGAGGGAGGTGGGAGTGGGACTGACATGGTTGTCCGTATGTCAACAATTCAAGAGACATCTCTTTGACAACTACCAGCTTGGTTCCACCACTATGAAGTTTTCAAGTGGGAACAGGGCGGAAGGAAGGGACATGGAGGGGCGACGGAAAAGAGAGGGTGAGGTAAAGGAGTGGGGGTGGGATCGGGTGGGGGGTTAGGGGGGTAGGGAGGAGCAGGAATCGATCGATAGCACTTACACAACGATGATGAGTGGTGTCTCTCCCTCTAACGATACTTATTACCACTTTCGCCAGCCGTCCGTTCTTGTAACAAAAGTCTCAAGGTTCGGGACGGACTGTTTTTTTTAATCTCTCTCTCTCTCTCTCTCTCTCTCTCTCTCTCTCTCTCTCTCTCTCTCTCTGTTGTTGTGCGTGTGTGTGTGTGTGTGTGTGTGTGTGTGTGTGTGTGTGTGTGTGTGTGACTATATTTGTTTCTCAGTCCATCAATCTGTAATTCTGTCCTTTTAAAATTTACATTTTGGAAGTATGGAACCGTAAATTCACATAAAAGTCCCTGGTAACTGACACTCTTCTATTAGTTTTTAAGAATCTGATACGCACACATTCAAGATCGAATAAAAGGCAATAAAGTTACCTACATTACCTGACAAACTGAGCAATAAACGTCAACAGTTCTATGAACAGAGGAATGAAAGTCAAAATCCTGGGAACCGAGGAACAAAAGTAAGAATCAAAGCAACTGACCAGCCACCGTGACTCAATGGGTATAGCACCAGCGATTCTGGAATGAGAGAACGTGTCTTCAATTCTGCCTCGACCGGCTCATTCACAGAGCTGAGTTTGCTATGGGGTCAACTGGAAAGACTAGAACCACACAGTCAAGTTTCATTGGCTGAATGGATGCTACTTTGAAAATGTCTCTCAAATTTCCTGACCAGCGCTGCAGGTGGCTGACAAGGTGGTACATTATGAAAGGAAGATTAGAGTACAGCCGTGTCATGGAGTCTTTGGCCTACTACTCCTGTCCAAAACCATTCTACAGCGTACAGTGGAAGGTGGACATCCCAGAAGCACACCAAAGTTTTGTGTGAGCAACATACAAAACTGGACCGGAGGCAATATCACTACACTATCAGTATGACT
This sequence comes from Conus canariensis, assembly GCA_033310375.1. NCBI lineage: Eukaryota > Metazoa > Mollusca > Gastropoda > Neogastropoda > Conidae > Conus > Conus canariensis. Next base: position 54,120,305 of record CM065723.1, read on the forward strand.
AATGACAGAGAGTGACGAAGACCATTGCTTCTGTCAAGACACTCTGTCACGGGACAGCACAATGACAAACCGCTAAGAAGAGCAGTCAGGAGAATGCAGACCTCTGACAAGGTCAAACGAATCCTGGATTCGCTATTAGCTCTGGATCTGCACTATATTGAAGTGCCAAAAAAAAATTGTGTTGAATGTCAATTGGAAAAAAATTACTGTCAACAGGCAGGCTTTTACTGCATCATCTATTTCTTTATTTGTTTTTCCAAATATCTATCTATTTATTCATTCATTAATTTGTTATTTTGATACTTTCAAGAATGAAAGTTCATAAGTGGAAACTAAATCATTTTCCAACAGGGAATGTGATTGTAAGTGTTGACTGAAAGGGACATCTGCCCCTCCCTGTTTTCTATTCCTTTTTTTTTTTTTTTAGTAGGAATAGAAAAAACAAAACATCAATGTTTATATTACTATGAACTTTTCATATTCCATGAAATATTAACATATGATTTTTCTTTCGTAAAGATTAGTTCAGTAAACATTTTGTAATAATGTTTCTTAACAGATCCAAAATCCCCTCTCATACAGATCTGTAGCATGGATGCGAATAAACATTTAATGGGATCGTCCTAAGGTCATATTTTCATGCTTCCATCAAATTTTGTCATATCGGTTCAGAAGAGATAACCTTCCTGACAGACAAACCATCAACAAACAGATGCAGATGAAAACATAACATATTCTCGGAGGAGCTAAAAAGTGATAATTCAAACGAAATTATAATGTGTCTTAAGGAAGAAAAAAAAAATTAGGGGGGGGGGGGGGGGGGAAGGGAGGGCAAAGATGGGTGGAAGATGGAAGAGAGGGTCTGGAGGATGGTGGGTGTGTGTGTGGTGGTGGGGGGGGGGGGGGGGGGGGGCGGGGTACATACATTGTCTGTATGTCACCATTCAAGAGACATCTCTTTGACAGCTACCGACTTGGTTCCACCACTATGAAGCTTTCAAGAGGACGCAGGGCGGAAGGAAGGAACATGGAGGGGTGATGACGGAAAAGAAAGAGGGAGGGACGGGAAGGGAAGGGTGAGGGAAGCAGGAACCAATAGACAGCACTTACACAACGATGATGAGTGGTGTCTCTCCCGCTGACGATACTTATGACCACTTTCAACAGCTGGCCGTTCTTATAACAGGAGTCTCAAGCTTTGAGTTTTCTTCTTTTTTTTTTTAGTGCGATTTTTTTTTCTGTCTATCTTTCCATTTCTGTTTTGTATCTGCGTGTTTACCTGTCTGGTACATGCTGTTCTCTCTCTCTCTCTCTCTCTCTCTCTCTCTCTCTCTCTCTCTCTCTCTCTCTCTCTCTCTCTCTCTCTCTGTTTATGTCTACGTGTCTGTCTGTCTCACTTTTTAGTCTCTTAGTCTGTCCATCTGTAAATCATCTTTTCTTTTCATTTACTTTGGAGGCATATTTTCATGAATTCGTAAATTCATATAGAAGTCACCGTCAACTGACAGCCTTCCAAGAGTGTTTAAAAGTTTAAAAGATCTGACACACAGTCAGAATCAAAGAGAGGGCAATAAAGTAACCAATGTTATAATCATTAGAAAATGAGCACTAAAACTCAATAATTCTAGGAACAGAGGAATGAAAGTAGAACATTGTAGGAACTGAGGAATAAAAGTATAAGAAATCACAGGAAATGACACTGTGGCGCGGTGGCTAGCACCAGGGATTCCAGGCTGGGAGAACGTGGCGTCAACTCCATTCAGGGTGTCCCACGGCCTCAACTGGAAACACCAGAACCCCACAGTCCTGTTTCATTCTCTGAATGGATGCTACCCTGAAAATGTCGCTCCAATCTCCTGACTAGCACTGCAGGTGGTTGACATGGGTGGTATAATATGAAAGGAAGCTCAGGGTACACTCTGTCGTGAAGCCTTCGACCAGAATAGACCTCTGCAGCATCATCTTTACAATCCTCATCCTCATCGATCAGCATTAATCGAATGTCTGACATTCTGCGCTCCTTCATGCCCTGCTGTTGTGGAGACCTCAGTTTCCATTTCCCTTCCACGTCTGCACCATTGACAGGTTCTTGTTGGAGTCGTCGTGTTGGACTGTCATTGGACGGACATTGTGATGCTTTCCAGAGGGGAACAATCGCTCACACTGGCAGCTCCGCGACTAAGCCATGATCGTCGACAGTACATGGAGTTCTGCGTTTGCTGGATCACATAGACACCGACGAACACGACTGAAGTGACTCGGCGGTAGTGCAGTGTCTCCTGTGATGGGAGGCCTCAGGACGACTTGATATTGACTGCTCTCTGTGGATTGCTGGGGCTGCCATGGGACTGGCTAAAGTGTGGCCGTGACTGCTCCCTGTGGATTGCTGGGGCTGCCATGGAACTGGCTAAGACTAGTGTGGCCGTGACTGCTCCCTGTGGATTGCTGGGGCTGCCATGGGACTGGCTAAAGTGTGGCCGTGACTGCTCTCCCTTGTGGATTTGCTGGGGCTGCCATGGGACTGGCTAAAGTGTGGCCGTGACCGCTCTCTGTGGATTGCTGGGGCTCCCATGGGACTGGCTAAAGTGTGGCCGTGACTGCTCTCTGTGGATTGCTGGGGCTGCCATGGGACTGGCTAAAGTGTGGCCGTGAACTGGGAGTAGGAATGAGCGGTGTGAGAGTTAGGCCACTGAAGTGGCACGGAGAAATGAGATGGAAAAAAAAGAAAAAGAAATGAAAGAAAGTGGGGAATGATTGTCGAGAATCCTTCGAAATGAATCAAATCAAAAAGGATTTTAGGAACTGAGGAATAGAAGATAATTTTAGGAATCGAACAATGAACGTCTACAAATCGTGGAACTAAAGAGCAAACGTCGAAAAATCATGGAACTGAAGAACAAACGTCGATAAATCATGGAATTCAGGAATAAACGTCGACAAATTTGGGAACCGAAGAATATACGTTAACAAATCATAGAACTTAACAAATCTCGGAAATGAAGAATAGGTGTCGACAAATCATGGAACTTAACAATGAGCGTCAAGACATCTTGGAATGAAGAAAAAAACATAGAGTCATAGAACTGAAGAACAAACGTCAACAAACCATGGAACTGAAGAACAAACGTCAACAAACCATGGAACTGAAGAACAAACATGGACACATGAATGAAGACAAACGAACAAACATGGAACTGAAGAACAAACGTCAACAAACCATGGAACTGAAGAACAAACGTCAACAAACCATGGAACTGAAGAACAAACGTCAACAAACCATGGAACTGAAGAAGAAACGTCAACAAACCATGGAACTGAAGAACAAACATGGACAAACCATGGAACTGAAGAACAAACATGGACAAACCATGGAACTGAAGAACAAACGTCAACAAACCATGGAACTGAAGAACAAACATGGACAAACCATGGAACTGAAGAACAAACGTCAACAAACCATGGAACTGAAGAACAAACATGGACAAACCATGGAACTGAAGAACAAACGTCAAAACCATGGAACTGAAGAACAAACATGGACAAACCATGGAACTGAAGAACAAACATGGACAAACCATGGAACTGAAGAACAAACATGGACAAACCATGGAACTGAAGAACAAACATGGACATTACCAGGATTGATGGGAATGAAGCAATGAACGTCGTCAGTTATAGCACCCGATATGCAAACATCAAAAATGATAGAAACTGAGGAATAGTCGTCGTTAGTACTAGGAAACAGGAACGAATGTCAACATTCTAAGAGCTGAGAAATAAATGTCAACAATTCCGGAATTTGAGCGGAGAAAAAAAATGGCAGTTCTGGGAACTGAAGAATAACAATAAAAAATTCTAGACACTGGCGAATAAAAGTCATTAGTTCCAGGAAATTAGAAATAAAATTAACAATACCTGCGGATAACAAATTGACTTTTCAAGGAATTAAAGAGCAAATTAGCATCATTCATCTTCATCATTCTCACCAATATATACATATACATATATATATATATATATATATATATATATATATATATTGTGTTGTGTGTGTGTGTGTGTGTGTGTGTGTGTGTGTGTGTGTGTGTGTGTGTGTGTGTGTGTAATGTAGATAGATAGATAGATAGATAGATAGATATCAACATAAAAAACAATGAATAGCTCTTCCTCTGAGGTTCTTCATACTCTGTCCTCGTGGTGGCGGGGACTGGCCCTGAACCAGAAATATTCTAAGACATTCGCAACCGTCAGCATTGACTCAAGGCCATACATAGCTGTTCTATAATGTGATAAGCTGGTGCAAAATCTCCGCTGCCAGCAGACGTGGGTCGTTGGGGGAAGAGAGGGTGGGGGTGGGAGGGAGTAGAGAAGGAGAGAGAGAGGAGAGAGGGGGGGGGTGCAGGTTGGAGGGAAGGGGAAGAGAAGGGGATTGATGGTAATTGTTCCGGGATTAGTGCTCACGCACATTGCTTTCGCGACTAAGCAACTATTGTCGTCGGTAGGGAGATTAGTAGGTGTTGTGCTGCGTATGGTAGTATCAGGACAGGTACCTCGGAACGCACTGAAGTGACTCAGTGCGAGCGATGATATGATATTGATTTTTTTGTCTGTGGACTGCCGTTCTAGAGGCAGCGATAGGACAGCAACAACAACAACAATAACAACAACAACAACAATACAACAACAACAAACAATAACAACAACAACAAAAACAGCCAGCGTCCGTCCATGGAAAAGCCGTGTCAAACGGCACAGAAATCTAAAGCAGTGACAAAGAAACATGCTCAGGTCTTTCATAACAACTATAATCTGCTGTAGGATCTGACACAATTGTCCAGTGATGGATTTTT
>CM065723.1:54130154-54140154 GCA_033310375.1 Conus canariensis
CCATTGCCACAATCAATCTCCCACACTCCATGTTGACTTTCCTCTGGAGTCTTCGACAAGCTGGAGGGGGGGGGGGGGGGGGGGGACAGCTGATGGGGCGGAGTGCGGGTGGTAGTGGGGTGAAAGAGGTTGGTGGAGGTGGTAGAGGGCGGAGGGGGGGGGATGAGGTTTAGGGGAGAAAGAATAGCGACTAGGAGAGGGAAGGAGAACAAAGGTTCATATTTTCATCCATGGTAATTGCTGTTGACGGTTGAGGGTGGATCAATTTGACGGCAGCATAGTTTCCTCCAGCTGACGCACCTCATCTCCACGCCTTCTTCCTTTAGCCTTCCCCCTAACACACACACACACACACACACACACACACACACACACACACACACACACACACACACACATGCTGAAACACTACTCTCTCTCTCTCTCTCTCTCTCTCTCTCTCTCTCTCTCTCTCTCTCTCTCTCTCTCTCTCTGCCGGGGCGGAATGCGGGTGGTAGTGGGGATTAGATATACCACTGATCCTTACTATCTGTAGTAGCCCCAGTTTCAGACTGGATCACACCATACGTATTGCAGAAACTGTCAAATTTCCAGCTTCTCTATCTACATCGATGGTAACATCAAAAACAAAAACAAAATCATCACCACCATCACCACCACCACCACCACCACCACCACCATCAACATCATCATAATCTGGGCACTTGTAAATTTTCAAATTTGAGCTCACTATCTTTCCAATTTTGTGTTTTCTTCATCAATATCATCATCATCATCATCATCATTATTATTATTATTATTGTTTAACTTTGTTATCATCATCATCATTATCATCATCATCATCATCATCATCATCATCATCATCATCATCATTCTCTGTTCTTCATCTTCTTTTGGGGGCTCAGTAATTCTACCTTTGCTTTTCTGCAGTGAAATCTCGTCTCTAATTTAGCATATTTTCGAGTAAACTACACTTAAATTTCAAAACAAACAAGGGCGATGTTATCTTTGAGAGGGGACATCATACAGGAAATCTGGTGTAATTACGTACCACCATCAATTTTTTCCCCCTTCACTTCAGATAGTTATGCCCCCTCGCAGGTGCGTGAAACGATCGGAGTTCTCACTCAGTTCGTGCCAACGCATGGGAGGTGTTGCCGTGACGTCACCTGCACGCGCTTCTGTGTTGACAGATGTCAGGGAAATTGATCCTATTACCCACAGCAGGCCTGTTCGGACATACGTTGTGTGGACTGTCTCACCGGCTGATACGTTGACACCATGAAGAGGAAGCTGATGGTGATGATGCAGATGATGACGATGATGATGATGATGATGATGATGATGATGATGATGAGATGGTGGTGGTGTTAATGATGGTGTTAATGGTGGTGGTGATGATGATACGGATGACACTCAAACGGGTCATACGGCGACGGCGACGGCGACGGCGGTGGCGACCACAACGGCGATGGTGATGAAGATGATGATGACGATGACGACGGTAATGGTGATGATGACGACGACGACGATGACGGTAATGACGATAACGACAGGACGACGACGATGACGACGACGACGACGACGATGATGATGATGATGATGATGACGATAACGATGATGATGATGATGATGGTGGTGGTGGTGGTGGTGGTGGTGGTGGTGACGACGCGTCGACGACGACGACGACGACGACTACGACGACGACGACGACGACGATGATGATGATGATGATGATGATGATGACGATGACGATGATGACGATGATGATGATGATGATAATGACGATGACGATGGCGATGAGGATGATGGTGATGACGATGATGATGACGACGATGACGACGACGATGATGATGATGATGATGACGATGATGCAATTGATGATGATGATTATCCTTGCGACCCAGTACTGAGACGTACCGCAATGGAGGAAGGCGCTGTTTTCAATCAAGCTCGTCTATCCTATCGATCTGTCCTGTCCTATCTTGGCCTGTTCTGTCTGTGTGCTTTGTCTATCTGTCCTCTCTGCCCTGTCCTGTTCTGTCGGCTTGTCCTGTCCTATATTGTCCTGTTCTGTCGGTTTGTCCTGTCCTATATTGTCCTGTTCTGTCGGTTTGTCCTGTCCTATCTTGTCCTGTTCTGTCTGTGTGCTTGTCTATCTGTCCTCTCTGCCCTGTCCTGTCCTGTCTGTCCTGTCTAACTTGTCCTGTTCTGTCTGTGTGCTTGTCTGTCTGTCCCCTCTGCCCTGTCCTGTCCTGTCCGTCTGTCCTGTACCGCCTGTCTTGACGTGTCCTTTTTGCCCTGTCCTGTCTCCTCTTGTCCTGTCCGCCTGTCTGTCTTTTCCGATGAATGTCCTTCTCTCTGTTTATAACTGTCCTCCTGCCTCATACTGTCTATGTCGGTCTTTTCTTTGTGTCCCGTCCGTCAGTCTGTCTTTTTTCTTTGTGTCGTGTCCGTCAGTCTGTCTTTTTTCTTTCTATTCTTTCAAGCCAGTCTCTCCGTCATCGTGTGGCCGTCTTGTCCTGTCTGTGTCAGTTTGTTTGTTCCGTCCTGTGCCGAACGGACTCCCTGTCTTTTTCCTCTCCCATCTTGTCCTTCACCTTCGCTCTGAGATCATTTTCCTGTCTTGTCCAGTATGTGTAGAGGTCTGTCCTATCCTATCCTCTGTGTGTGTGTGTGTGTGTGTGTGTGTGTGTGTGTGTGTGTGTGTGTGTGTGTGTGTGTGTGTGTGTGTGTGTCTACCCCTGTCCTATTATGTTCTCTCTCTGTCTGCATTTTCCTGTCTTGTCCAGTGTGTCTAACTGGCTCCCTGTCTTTTCCCTCTCCCACCATGTCCTTCGCCTTCGCTCTGAGTGTATCTTCCTATCTTGTCCAGTGTGGGTAGAGATCTGTCCTATCCTGTGTGTCTGTCTGTCTCTCTGTCTGTCTAACCCTGTGTCCTATTGTGCTCTCTCTCTCTCTCTCTCTCTCTCTCTCTCTCTCTCTCTCTCTCTCTCTCTCTCTCTGTCTGACTTTTCCTGTCCCGTGTTTTCTGGTTCTGTCTGTCTGTCTGTCTGTCTCTTTGTCCTGTCTTTCTGCCTTGCCTGGCCTGTGTGTCTGTATGTCGTGTCCAGTCCGATCTGTCTGTCTGCCTTCCTGTTCTGTGCTATCTGTTTTAAATCTGTGTTGTCTGTCTGTCGGTCCTGTCTAGCGGTCCGCCTGTTTGTTTATTAGTTTGTTGTTGGTTTTTTTTTGTCCTGTCTATCCGGTCAGTCCGTCTGTCTGTCTGTCTGTCTGCCTGACCGTGTATTCTAACTGCCTCATCTCGTTGTCCTATCTGTCTGTCTGTCTGTCTGTCTGTCTGTCTGTCAGGACTTCCCTGTCCTGTCCATACATCTCGTCAGTCTTTATTTTGTAAGTCTTTCTGTCTGTCCGTCCGATCAGTTTTTAATTCTGTCGGTCTGTCTGTCTTGTCTGGTTAAACGTTCCGTCCTGCGCTGTCTCTCTGTCCTGTCCCGTTCGCCTGTCTGTCTGTCTGTCTGTCCGTCTGTCTGTCCGTCTGTCTGTCTGTCTGTCTGTCTGTCTGTCTGTCTGTCTGTCTGTCTGTTTACCATGTTCTTCCCTGTCCTGGCCGGTCTATCCTATCTGTTCATTGTCCGACCAGTCTCTCTTGTCCTCCCCCCCCCTCTCTCTCTCTCTCTCTCTCTCTCTCTCTCTTCTCTCTCTCTCTCTCTCTCTCTCTCTCTCTCTCTCTCTCTCTTCCTTGTCCTGTCTATCTGTCTGTCCTGAGTGTCTTGTGTCTGTCCTTCTGTCCTGTCTGACTGTCCTTTTTGTCTGCTCTGTTTGTCTCTGTGCCTGTCTGCTTTGTTTGTCTCTCTGTCTGCTCTGTCTGTTTGTCTCTCTCTGTGTCTGCTCTGTCTGTCTGTCTATCTATCTGCTCTGTATGTGTCTCTGTCTGTCTGTCTGCTCCGTCTGTCTGTCTGTCTGTCTGTGTCTCTGTCTGTCTGTCTGCTCTGTATGTGTCTCTGTTTGTCACGTCTATCTGTCTGTCTGTCTGTCTGTTCTGCATGTGTCCATGTCTGTCTCCTCTGTTTGTCTGTCTGTCTGTCTGCCCTGTTTGCCTGTCTCAGTGGGACAATGGAGAGCAAAAACAGCAGGTGTGTATCTTCTACAACTTTTAACTTGATAGTTTGCCGGATTAGGGTGAAATTGTTGCAGGGGTTACACAACACCCACCATCTACCTTCCCTCCCTTTCCCCCATTTCCCCCGCCCCTGCCCCGCACCCCCTCCCCACCTTTTCATTTGCTTCTGTCTTCCCCTCCCTTTCCCACCTTTCTATCCCGTTCCGAAAAGCAAAAGCTTCTAAAAACGGCAAACACAAGACCAACTACGAAAACAAGAAGAAGAAGAAGAAGAAGAAGAAGAAGAAGAAGAAAGAAGAAGAAGAAGAAGAAGAAGAAGAACAACAACAACAACAACAACAACAACAACAACCACAACAACAACAGCTTTTAAAAGCGACAAGAATAAAAACAGTTACGACAACAACAATAACAACAACAACGACAACAACAACATCAACAACTAGAACAACAACAACGACGACGACGATGACGACGACGGCGGCGACGACGACGACGACGACGACAACAACAACAACAAGCCTAAAGACAAAGAAAGTGAAAGAAAGACATGTCACAGCATTCGTTGGCAGTAGCTGTTCCGCGACATATTGCAGATGTCTGCTTGCTAGTTGTCCAGTTCACCCCTTCACCCCCACCCCCTGACCCCCACCCCCTACCCTTTTTCTTTCTACCCCTCTCTCCCCTTTCCTCCTCTGCCTGTCATTCCCCCACCGCCACCCATACCTCCCACCCCTCACCCAATTTCACGTCATCAACTTTTTGGGCGGGTAACTTCTTTCTGGCAGCGGACTAGACATCTACCTCCCCTCCTCCCCCCACTCCCCCCATCTCTCTCTACGCTGTCTCTCTCTCTCTCTCTCTCTGTCTCTCTCTCTCTCTCACATACACATATGCACACACACATACACACTCGCACGCACGCACGCATGCATGCACACACACACACGCACGCACGCACGCACGCGCGCGCGCTCACGCAACACACACACACACACACACACACACACACACACACACACACACACACACATACACACACACACACACACACACACACACACACACACACACACACACACACACACACACACACACCACACAGAGCTCGCCTGTCCCCTCCTTCCCACGCCTTCGGGACGAAGTGATGTGCGCCTGGGTCAGTAATATAGAAGTGTCCAGGCGAGAGACTGACAATACAATGAAAGATGAACACGAAACAAAACAAACCAAAACAAACACGCTGTGTGTACACTCGATCAATGGGTGCGATGTATTGTAACTACACACTCCCACCCCCACTCCCCTCTTCTCTCCCCCCCGGGGCTAGAATCGCCGGAGAAATCTGTTGTGGCAATCAAATCTTACCAGGCAATATGAACACAACATAACACAACACAATGTAATACAATGCAATGCAATGCAATACAATACAATACAGTACCATGCAATACCATACAATACCATGCAATGCAATACAACACCATGCAATGTAATGCAATACCATGTCATACCATACAGTGCAATACAGCACCATGCAGTGCAATACAATGCAGTACAACGCAATACAATGTCATGCAATGCAATACAATGCAATACAACACAATATCATGCAATGCAATGCAAAAAATACCATATAATACAATGCATGCAATGCAATACCATACTATACCATACCATACCATACCATACAATACAATACAATATCATGCAACGCAATACAATACCATACCATACAATGCAATGCAATGCCATACCATACCATATCCATACCATACCATACCATACCATACCATACCATACCATACCATACCATACCATACCATACAATATCATGTAATACAATACCATACAATACAATGCACGCAATACCAACAATACAATGCAATACAATGCAATACAATTCTCGCAATGCAATACAATGCCATGCAATACAATGCAATACAATACCATGCAATACAATGCAATACAATACCATGTAATGCAGTGCAATACAATTCTCGCAATGCAATATAATGCAATACCATGAAATACAACACCATGCAACACAATACCATGCAATGCAGTGCAATACAATTCTTGCAATGCAATACAATGCAATACAACACCATGCAATGCAATACCATGCAATACCAAGCAATACCATGCAATACAATACCACGCAATACTATGCACTACAATACAATTCTTGCAATGCAATACAATGCAATACAACACCATGCAATACAATGCCATGCAATACAATACAATGCAATACAATACAATACCATGCAATGCAATGCACTACAATACCATGCAATACAATGCAATACAATACAGTGCAATATAATGCAATACAATGCAATACAATTCCCGCAATGCAATACAATACAATGCCATACAATAAATTGCAATGCAATGCAATACAACACAATACAATACAGTATAATGCAATGCAATGCAATACAGTGGGGTGCGATGCAACCCATTGCTATTCCATGAATGCAATTCAATACAATGTAATATGACATGACGCAATACAACTTAGTACAACGCAATACAGCACAACTGCAGATCACAAAACAGTCCCCTGCAAGACAACACAGCAAAAACAACAGAACACAATTCAGCAGACCACAGTGCAACACAGCACAGCACAGAGCAACACAACACAACACAACGCAACACAACACGACACAGCACAGCACAGCACAGCACAACACAGAGCAACACAACACAACACAACACAACACAGCACAGCACAGCACAGCTCAGCATAGCACGACACGACACAGCACAGCACAGCACAGCACAGCACAACACAACACAACGCAACGCAACGCAACACAACACGACACAGCACAGCACAGCACAGCACAACACAACACAGCACAGCACAGCACAGCACAGCACAACGCAACGCAACGCAACACGACACCGCACAGCACAGCACAGCACAGCACAGCACAGCACAGCACAGCACAGCACAGCACAGCACAGCACAACGCAACGCAACGCAACACGACACGACACAGCACAGCACAGCACAGCACAGCACAGCACAACACAACACAACACAACACAGCACGACACAGCACAGCACAGCACAGCACAGCACAACACAGCACAGCCCAACACAATGCAATGCAACGCAACGCAGCACAGCACAGCACAGACAGCACAGCACAGCACAGCACAGCACACAACACAGCACAGCACAGCACAACACAACACAACACAACGCCGCGCAATGCAACGCAACGCAACGCAACACAACACAGCACAGCACAGCACAACACAACGCAACGCAACGCAACGCAACGCAACGCAACACAACACAACACAACGCAACGCAACGCAACACAACACAAAGCGCAGCGCAACGCAACGCAACGCAACGCAACTCAACGCAACGCAACGCAACACAACACAACACAACACGACACAACACAATACAACACGACAGAATAGTGAGGTTTTACACACAGAGATGTGTCTCTGAACACGAAAACGCGAATCTTCTGCACGAGTTAGGTCCCTTGCTTCACGCTGCTACAACATGCCGTTCCTTCCCCCCTCCCCTCCCCTCCCCTTCCCCTACCCACCCCCTCCTCCTCTCTTCTCCTACTTCGCCAAAGTGAGGGAGAAAATAGGCAGAAAGCATTGCGACGCAAGCAGCTGGTCTAATTTTCGCTACAAGGGATGCCGGTTTTTTTCTCTCTCTCTCTCTCTCTCTCTCTCTCTCTCTCCCCCCCCCTTCCCCCAAGGATAAATTGAGGTATGTGTATGATTTTAAGCTTTTAAGAAACCAAAAATCTCCCCCCCCCCTCCCCCTTATTTCTCGCGGCGAGGGGATGGGGAAGAAAGAAAACCAGGGAAGGTAAAAAGTAATCTGAAATGAAAATCGAGGAGAAAAGAAGTCGATAAGTAAATAAATGAATAAATAAACAAATGAATAAATAGATAAATGAATACAATAAAAAGATAAATGAATAAGTAAATTAATAAACAAAGGAATAAGTGAATAAATAAACAAATAAATAAATAACATAAAATGAAAATTACTTTAAATAAAAAAAAAGGGGGAGGGGGGGGGGGGGGGGGATGTGGTCTAGAAAAGCGAAAGGGGAGAAAGTGAAAATATGGAGGACGGTGTTAACAAAATAATCTCGGTACTTGTGATAAGATGACATATGTGCTAGTTTTGGAAAAAGTCTGATTGTTCTCTCACCCTGTCTATCACGTCTATGGCAATCTCTGTTCATCCATGTACACTAATGTATTGTAAAAACATAAAACCTCATACATTGTTCGAACACGTTTGTGATTATCACAGATGATGCGAGAATATCAGTGATAGTTCAGATTTTTTTGTTGTTGTCAGTATTGAGGTGAGTGTAAAAGTGTTAGTCACCTGCATGTTAGAATTGTCAATGCATGCTATGTTGTTACATCATGCACAAGTGTGAATGGAGGTGGGGATAGATGTGAGGAAAATGGCGAGTGAACAATCAGAACTACTCTGAACAGCACATCACAGGAGACACAAATGTGCTTGTTATTATTGTACTCCCAGAAATGCTGTCTGTGTGTCTGTGTGTCTGTCTGTCTGTGTGTCTGTCCGTGGTCAAAATGTGTTCCACTCGCTCCAGACAAAACTTCTGGGCCGATCTTTCTGAAAATTTGTAGGTATGTTCATTATGGTTCACGGATGATGCCCGATGTTTTATTTTACCAGAATAGCCGTTACTGACGGCTATGAATGATAATTTAACAAAAATCAAGTCCGATAAGGGAAATAACCACTGCACTGTCGAGTTTTTTTTCTTCCACTAACTGGAAATTGTCTCCCATGTCTGTCACTACAGGGAGTACGTTTATATGCTTTGCATCTTGTTTGTTTCTTTGTTTTTTTTAAGGTTCTGGCTATTGTTAACAGACGTGATTTGTGGAGGCAGTTCTTCTGACGTCGGAATGCTAACGCAAAAGACTGCTAGCAGATCAGCATAATCTGTTAATACAGCAGATCAGCATAATCTGTTAATACAGCAGATAAGCATAATCTGTTAATACAGCAGATCAACATAATCTGTTAATTCAGCAGATCAGCATAATCTGTTAATACAGCAGATCAGCATAATCTGTTGATACAGCAGATCAGCATAATCTGTTAATTCAGCAGATCAGCATAATCTGTTAATCTGTGCTTTGCAAAAGTCATCCGAGGGAAGTTAGTTTCTTTGATCAACAGGAAAAAAGATCAGCTGGTTGGAATCTTAAAACACAAACTGTACGGACCTGTTTTGAACAGATGTTTTAAATTTTGATGATAAAATATTGTACTGACTGTTCGTCCTATTTTCCATACATGACCTCTTTGAATAAATTTGATTCGACGACATATGATTGGAATGTGTTTTAAGTCGCTAAACTGATTCATCCAGAATCTTTTTTTTTTTTTTTTTTTCGATTTTTTTTTGCATGTCGTGCATATGTTTTTCTTTTATCAGTTTTTTAACCCACTGCCTGAAAAGTTGGAACTGCCAGAACCTGAAAGGTTGATAAGATTTACTTCTTCTGTTGTACTACTACTGCGCTAGTGCTTTCACTATATATTTGTTTTTACGTGACATCACACTTCCGAATTTAATCATACAGTTTCAGTGATTTGCGTCCGAAATAAACCAAAGATTCAAAAGTTGTTTATATTTTGAGAACGTTCGAAACTCTCTCTCTCTCTCTCTTCTCTCTCTCTCTCTCTCTCTCTCTCTCTCTCTCTCTCTCTCTCTCTCTCCTCCTCCTCCTCCTCCTCCTCATCATCATCATCATTTTAAGACTTTGTTGTTGTTGCTGTTGTTGTTGTTGTTGTTGTCAGAATGACAGGACTTCGTCTTTTAA
>CM065723.1:54147654-54155154 GCA_033310375.1 Conus canariensis
CAGTCATCAACAGAACACGTTAGATGGTAGGATGTCTCCAACGGAGTTGGCCGTGGTCATCTGGATAATGAGCTATCAACAAACATGGACAGCGTGGCTCTGAGGATGACTGTCTTAGTGGTGTCTAACCATGCCACGTCACAGCAATTACGTCACACACAATGTCATAAGAACCAGGAAGAATCGTTACATGATGGCTTCGCCGCCGGCGAAGGATGCCATGGAGAGCCTCTCTGGGAACAATCTGTGACGGAGTTACCGGCCATCTTAGTGCAGTGGTTATTGTCACGAATGTGCGGGCTGTGAGGTCGTGGGTTCGATTCCGGCGGAGACATTTATTCCTGAGAATTTCTTTTTTACACTGATCGCTCCTACTCAGAATAAAGTTTGCTGCATGCTCAAACAGGGTTTTACCTACACAGCCGAGTTTCGTCCACCTTATGCACGTGAGTCTATGAATGTTGCTCTAATTTCCTGACCAACACTGAAGGTTTCTGTCTCTCTCGGGCCTGCTTGATGCGATGATGTGCATGAACGGAAAAGAAAACAATCAGCCATGCCATGTAGTCTGTAAGTAGACCTGAACTTCGAGGCATCATCTTAATTATCCTCACTCTTATTGACCATAATTTTTAAAAAAGTCTGAAAACACCGTGGCCCTTCATGCTCTGCTCTCATGGTGACCTCACTTTCAATATTTGTTCTCCACGTCCATGCCTGTGGTAAGTTCATGCCAGTATCACAGACAGCGGCACGTTCAAGGAAAGAGTCGTTGGACAGAGATATTGGTGCTTCCGGGGGGGGGGGGGGGGGGGGGGGGAGGGGGGGGAGAGGGGGGGGAACGCTCATTCATGGTGGATACGCGATCAAACAATTATTGTTGTCAGCAGGGGATCCATAAGCGGTATTATTGCTCATATTGGCTCAGAACAGGTCACACTGAACATTGCCGAAGTGACCTAGCAGCTGTGCTGTGTCATGTTGGAGGGCTGCCTCATGAGGACTTGATGGTATTGATTGCTCCCTATGGACTGCTGTGCTGGGCCTGTGACATGACACACCTGGGCACAGCTGAGTAACTGGGATCCAGAAATCCGGAAAAAGTGTCGTGGAAGTAATGCCTATGAGGGGAGCACGGAAAACGAGGCTAAAAGATATAAAGATTTTCAAGTCTCATTGTAGTCTCTATCGCTCTTTTACGAAACTGTGACAGAGAAATATACAGTGAGGTGAACGTAAGGATACCACATAAAGAGTCTACCTTTTTTTTCATAATAAGTTCTGGAATCCTGAAAGAGCAGACCATATGCAAGGTGAAAACACGTGAAAAGCATGAGCGGTGGTCTCCCTGCGATTTTCTGCAACGATTGCAACGTTAGGCGTATAATCTGTAGAACTAAGCAATCATCTGACATCTTTGCAGCATGTGCGTGTGACCAGCTGAGACACTGACGCCGAAAAAAAAGAAGCATCTTTATGTATAAAGCCAACATGGACTGATTCATGTGTAAAACTCTGTAGTAAGTGTTGGACTCTCTCTCTGTCTGTCTGTCTGTCTGTCTGTCTGTCTCTCTCTCTCTCTCTCCTCTCTCTCTGTCTCTCTGTCTGTCTCTCTCTCACTCTCTCTCTCTCTCTCTCTCTCTCTCTCTCTCTCTCTCTCTCTCTCTCTCTCTCTCTCTCCGCGTGTACGCCATGGCAAGGAGATCCACTCTCTATATTGTGTAGTGCTATGTTGCTTTGCATTGCATTGTGTTGCATTACAATGCACTGTATAGAACTGCTTTGCGTTGCATTGTGTTGCATTACATTGCACTGTGTAGAACTGCTTTGCATTGCATTGTGTTGCATTACATTGCACTGTATAGAACTGCTTTGCATCGCTTTGTGTTGCATTACATTGCACTGTATAGAACTGCTTTGCATTGCATTGTGTTGCATTACATTGCACTGTAGAGAACTGCTTTGCATTGCATTGTGTTGCATTACATTGCACTGTATAGAACTGCTTTGTGTTGCATTACATTGCACTGTAGAGAACTGCTTTGCATTCTATCGCATCACAAACACCTAAAGAACACAATGGTTCGCTTATGACTGCAATGTCTTGTCTTGTGTGGCATTGTATCGTAACGTGTTGTATTGCATTGTATAGTCGTGTTTTGTATAATGTCCAGCATTGTGTTATAATACATTGCATTGTGTTGAGTAGTATTGTGTGGAACTGCATTATGATGTGTTGAATTGTATAGTATTGTGTTACATTGTATTGTATTGGATTGTTTTGTATCTTATCGTGTTGAAGTTTACTGGATTCTATTGTGCTAAACTGTATTGTACTGTGTCGCATCTTCTTGCGTTGTACTATTTCGCATTGTGTAGTACTGTACAACTTCATCATCACAACCTCTTTCTCCACGTGAAAGTTCAGGCAACTCTCCTGGATAGCAACACACTGCCATAGTACAACACTTCTATTTGTTTTCCCATTCGCGTATATCTTTGTCGACCTTTCAAAAGAAAGTTTTTGAGAGAATTTTGCCAAGGGCAACAACTCTCTTTAACGTACACAAAATAAGTGCGTATAACACAAGGGGACATCATGTTCTCGTCCCATCCAAACATGATTAGCACCCAGATTATTACCACTTAAGGTTACGTGGAAACAGACAGACACCTCCCCTCCCCCTTCCTCCCCTCCGCTCCCCACGCCCTGCCTTCTAAGAAGATTCGAACCATGGACTCCTTAATTCTCTCGTTTTCCAGGCGAAAGCGTCATCCACAGGGCAACATTTCCACCCTTGCGGGTACATGCATAGTTCAACAAAAAAGAAACAGGATGGTAAGGGGCAGGACTTTAAAAAAACAACAACAGCAACAACAAACAAACACAAACAAACAAACAAACAAACAAACCAAAAAAACAAGATGCAAAGCATATAAACGTACTCCCAGTTTATCCTGAATACGCGTGAGATATTCCATAAAGAGGAGAAACCGTTTGGGGCCGTTATAGCCGTTAGTAATGGTTATCCTGGTAAACATCGGCCATCATATGTGACCCATAATGAACATACCTTCAAATTTTCAGAAAGATTGGCCAAATACTTTCTGAGATTTTCCATAAAGAAGAAAACTGTTATGGGCCGTTATAGCCGTTAGTAACGGCTATAACGGTAAAATAAAACATCGGGTATGATCCGTGACCCATAATGAACATACCTACAAATTTTCAGAAATATCGGCCAAGTACTTTCTAAGACATTAAATAAAGAAGAAAAACCGTTATGGGCCGTTATAGCCATTAGTAACGGATATAACGGTAAAATAACACATTGGGCATCATCCGTGACCCATAATGAACATACCTTCAAATTTTTCAGAAAGATCGGCCAAGTACTTTCTAAGATATTCCATAAAGAAGAAAACCCGTTATAGCCGTTATAGTCGTTAGTAACGGCTATAACAGTTAAAATAACACATCGGGCATCATCCGTGGCCCATAGTGAACATACCTTCAAATTTTCAGAAAGATTGGCCAAGCACTTTCTAAGATATTCTATAAAGAAGAGAAGTCGTTATGGCCGTTAGTAACGGCTATAATGGTAAAATAACACATCGGGCATGATCCGTGACCCATAATGAACATGCCTACAAATTTTCAGAAAGATCGGCCAAGTACTTTTTGAGATATTACATAAAGAAGGAAAACCGATATGGGCCTTTATGGCCTTTAATAACGGTTATAACGGTAAATAACACAGCAGGCATGATCCGTGACCCATAAGGAGATACCTACAAATGTTCAGAAAGATCGGCCAAGTACTTTCTGAGATATTCCATAAAAAGGAAAAATTGGTCTGGGCCGTTATAGTCGTTAGTAACGGATATAACGTTAAAAATAGAACATCGGCCATGATCCGTGACCCATAATGAACACACGTTCAAATTTTCCGAAAGATCGGCCAAGTACTTTCTAAGATATTCCATAAAAAGAAAAACCGTTATGGACTGTTATAGCCGTTAGTAACAGCTATAACAGTTAAAATAACACATCAGGCATCATCCATGGCCCATAATGATCATGCCCATAAATTTTCAGAGAGATCGGCCGAGTACTCTCAGAGATATTCCATAAAGAAGGAAAACCGTTATGTGGCCGTTATGGCCGTTAGTAATGGCCATAACGGTAAAATAACACATCCGACATCATCCATGACCCGTAATGAACATGCCTACAAATTTTCAGAGAGATCGTCCAAGTACTTTCTAAGATATTCCATAAAGAACGAAAACCGTTATTGGCCGTTATGGCCGTTAGTAACGACTATAACGGTAAAATAACACATCGGGCATCATCCGTGACCCATAATGAACATACCTACAAATTTTCAGAAAGATCGGCCAAGTAGTTTTGTCTAGAGCGAGTGGAACACATTTTGACCACGGACGGACGGACACACACACACACACACACAACGCACACACACACACACACACACACACACACACACACACACACACACACACACACACCCCACACACAGAGCATTTCTTCGTTCCCATTGTAAAGTACTCCCCTGTTCTATAAGAACTGGGAGTACAAAAATCCAGAGGTGAAAACGCAAGGCAGTATATTCCCAGACGGGCAGAAGTGAGAGGCTCACTAAGGGAGGGAGGGAGAATGCCAACATTTTTTTTTCCTACCAATCAGAAGACGTTACTATTTTTTGGTGCAAGGGGGACAAAAATTAGGGCTGAAAGTAAATCGACCAGATTTCCTTTGGCTCTAGGACAAAATTTACCTTTGTTCATATCAAAGATCAAGTGCATTGCAAACGTAGAGAAAAGGCTGAATTAGACATGAGAGTGCTTAAACTAGAGAACTTGCTTTCCTATCCTGTTTCCGTTTTATTCATAAATATTCATACATATGTCAGGCTGCTGGATTCCCTGAGTTCTGTCATTTTCCTCACGGTTCGGAGAAAAAGCCGATGGCATTCAAATGTTGCAGCATGTTATGAGAGAAAGATGCCACGCCGTTCGGACAAAAGGCCGATGGCATTCAAATGTTGCGGTATGTTATGTGAGAAAGGTGCCATGCCGTTCCCACGAATGGCGAGAGACGGGGAGGTGGGGGAAGAGGGGGGGGGGGTTAGAAAGAGGGGCGAGTGGGAGCATGGCGTTGGGAGGGTGCGCGGGGGGCGGGATGGGGGGGGGGGGTAGAGGATGGGGGGGGGGGGGGGAGTAGAAGATGGGGTGCTTGAAGGGCAAGAGGCAGAAGGATTAAAACGGAGAAGCCGGAAGGGGTGAGGGATGGAAAGGGAGGGGGAGGGAGGGAATGAAAGGGGGAGGGGGCAATCTGGCCCACACAGGAGATATTATAAAAACAAACAAACAAACAAACTAGAAACATGACGGATAGGGCGAGTTTTCAAAAAGTTTTCATCTACTCTTCGAAGAATGACAACGGCGCTCGTAGGTAGGCAGACCTCCCGCCAAATGAAACGGTTCTATGATTCAACAGCACTGAGTAAGGATCTCGCACCGCAGATCCGCACCAGCGTTTTGTGGGTCTCATCTTTGGGCCGAATTCCGTCTTTTTACCCAGTTTTGATCATAATCGATACAGAAAACCTTTGTTTGGTTGCTTGTTCGTTCGTCGTGTTCCGTCTTTTTACTCGGTTTTGTTCAAAATCGAGTCAGTAGGGTTTTGCTTGTTTGTTTGTTTGTTTCCAAACAGGTGAAAAGACACTCTCTTTGGCTGAAGCAGTGAAGCTAGAACGACTGATTGCCGTTGTGGTCAAACTGACAAAGGTCATGGTGACACGCAGAGAGATCCAAAAAAAAGTTGCTGGGTTGCATGTCTCATCCAAGGATGGTGACGAATCCACTTTCTGTCTTCAACAGGGACAGTTCCATTGCTGAATAAGTGTTACTGGTTGATCAAATCCTGACACAGACGAAAACAAACGTAAAGGCTCTTTCTGTAAAGTAACTTGTGACTAGATATTAACTAGAGATGAAAATCTCCAGCACCATCTTTCTCTCTACCCCTGACCTTTTGTGTTTTGATTTGTTTCGATTTTTAAAGAATAAGTAAGAATACATTGTTAGAATGTACTCTGAAATCTGATGGACACAACTTAAGTTTTGCTTGCGTTCCCGCTCATGCGGCCATTCGAAGCAATGAGGTGGTTGATCAACTTGCCTAGAATACCACAAAGAAAAGAGTTGGGCGATTTCCCTGTCCCTCACACCGATTTGAACCCCAAAGCTCAGGATTATGCCAAAGACCTCTGGCAAGGGCAATGGAACGCGCAGACGGATAACAAGCTCTTCCAAATCCAGCCAAACCTGAAACAGTTTTTACCATGTTGTACGGGCGGCTATACAAAAGAGACAGTCATTGCCGTTTGCACACATGCTACTCTTTTACACACATTCTTATCTTTTCAAAGGTGTAGAAGCTCCGTGGTGCATTCCAAGTTATGTACCACGCGCAATGAAACATGTTCTTTTAGAGTGTTGGGACTTGCATGATGCGAGACATAAACACTTTACAGCAGACTCCATGAAAACCTTGTTCAGAGATGATCCACCCGATGTGATGTTTGAAATCAACATGTTTCATCTGACCTAAGATTTTACAGAGGAAGGATTTCAAAGAAGTTTCCAGTGTCTTACTAGAAAGTGTGTTTTAATGAGTTGAAGGATGTGTGTCTTTCTTCTTTTTTTACCTCAACTTTAGAGTTGATTACAATGCGGCGACAGCCCTGATAAGGCTCTTTGTGGGCTATAAGCAACTACACACACACACACACACACACACACACACACACACACACGTGTGTGGGTGTGTGTGTGTGTGTGTGTGTGTGTGTGTATGTATGTATGTATATACTAGTCATTCTAACTATGAACGAAATTCACTGACTTTGCATAGCAGTATCAGTGAATTAATTCACTGGTCAGAGGCAAATCACGTGAACCTGCATCTGTTAAAGACTGAATTGATGATTATCACAAGAAGACAGAAATGTCAAAACCTTTCCCACAGTTTCACTTTCCCATACATGTTAATAATTGCTGAAAATATTGACGAGTTTGAAAGTCATAATTTCTTTGTGTCGTAATTGATAGTGATTTGTCATGGTCCGATTGATTTCAGATTTTTGTTCCCAAATTACACATTTTCATATCAGTTGTCTAAAATTACACATTTTAATAGCTTTGCACTCACGAAATCTTCATCGAGTCGTGTACAAACACACACTCACACATACACACACACACACACACGCGAGCGCGCGCGCGCCTGTGTGTGTGTGTGTGTGTGTGTGTGTGTGTGTGTGTGTGTGTGTGTGTGTGGAGGAGAGAGAGAGAGAGAGAGAGGAGAGAGAGAGAGAGAGAGAGAGAGAGACAGAGAGTTCTACAATATTTTCAATTTCGTTTAGCTGTGTGCTGAAACATAAACGAGCGCACACACACAGTATACACAAA
>CM065723.1:54160154-54167654 GCA_033310375.1 Conus canariensis
AGGTGTAGGATACCCGGTGCACGCCTGGGATTGTTACTTTCTCCGTAAGGTGTAGGATACCCGGTGCACGAATGGCATTGTTACTTTCTCCGTAAGGTGTGGGATACCGGTGCACGAATGGCATTGTTACTTTCTCCGTAAGGTGTAGGATACCCGGTGCACGCCTGGATTGTTACTTTCTCCGTAAGGTGTAGGATACCCGGTGCACGAATGGCATTGTTACTTTCTCCGTAAGGTGTAGGATACCCGTGCACGAATGGCATTGTTACTTTCTCCTGTAAGGTGTGGGATACCCGGTGCACGCCTGGGATTGTTACTTCTCCGTAAGGTGTAGGATACCCGGTGCACGAATGGCATTGTTACTTTCTCCGTAAGGTGTGGGATACCCGGTGCACAAATAGCATTGTTACTTTCTCCGTAGGTGTAGGATACCCGGTGCACGCCTGGCATTGTTACTTTCGCTGTGAGATGTTGAATACCCCATGCACGCTTGACGCTATGTTACTATGTCCGTAAAGTGTAGGATACTTTGTGCACGCCTACCACTAAGCAGCCAAATGTGGCAAACATGTGTTTTCCCTGTCAGCTTTGAAGCTTGGAATACCTTGAGAACTAAACCCCAGATCAGCTGTCTGTGACGTTGATTCAGTCACTGTCATGAACCATGGAATACCTTGAGAACTAAACCTCAGATCATCTGTCTGTGACGTTGATTCAGTCACTGTCATGAACCATGGAATACCTTGAGAACTAAACCTCAGATCATCTGTCTGTGATGTTGATTCAGTCTCTGGCATTGTGTTGTAGTCCAGATCAGCTGTCTGTGATGTTGATTCAGTCTCTGGCATTGTGTTGTAGTCCAGATCAGCTGTCTGTGACGTTGATTCAGTCACTGGCATTGTGTTGTAGTCCAGATCAGCTGTCTGTGATGTTCATTCAGTCTCTGGCATTGTGTTGTAGTCCAGATCAGCTGTCTGTGACGTTGATTCAGTCACTGGCATTGTGTTGTAGTCCAGATCAGCTGTCTGTGATGTTCATTCAGTCTCTGGCATTGTGTTGTAGTCCAGATCAGCTGTCTGTGATGTTCATTCAGTCTCTGGCATTGTGTTGTAGTCCAGATCAGCTGTCTGTGACGTTGATTCAGTCTCTGGCATTGTGTTGTAGTCCAGATCAGCTGTCTGTGATGTCGATTCAGTCTCTGGCATTGTGTTGTAGTCCAGATCAGCTGTCTGTGATGTTCATTCAGTCACTGGCATTGTGCTGTAGTCCAGATCAGCTGTCTGTGATGTTCATTCAGTCTCTGGCATTGTGTTGTAGTCCAGATCAGCTGTCTGTGATGTTCATTCAGTCACTGGCATTGTGTTGTAGTCCAGATCAGCTGTCTGTGATGTTCATTCAGTCACTGGCATTGTGTTGTAGTCCAGATCAGCTGTCTGTGATGTTCATTCAGTCACTGGCATTGTGCTGTAGTCCAGATCAGCTGTCTGTGATGTTCATTCAGTCACTGGCATTGTGTTGTAGTCCAGATCAGCTGTCTGTGATGTTCATTCAGTCACTGGCATTGTGTTGTAGTCCAGATCAGCTGTCTGTGATGTTCATTCAGTCTCTGGCATTGTGTTGTAGTCCAGATCAGCTGTCTGTGACGTTGATTCAGTCTCTGGCATTGTGTTGTAGTCCAGATCAGCTGTCTGTGACGTTGATTCAGTCTCTGGCATTGTGTTGTAGTCCAGATCAGCTGTCTGTGACGTTGATTCAGTCTCTGGCATTGTGTTGTAGTCCAGATCAGCTGTCTGTGACGTTGATTCAGTCTCTGGCATTGTGTTGTAGTCCAGATCAGCTGTCTGTGACGTTGATTCAGTCACTGGCATTGTGTTGTAGTCCAGATCAGCTGTCTGTGACGTTGATTCAGTCACTGGCATTGTGTTGTAGTCCAGATCAGCTGTCTGTGACGTTGATTCAGTCTCTGGCATTGTGTTGTAGTCCAGATCAGCTGTCTGTGACGTTGATTCAGTCTCTGGCATTGTGTTGTAGTCCAGATCAGCTGTCTGTGACGTTGATTCAGTCACTGGCATTGTGTTGTAGTCCAGATCAGCTGTCTGTGACGTTGATTCAGTCTCTGGCATTGTGTTGTAGTCCAGATCAGCTGTCTGTGACGTTGATTCAGTCACTGGCATTGTGTTGTAGTCCAGATCAGCTGTCTGTGACGTTGATTCAGTCTCTGGCATTGTGTTGTAGTCCAGATCAGCTGTCTGTGACGTTGATTCAGTCTCTGGCATTGTGTTGTAGTCCAGATCAGCTGTCTGTGATGTTGATTCAGTCTCTGGCATTGTGTTGTAGTCCAGATCAGCTGTCTGTGATGTTGATTCAGTCTCTGGCATTGTGCTGTAGTCCAGCTGACCACCTGGAGCCATTTCAGGGCTGTCACCACGCAGAGGACAGAAAGTTCTGTCAGCATAACACACACACACACACACACACACACACACACACACACACACACACACACGCACTCATGCACACACACAAACACACACAATCACGCACGCATGCGCGCGCGCGCGCGCGCGCGCACACACACACACACACACACACACACACACACACATGGACATGCAGGCACGCAGACAGGCTAGGCACAGAGAGGGAGGGGGGGGGAGAGAGAGAGAGAGAGAGAGAGAGAGAGAGAGAGAGAGAGAGAGAAAACGCAAAAGAAAAAGGGCATACATACGTACAGTCATGTAAAGCAATGCATGTTATACAAGCTTTCCATATTCTTTGCGTGTGTTTCCTTCTTTATCGGCTGATGTAGTTGATTGCGTTATTGTTCGTTGAGATCATCAGGATCAGAAGTCGTGGCTGTCATTATATACGGAAACGAAGAAAAATTTCTATGTGAAAAGTGTTTCATGATAAGATTAGGGGATGGAAAGCGGGGCTGCTTCTCTGTTTCTCATTCCTGCCGATCTGCGACCATCTCATGCACATTTCATGCCCGCTCAGATTTTGTCTTATACAAGTTGTATCTTACTTTCCTGCCATCGAAATCATCTTTCCCCCCTCTGTCTTCCTTTTTAGTTTGTACCCTCCCTACGCCTCCCCCCAGCAACCCCCCCCCCCCCCACGCCCTCCCTTTTTGCACTAAAATACATGACTGTTATACCACAATTATATTTTTTCTAATCTTCTCTTTCGACCATACTGGATTTGTGATACAGGACGGGATGTTGAAGGAGGTATAAAAGGTACATATTGATCACACTTTGCAATGACCATACGCTTCCGGTCCCCTGTGTCGGTTTTAGACCCTCACCCCCCTTTTGTTTTCTTTTGGCCTCTCTTTCTCCCCCCCCCCCCCCCCCCCCCCTTTTTTTTTTTTTCTTTCATAGATCTGTTCTTTCTTTAGCATGTAAATAAGACAATATTGTCTCAGTTGGTGAACAAACTGGGTTTATTGGTTGACAAACTCTTCCCTCGCGTTAGTCGCACCTTCCTTCCGTTCCTATCTTGATGACAAAGCTTTCTCTGCTTCATGCGCGCCAGTGTCCAATGCACACCACCAGATCATGGAAAATCTTTTGTGGACGTGAGGAGAGCTAGCCTCAGTACAATCCAGAACAGTGCTGCGCGATGTGTTTTCGGATCCTCTTACCATGCCTGTCCCTCGCCGGTCACACGTTGAACAAAGGATATGTCAAATCTCAACTGTCGTTTAACTCGCTAGAAGCTCCAGCGTGTCACTCTGACCCCCCCTCGTCTGTGCACACTTCTTTATCTTCGTTCTGCTGCTGACGTCATTATCTACAGACTCCCTTCTTTTAGGCCAAAACCGTACGTCAGCGTTCTTTTTTCTGACATCCACATGTATATAGACTTCCTTCTCTTTAAACCTAAATCCCAGCAGTTTCCGTTCATACCAGGATCGTTCCGTCTGTAACCAGTTCTCTTTCTCTGTTCGTCAAGCGGACCTAACCACAGGTTGCAGGCCCGCAGCTTTCCTGAAATTGTTTTTTTTTTTTCGAAGAAGCGTTCTGACCTGTACCCACCACCATTTTATTTAGCTAACGACTTCTCTTACTGTTGGGTATGGTGTGTGTGTGTGTGTGTGTGGTGTGTGTGCACCCGCGCGTTCGCCTTCAAAATTTAGTTAGATCGTCTTATCTTGACTGTCGTGATATACTGGGCATATAGCAGCAGCAGCTGCAGCAGCAACAGCAGCAACCGCAGCAGCAGCAGCAGCAGCAGTAGTAGTGTAGTAGTAGTAGTATAGTAGTAGTAGCAAGATTGATAGCGTTGCACCACAAGCGATAGCAGTACTAGAAACAGCAGTACTGATTGTTAGCGAACAATGGCAGTGATGATTGCTGTAGCTATCATTTGGCTAGTAATTAACTGCCACTGTTACTGCCACTGTTGTAAATTTCAGTTTATTTTTCCATGTCACTTAGTGCTGTGACTCGTGGTGAAATCCGCTCTCTCTCTCTCTCTCTCTCTCTCTCTCTCTCTCTCTCTCTGTCTGTCTGTCTGTCTCTCTCTCTCTGTCTCTCTCCTCTCTCTTCTTTTTTCTTTAACTGACCCTCTTTCCGCTCCTCCTCCTCTCCTCTCCCCCCTTTCCCCCACCCCTTCTTCTGCCCTCTTCCTCCTTTAAAAAAATGAACTTGCACTAATTTGGAAATATGTTGAGTCTGCTGCTTTACTCTTTCTTTTTCACAAAATGTACAGCAGATGTGGGGTATGGAAAGAGTTATTCAGCAGTTTAAACAAGCGTATGCAAACGCTTTGCATTCAACGAAGTGTTTTAAGGTCGATTTTCACAATTAATTTGAACCATTTCTGTTCGTTTGAAGAGTTTCAAACTCGACTTCTGACAGGGTTTAATATGATTTAGATATGAAATGAGGTTTGAAGGGAGGTCAGTAAAATAAAACTGTGACTACATTCTTACCGGTATAGACTACCTTTTCACTGGTTGTTCCGTGCGATCCTAAGGCAATGCTTTCTTGATTGTTACAGTTTTGAAAGTTTCAGGACGGTTGATAGAAAAGGGCATTGAGAATGAGGTCAGGGTATTAGTGACTGCATTTGGGACAAGTTTCTTGTGATCATTGAATCAGTTTTAAACCAGGTCGGTGGAATTGACCGGTATTCTTACAGGCTTCAACAGGTTTCCGTTAAATGAACTTTTAGTAAGTCCAGAGGAATCAAATAGTGACCATGTTCTGACATTTAAAATGAGGTGTTGGAATTTTGACATCTGTCAGCATTCTCGTCTATACATGAAATGTAGGTCAGGAGAATTTGGTAGGTGTTAACACCTTAAGTTCTGGTGCAGTCAGTGAGGAATAAACTGAGAAGAGAGGTCAGGAGATCAATAACAAACAACCAAGAAGTGTGACATGCTCCACAGTAGTAGAAAAAAAAAGCGTAGAACACCTTCGCCGTCCCCTTACGATATTTACGCACACGACCACACTGAACACTTTGCTCAGTTTAACAACAGTCAGGGACATACATACAAAGCAAAACGTACAATTATGTTTAGTAGTGTCAGGGAAGCTCAAAAGCGCCGTCTTCCATTTCCTTGTTTGCATTTACAGGGGCCATAGCATCAAATGCAAGAAGTACGCCTACGGAGGGCGCCCTACGGAGGGCGTACTGTCTTTGATCAAAGGCAAAAAGGCTGCCGTAACTTTAAACACTCTTAGTTATCTTTAAAAGAGTTCTTTTGATAGCACCCGTTTTAATCGGACAGGTGACTTGTAAGCCTTACACACATACACGCACGCGCGCGTACGCGCGCCGCGCGCACACACACACACACACACTCCTGTCTGTCTCTCTGTCTGCTGTTCTCTCTTCTCTCTCTCCTCTCTCTCACACACACTCGTCTCTGCCACTTCTCTGTCTCTCTCTTCTTCGTCTCTCTCTCTCTCTCTCTCCTCTCTCTCTCTCTCTACACACACACACACACACACAACACACACACGAGCACGCACCACACACCACTCTCACACACACGCTCATACATAAACACACACACACGCACACACACACAGCGCACGCACCGCACATGCACGCGCACGCACCTTACGCACGCACGCACGCAACTCGCACCCACCCACCCACACACACACACACACACACACACACACACACACAATATATATATATATTATATATATGTGTGTAGTATGTGTGTGTGTGTTGTAATAGGTATAGAGAGAGGAGTGAGTGAGACAGATGGAAGACAGACAGACAGAACCAGCATACGATAGGACAGAGGAAGAGAGAGAGAGGAGAGAGAGAGAGAGAGAGAGAGAGAGAGAGAGAGAGAAGAGAGACAGACTGACAGACAGAGACACGACAGACAGACGGATGGACAGGTGGAATGAGAGAGACAGACAGACACAGACATAGACAGACAGGACGAACGGATGGGAGGAATGAGAGAGAGAGAGAGAGAGAGAGAGAGAGAGAGAGAGAGAGAGAGAGAGAGAGAGAGAGATTCTATTTCAGCCCCGTCATGGCCTTTTCCTCACTTATTCTCACGATCCCTCTTCAAACCCGACTTCCTGCCCTTTGGGACAAGTTTCACAACAATCAACCCCCCTTGATGGATGACCGCCCGAACCCTCAGCACCGGGATCACCCCCAGTGCCATCAAGCAGTGGTTCCAAGCACCTTCCCTCACAAACGTCCCCCCTCGTTCGACTTTAGACGGGGCCAACAGAGGGTGCCATCTCCTTGGTTCTAGACATAGGTGATCCTCCGCCCACCAAAGAATGGCCTAAGTCACAGGTGCTGAAAGAGGTAAACAAACTCTCCACAGTTAACAGGGCCAATGACGTAGTCAGATGGTATCAAACACGCCTAATGACTCGTGAATGCCCTGTTACTTGGACTAAAAAAAAGTTAGTTGATTATCGAATTAAGGGGGAAAAAAACCCACCACAGTTAACAGGGCCAATGGCGCAGTCAGATGGTATTAAATACGCCTAATGACTCGTGAATGCCCTGTTAGGTGGACTAAAAATAAGTTGATGTCATCATCACATAAAAAAGGAAGGGGGGAGGTATTATGACGTAATAAAAGGGAGGCGTGAGGACTTGACAGTTAGCAGGGCACAATGGCGCAGTCAGATGGTATTAAATACGCCTAATGACTCGCGAATGCCCTGCTATGAGAAAGAAAAGTTCATCATCGAATTAAAGGGGGAAGAAAAACTCCACAGTTAACAGGGCCAATGGCGCAGTCAGATGGTATTAAATACGCCTAATGACTCGTGTATGCCGTGTTAGGTGGACTAAAGAAGTTAATTAATCATCGAATTAAGGAGGAAAAATATCCACAGTTAACAGGGTCTGTAGCGCAGTCAGATGGTATTGAATACGCCTAATGACTCGTGAATGCCCTGTTACGTGGACTAAAAAGAAGTTAATTAATCATCGAATTAGATTAAAAAAAAAAAAACTCTGCAGTTAACAGGGTCTACAGCGCAGTCA
>CM065723.1:54170154-54185154 GCA_033310375.1 Conus canariensis
AGTGTCCACCCCACTCTCTTGCCCTTCCACCCGCCTTGCCTTTGTCAAATTGGAGATGTCACGTGGCTTTCTTCCCCTTCCACCCGCCTTGCCTTTGTCAAATTGGAGATGTCACGTGGCTTTCTTCCCCTTTCGCGCTCCGCCGCATCATCTCCACCCCAACTCCTTACACACACACGCGCGCGCGAGACTGCGCGGGCACTCATGTTGTTTGATAACACGCGCGACCGTGGCAGTCAGTATTAAATATGTATTACTTTTTTCCTGATCACTTTGTTCTGTCACGACGAACGTCTTTCGTTTTCGTCCTGCCTATTGTTGAACTGATTCTACAGGCGCTTATCTCATTATCTAAGAACCCACTTAATCCCTTGCGAACGTCTGACTCCCCCCTCCCCCCTCCTCCTTCCTCTCAGTGCCTTCAAGGCTCTTCATTCGCTGATGCATCTCCATTTAATTTCTTTCTGTGAGTGAAGCGGACGTTCATAGGAAAGGACATGAGAGATCCCACGACACTCGCTTCTGCTCTAGCTTACATTCTCCGAGTGTCCTGGAACAACTTTCCAGTGTTGCCAACATGTGGACAAGTTTTTCTGATAAGGATTTTTCTGTATGGTACTTTTCTAAACCTGTTTGACCGTTCTTTTATCGTGTTTGATTTTCACCTCCGTTATCTTGGTCATCCTGTGAGCCAATCTGCAGTACACCTCTCACCTAGCACTCACCTTGTACCATGCACACCCCATGCCAAAAGAAGGGGTGGGGGTGGGGTAGGGCTCTTTAATTGTAAACTGTGTTCAAGTGTTCTGGCGATATTGCGCTCGTAATTTGCTTTGTTTCTTTAGCTTTTTTTTTTTTTTTACTTTGTTTCTGTTTCCGGTTTTTCACTGTCTTTTTTTCTGCCACTGTGGTCCGTTATTTGATCTGTGTTTCAAATACCCAGCATACTTTTTTAAATTCACCACATGGAAATGCAGAGGAGAGAGGCGGAGGGAGGATCTGTCAGTGTAAATTGTGCCCCTGTCGTCTAGAAGTCGGGTGCTAGCAATTTCTTGTGTTGTGTCACTCTTTTTTTTTTTTACTTTGCTTTCTTTTTACATTTGGGTTTGATTTTTCTTCTGTCCTGTTGCCAACTGCTTTTCTGTAATTGTCTGGCCATCCTCCCGTGGTCTGGAAAGCATTTTTTCCTTGATGAACTTTGTAAGACGCGAGTTCTTTCTTGTAATCTGGTGATTAGTGAGAGTTTAACCACTGCAACAGGCACTTGCTGTCCATTCTGCGGTGCTGTTCACTGACCAGGCATTTTGACGTATCTTTGTGGTATTGGAATTATCTCAAAAGGATTCTTTTTCTTTTGATCGGTTTTTAAAGAAAAATCTGAGTGAGTGGTCGTTTCACTTAACATGGCTTAGTTTTATTCGACTGAAAGACTTTTTCAAGGTCATGGATACTATGAACAAGTATACCTGTAAACCATATGTAAATCTGAGTTCTCCCTTGACGGGAGTGACTTCTTAGTTTTGTTCTTTGTTCGTTTGTGTTTTGATTGTTTGCTTATGTTTTGTTTGCTTGTTTTTGGTAGGCGTTGACAGCCTTGGAAATGCTCTTTGTGGTCTGTTCAAGCTGTACTGAAACAGACATAGTCTGTGCCCATCTCTGATACTGCCATCGGAGTTTTGTTTATGGTAACGCTTTCAGCTTTGAGTAATCTATTTCTTCTCAAAGCACCGACATTCTTCTTCTCTATGTGACTGTGGTGCCGGTATGCCAAGCCCCTTTTTTCAGCACATATCTTGACGAGTACGGTCTGATAAGGCCTTCCTTTGTTTATGTGCAGCCGATGATGTCTGGAGCTGTTGTTTACCGTTTGTGAATTGAAATTCATGATACACGCGCATGTACACACACACACACACACACACACACACACACACACACACACACACACACACACACACATACACACGCACAGAGTGTCCTGACCGTTTTTTCCATTCTACGTGCTCACTTCTTGCGTGACATTTTCGCTGTCAGGAGAACTTCTGTCTAGCTCCCTGCACCATAGGTCAACAAACAGGCTACCGTACAAGTGCATCCAGATTCAACGTTTCCTGTCTGGAGGTAGTTACCGTACGCTTTCCTTTTCTTTTTACAGTGACCAGGGTTCTGCACCTGGTTGAGTTAGCCTTTGTTCCCAAGTTCTCAAGGCTTTGTGCTGTTCGCTCTTTATGTGTGTAACCAAGAAGCAGCTGGATGCTATTTTGTTGCAGTGCAGTGAAACACTTTGCTTGTGATACCGCTCCTGGTATTCAACAGTTTTTCATTGCTGCGATTTCTTTAGGGATACCACTGGTAGTATCCAGCAATATTTCGTTGAGATTCCTGAATATCCGTCACTCTTGTATCAAAGCTGATTCAGTATAGACCCTGTGCACGGAAGTGACACCCGAGAAGTTCGGCGCGAGGTTATACTCAGATTGTTCGTCGACACTCACCAGGTTGACAGGGCAGACGGGATAACCACAACAGTAAGGCCAGTTGGAGGGGGAAGAGAGTGATGGTAGAGGGCTTATGCAACATTATTCCGATTCATCACAACATCAATACAGGAAGTCATGGTGTGTGTGAACTCGTCTTACAGTGGCCTCGGTGCTGGACTCCGAGCTTGCTAGTTAATGGGGTGGGTATGGGTATTGATGATGAAGGGTGGGGTTCCTGAAACAGATATGCTGAATTACGTTGATTAAAGGAATCTTAGCCTTTTTCTTAAAATTTAGATCCATGTGTGTTTCAAGTCTCAGTCTGGCGACTCGGTATTAACTGGTATTGTTTTATAAATGCTTGAGGCGCTGATATGGTTTACATCTGATCCAAATTTAGATAGATACCGCTTATAGCTCTATAGATATTCCACTTTTGCCCATATCCCCACTCACGAAGGATTTTCTGATGCTCATCACACTTTTTTTTTTACTTTCTTTCCTTTGCTTTTCACTTGCATTCTTTCACACCAGGATATTTTACTTTTCAGTCCAGTTTTCTATCCACTCCCTACTTTTCAAGTTTACTCCTTGGTGCTCTCCAGAGACCCTTCACTTCATCGTATAAACATGTTGTGGACATGCTGAAAGGATGGGACACACCACCACCAGTTTCCATTTCCGTCCAGTTTCTCGTTTTTCCACTGCAGTTGTCTTCTCTTAATTTGGACTTTAGGTCCTTCACCCCCCCCCCCCCCCTTTAAATTCTTCAGCCCTTCCAGTACTGCCCATACCCACTGTTGTACATCATTCATGTTTCCATGCTCCCCATTCTCTTATGTCATTTTTGGTCTTTTCCAACCACACCTCCAACCTCTGATATCCTGAAATCTCTCCCCTTCCTACCACCCGTTTCATTCTTCTCTGCCACGAACAGTTCCTTTTATACACTGCTGACCTATTCTTCTGCATTGCTACGAACTTATGATACAGTCATTTCCATTGATACCCATTTACTTTTCTTTCGGCGGTATTGAACAGTAGGATGTACGTACCATATTCAACTCCATCCAGTTCTTCCTTTCCTGTCCCGCCCGTCATTTATCATTTTTATGTTTTTCTCCCATCCATCATTCCTTCCCTAAAACTCCTGTCTGCCTTCAAAGCATCATCCATCAGTTTCACGTTGTCTTCTTCTCACTTCCATTAAGCTTCGTTCTCCTTTTCTTTACCCGTCCATCATTCCTCCTTCTCACGTTCCCCAGTCACCGTTCGGTCTCTCAGTTATCATTCTCTTCTACTCATCTTGTTCTTCATTCACAATGGTCATGTTGTGGCCCAGTCCTGGACTCAGCATGTTTATGTTCTCTTCGTCTCATCCTGTCAGCCATTCATTGTTAACGCCTTCCCGTCTTCTCATTCTGTGCTGATCACGCCCACCATTTACTGTCGCCATCCTGTTTTCATTTAGTCCATCATGCTCCCGCTGTCTGTTACCCCCCTCTCCAGAATGCTTTATTCTCACGGTTTTACTGTCAGGCATTCATCATAGACAGCTTTCCCCACGTCTGACATTCATCATGGACAGCTTTCCCCCACGTCCGGCATTTATCACAGACAGCTTTTCCCCACGTCCGACATTCATCATGGACAGCTTTCCCACACGTCCGACATTCATCATAGACAGCTTTCCCCCACGTCCGACATTCATCATTTTCTCATATCATCCTCTTCATCACGTCGTCATTCACCATCCCCACTTTCACTTCCCTGATTTGGCCTGTCGTTTGTCGTCATTCACCATCCCCACTTTCTCTTCCCTGATTTGGCCTGTCGTTTGTCGTCATTCACCATCCCCACTTTCACTTCCTGATTTGGCCTGTCGTTTGTCGTCATTCACCATTCCCACTTTCACTTCTCTGATTTGGCCTGTCGTTTGTCGTCATTCACTATTCCCACTTTCTCTTCCCTGATTTGGCCTGTCGTTTGTCGTCATTCACCATCCCCACTTTCTCTTCCCTGATTTGGCCTGTCGTTTATGTCGTCATTCACCCTCCACTTTCTCTTCCCGATTTGCTGTCGTTTCGCATTCACTTCTCATGTCCCGCACGTTTCACTTCCCTTCAGTTTGCCTTCGTTCCTTCGTCATTTCCCATTCCACATTTCTCTCCCTGTCTGTCCTGTCTCATGTCGTTCCCGTTCCACCAATCCCCTCTTCCTTCCTCTGATTTCCTTCGTTTTCTCAATCCTCCTCGTTCTCTTGTCTGCTCTGCATCATCCTCGTTCCTGGTTTCCTCTCTGCAATCACTCTCTTCCCATGTTTCATCTCTGCAATACCCTCGTTCCCGGTTTCCTCATGCATCACTCTCGATTCCTGGGTTTCCCTCTGCAATCATCCTCTTCCCTGGTTTCCTCTCTGCATCACTCCTCGTTCCCTGGTTCCTCTCTGCAATCACTCCTCGTTCCCTGGTTTCCTCTCTGCAATCACTCCTCGTTCCCTGGTTTCCTCTCTGCAATCACTCCTCGTTCCCTGGTTTCCTCTCTGCAATCACTCCTCGTTCCCTGGTTTCCTCTCTGCAATCATCCTCGTTCCCTGGTTTCCTCTCTGCAATCACTCCTCGTTCCCTGGTTTCTCTCTCTGCAATCACTCCTCGTTCCCTGGTTTCCTCTCTGCAATCACTCCTCATTCCCTGGTTTCCTCTCTGCAATCACTCCTCATTCCCTGGTTTCCTCTCTGCAATCACTCCTCGTTCCCTGGTTTCCTCTCTGCAATCACTCCTCGTTCCCCTGGTTTCCTCTCTGCAATCACTCCTCGTTCCCTGGTTTCCTCTCTGCAATCACTCCTCGTTCCCTGGTTTCCTCTCTGCAATCACTCCTCATTCCCTGGTTTCCTCTCTGCAATCACTCCTCGTTCCCTGGTTTCCTTCTGCAATCACTCCTCGTTCCCTGGTTTCCTTCTGCAATCACTCCTCGTTCCCTGGTTTCCTTTCTGCAATCACTCCTCGTTCCCTGGTTTCCTCTCTGCAATCACTCCTCGTTCCCTGGTTTCCTCTCTGCAATCACTCCTCTTCCCTGGTTTCCTCTCTGCAATCACTCCTCGTTCCCTGGTTTCCTCTCTGCAATCACTCCTCGTTCCCTGGTTTCCTCTCTGCAATCACTCCTCGTTCCCTGGTTTCCTCTCTGCAATCACTCCTCGTTCCCTGGTTTCCTCTCTGCAATCACTCCTCGTTCCCTGGTTTCCTCTCTGCAATCACTCCTCTTCCCTGGTTTCCTCTCTGCAATCACTCCTCGTTCCCTGGTTTCCTCTCTGCAATCACTCCTCGTTCCCTGGTTTCCTCTCTGCAATCACTCCTCGTTCCCTGGTTTCCTCTCTGCAATCACTCCTCGTTCCCTGGTTTCCTCTCTGCAATCACTCCTCGTTCCCTGGTTTCCTCTCTGCAATCACTCCTCGTTCCCTGGTTTCCTCTCTGCAATCACTCCTCGTTCCCTGGTTTCCTCTCTGCAATCACTCCTCGTTCCCTGGTTTCCTCTCTGCAATCACTCCTCGTTCCCTGGTTTCCTCTCTGCAATCATCCTCGTTCCCTGGTTTCCTCTCTGCAATCA
This sequence comes from Conus canariensis, assembly GCA_033310375.1. NCBI lineage: Eukaryota > Metazoa > Mollusca > Gastropoda > Neogastropoda > Conidae > Conus > Conus canariensis. Next base: position 54,176,238 of record CM065723.1, read on the forward strand.
CTCCTCGTTCCCTGGTTTCCTCTCTGCAATCACTCCTCTTCCCTGGTTTCCTCTCTGCAATCACTCCTCGTTCCCTGGTTTCCTCTCTGCAATCACTCCTCATTCCCTGGTTTCCTCTCTGCAATCACTCCTCGTTCCCTGGTTTCCTCTCTGCAATCACTCCTCATTCCCTGGTTTCCTCTCTGCAATCACTCCTCGTTCCCTGGTTTCCTCTCTGCAATCACTCCTCATTCCCTGGTTTCCTCTCTGCAATCACTCCTCGTTCCCTGGTTTCCTCTCTGCAATCACTCCTCGTTCCCTGGTTTCCTCTCTGCAATCACTCCTCATTCCCTGGTTTCCTCTCTGCAATCACTCCTCATTCCCTGGTTTCCTCTCTGCAATCACTCCTCATTCCCTGGTTTCCTCTCTGCAATCACTCCTCATTCCCTGGTTTCCTCTCTGCAATCACTCCTCGTTCCCTGGTTTCCTTCTGCAATCACTCCTCATTCCCTGGTTTCCTCTCTGCAATCACTCCTCGTTCCCTGGTTTCCTCTCTGCAATCACTCCTCATTCCCTGGTTTCCTCTCTGCAATCACTCCTCGTTCCCTGGTTTCCTCTCTGCAATCACTCCTCATTCCCTGGTTTCCTCTCTGCAATCACTCCTCTTCCCTGGTTTCCTCTCTGCAATCACTCCTCGTTCCCTGTTTCCTCTCTGCAATCACTCTCGTTCCCTGGTTTCCTCTCTGCAATCACTTCCTCTTCATCCCTGGTTTCCTCTCTGCAATCACTCCTCATTCCCTGGTTTCCTCTCTGCAATCACTCCTCATTCCCTGGTTTCCTCTCTGCAATCACTCCTCATTCCCTGGTTTCCTCTCTGCAATCACTCCTCATTCGCTGGTTTCCTCTCTGCAATCACTCCTCATTCCCTGGTTTCCTTTCTGCAATCACTCCTCATTCGCTGGTTTCCTCTCTGCAAGCACTACTCGTTCCCTGGTTTCCTCTCTGCAATCACTCCTCGTTCCCTGGTTTCCTCTCTGCAATCACTCCTCGTTCCCTGGTTTCCTCTCTGCAATCACTCCTCGTTCCCTGGTTTCCTCTCTGCAATCACTCCTCATTCCCTGGTTTCCTCTCTGCAATCACACCTCATTCCCTGGTTTCCTCTCTGCAATCACCTCGTTCCCTGGTTTCCTCTCTGCAATCACTCCTCGTTCCCTGGTTTCCTCTCTACAATCACTCCTCGTTCCCTGGTTTCCTCTCTGCAATCACTCCTCGTTCCCTGTGTTTCCTCTCTGCAATCACTCCTCATTCCCTGGTTTCCTCTCTGCAATCACTCTCATTCCCTGGTTTCCTCTCTGCAATCACTCCTCATTCCCTGGTTTCCTCTCTGCAATCACTCCTCGTTCCCTGGTTTCCTCTCTGCAATCACTCCTCGTTCCCTGGTTTCCTCTCTGCAATCACTCCTCATTCCCTGGTTTCCTCTCTGCAATCACTCCTCGTTCCCTGGTTTCCTCTCTGCAATCACTCCTCGTTCCCTGGTTTCCTCTCTGCAATCACTCCTCGTTCCCTGGTTTCCTCTCTGCAATCACTCTTCTCTAATATCCCTTTGGTTTCCTCTCTGCAATCACTCCTCGTTCCCTGGTTTCCTCTCTGCAATCACTCCTCGTTCCCTGGTTTCCTCTCTGCAATCACTCCTCATTCCCTGGTTTCCTCTCTGCAATCACTCCTCGTTCCCTGGTTTCCTCTCTGCAATCACTCCTCGTTCCCTGGTTTCCTCTCTGCAATCACTCCTCGTTCCCTGGTTTCCTCTCTGCAATCACTCCTCGTTCCCTGGTTTCCTCTCTGCAATCACTCCTCGTTCCCTGGTTTCCTCTCTGCAATCACTCCTCATTCCCTGGTTTCCTCTCTGCAATCACTCCTCGTTCCCCGGTTTCCTCTCTGCAATCACTCCTCGTTCCCTGGTTTCCTCTCTGCAATCACTCCTCGTTCCCTGGTTTCCTCTCTGCAATCACTCCTCGTTCCCTGGTTTCCTCTCTGCAATCACTCCTCGTTCCCTGTTTCCTCTCTGCAATCACTCCTCGTTCCCTGGTTTCCTCTCTGCAATCACTCCTCGTTCCTGGTTTCCTCTCTGCAATCACTCCTCATTCCCTGGTTTCCTCTCTGCAATCACTCCTCTTTCCCTGGTTTCCTCTCTGCAATCACTCTTCGTTCCCTGGTTTCCTCTCCGCAATCACTCCTCATTCCCTGGTTTCCTCTCTGCAATCACTCCTCGTTCCCTGGTTTCCTCTCCGCAATCACTCCTCGTTCCCTGGTTTCCTCTCCGCAATCACTCCTCGTTCCCTGGTTTCCTCTCTGCAATCACTCCTCATTCCCTGGTTTCCTCTCTGCAATCACTCCTCATTCCCTGGTTTCCTCTCTGCAATCACTCCTCGTTCCTGGTTTCCTCTCTGCAATCACTCCTCGTTCCCTGGTTTCCTCTCTGCAATCACTCCTCGTTCCCTGGTTTCCTCTCTGCAATCACTCCTCATTCCCTGGTTTCCTCTCTGCAATCACTCCTCGTTCCCTGGTTTCCTCTCTGCAATCACTCCTCGTTCCCTGGTTTCCTCTCTGCAATCACTCCTCGTTCCCTGGTTTCCTCTCTGCAATCACTCCTCATTCCCTGGTTTCCTCTCTGCAATCACTCCTCGTTCCCTGGTTTCCTCTCTGCAATCACTCCTCGTTCCCTTGTTTCCTCTCTGCAATCACTCAACGTTCCCTGGTTTCCTCTCTGCAATCACTCCTCATTCCCTAGTTTCCTCTCTGCAATCACTCCTCGTTCCCTGGTTTCCTCTCTGCAATCACTCCTCATTCCTGGTTTCCTCTCTGCAATCACTCCTCATTCCCTGGTTTCCTCTCTGCAATCACACCTCATTCCCTGGTTTCCTCTCTGCAATCACTCCTCATTCCCTGGTTTCCTCTCTGCAATCACTCCTCATTCCCTGGTTTCCTCTCTGCAATCACTCCTCGTTCCTGGTTTCCTCTCTGCAATCACTCCTCGTTCCCTGGTTTCCTCTCTGCAATCACTCCTCGTTCCCTGGTTTCCTCTCTGCAATCACTCCTCGTTCCCTGGTTTCCTCTCTGCAATCACTCCTCATTCCCTGGTTTCCTCTCTGCAATCACTCCTCGTTCCCTGGTTTCCTCTCTGCAATCACTCCTCATTCCCTGGTTTCCTCTCTGCAATCACTCCTCGTTCCCTGGTTTCCTCTCTGCAATCACTCCTCATTCCCTGGTTTCCTCTCTGCAATCACTCCTCGTTCCCTGTTTCCTCTCTGCAATCACTCCTCATTCCCTGGTTTCCTCTCTGCAATCACTCCTCGTTCCCTGGTTTCCTCTCTGCAATCACTCCTCGTTCCCTGGTTTCCTCTCTGCAATCACTCCTCGTTCCCTGGTTTCCTCTCTGCAATCACTCCTCGTTCCCTGGTTTCCTTTCTTTCCTCTGGCCGTCACCGTGCCAACGCTGTCCAGTGTCCATTGAGCCATCGGTCTCACACCCCGCTCCTCTTTTCCTTCTGATCGTCATCGTTCTCATGCTGTTCTCCCATCCACAATTCTGTCCGTCACCTTTAATACGCTGTTTATCCTTCTCACATTCTTCTTTTCACCTCGCATTTATAGATATGGCGTTCTCTTTGCATCCCACCCCTCTGATCATCTCGATCTCTAGTCATCTTCTGTCCTCCTCTCTTCCATCCTGTTGTCATTTTTGTGTTTGCCTACTTTCTTCCAATCGGGGCCATATGCGCCATCCTCAGTGTTTTGCCTTCTCATCCGAATGGCCCTTCACCCCCCCCCCCCTCCCCGCCCCCCTCCACACACACACACAACGCGTTAGTCTCCCTATTCTTTTTCATAATTTCACGTTCTTCTCCCACCTCTCTTTCACCATCCTCGCGTTCTCCTTTTCTCCTGTCTTTCCCCATTCTTCAGTTTTTCTTCCGCCCTTTATTCACCGCTTTTCCGTCCCCTGTTGCCCCACTTTCGTCGTTCTCACATTCTTTTCTCAATCCGTTCATAATGATCATATTCTAGTTCAGCCGACCATTTACCATATTCTCGTTCTTCTCAGTCAATCATTATCTTCACGGTTTCTTGTTCTCATTGTGCCTATTATTCATATTCAGTATTTATTTCCTTCCTTCATCATATCTACGTTCTCCTGTTGTCCTTTATAAATCATTCCTTTCGTTATCGTCTTCTCATTCTTCTAATTCCATCCGTTAGTCGCCACATCCAGTCCTGTCTATTACTGAAATTTCTCGCGTTCTTCTCCCGTTCATTATTCATTATTTTCATGTTCTTCTCTATTCATCCCGTCCATTTTGCATTTCTCTCCTCACTGCGTCCATCATTCATCATTCTTTTCATCACTTCATCTATTTCTTCCTTAATTGAATCATTCTGACAATTATATTACTTTAATGTGGTCCATCGCCCTGACGCTCTTTTCTCTCTTCCTCTCTTCATGTCCGTCGCCTGTTCATCATTTTCACCTTTTCTTCTTTTCACCTCGTGAAAAAAAACTACCGTTCTCTCGTTTCATTTTCCCCCAGTCTGTCCGTCACTGGACCGTTCTCACGTGGTTCTTTTTCATGTAGTCTGTCATTCTAATGCTGCTCTCGCCTTTTCCCTGTCCTGGTCCCTTCTTCTGTCAGTCTCATGCTGCTGTCCTGTCCACCGTACATCGTTTTCACATTCTCCTCTTTGCTTCTACTTCATGGATATTATGTCATCCCATTCCACCTCTTACATGGAACTGTCCGTTATTCATCATTCACTTCTTCTTTCATATTCATTCACTGTTCTTACATTCAGCTTTTATCCCATCAATTCTACGTTCTTCTCACCTTCTTGTTATCTCGCCCGAATTATTTGTCATCATTCTGTCGTTCTTCTCCCATTCCTCTTTCATCTTCCTCTCCTTTCCTGTCATTCATTCATCATTCCCCCCCTCTTGTCATTCTCACGTTCCCTTCATCAGTCATCGTTCTCACGCTCTAATCCCGTCAGTCAGTCATTGTGTTCACACTCTCCTCCGGTCAGTCATCTTGTTCACACTCTCCCGTCATCAGTCATTCACGTTCCTCTGACATCAGTCATTCATCGCTTTCACGTTCTTTCCCAGTCAGTCAGTCATCATTTTCAAGTTCTTCTCAGTCAGTCATTTGTTGATTTCGGGTTCTTCTCCACTCGGTCATTCTTTATTTTTCATGTTCTTCTCCAGTTAGTCGCTTACCATTTTAACACTTCTTCAGTCATTTATTTATCCTTTTCACGTTCTTCTCCAGTCAGTCAGTCATTTCTTCTTCCTCATTCCTCTTTCTTCTCCCGCCAGTCATTCATCATCGTTTCGTTCTTCTGTCGTCTGTCATTTATATTCACGCCCATCTCCCGTCACGTATTCATCATTTTCACGTTCCCCCTTTTGTCATTTATAATTTTCGTATTAAATCATAGCAACAGCGTTGTTGCTCAAAACCAAAACTGTATTGTTTTGTGAGTTTCGTCATTCTGAAGTATCTGAATCCAAAAATGTGCACAACGTGTAAAAAAACAAACAAACAAACAAACAAAAAAAAAACAAATCAAGAATAATATTGTATCCCATTACATTAGGAAGCATCGTTGTTATAAGATCTTTTGACGAAGCACAGGCGTTTGTAAGGCATTCTTGGAGAACAATTTATCGTCAGGCCTCACTTCTGATATGAAAAAGTTGAAGAGAGAAAGATGAGGCTATATCTGATTATCAAAGACCACATTCTTCTATTACGTACAAGGAATTGAAAAGAACATTTCACGACATTCTTTTCGCGTAAAGTATTATTGGCATTTATTTGTTATTAACGAATGCCCCAAGATCGTCTTGAAAAGGCTCTGAAAAAAATATGGTCCTAGTACAACAGCTGGGTTAAAAACCAAAAAAGGTGATACGCGTGAGATAATAAGTTCGAAGAAAAAAAAAAACATTTTCAGTATTGCTTGCTTCATGAAGTCCAGTCAGTTCAAAATTATGCTGCAAGACTGGAACTAAGAGAAAGTGGTGAAGTGCCGGTGAGCTGCTTGACACCGTACTGGCTTCCAGTGAGGACACGCACGTGTGTGTGTGTGTGTGTGTGTGTGTGTGTGTGTGTGTGTGTGTGTGTGAGAGAGAGAGAGACAGAGAGAGAGAGAGAGAGAGATGTACGTCTTGCGTGAATATGTATATGTGTGCGTGCTCACGCGCATGGTTGCATATGTATTTGTGCGCGGGGGCGCGCGCGTGCGTGCGTGTGTCTGCGTGCGTGTGTGTGTGCGCGCGCGCGTGCGTGCGTGCGTGGGGTGTGTGTGTGTGTGTGTGTGATACATACGCGTGCATGGTCGATTTGTGTGGTGTGTAATATATTTATATATATATATATGTGCGTGCGCTCTCTCCGTATACCCTTTTCTCTTGTGTTTACTGTTCTTCATTGGTGCTTTAGTGTTTTATTGCATTGACTGTGAAGGTGTTAAAGCTTGTTTTTACAATTTTTTTTAATTGTGTTATAAAAATGAATTGTACAATTATCAATAAAAGCTTACAGTAACAAATATTTACAAAACTGCCTTCAGATGTGAAAATTAGTAGAATAAGTAAAGTTTTGTATCAGTATTTTTTTTTCTGATCTGGAGAATCTGAACGTGTAAGGGTCGGCTAAGTCTAGTCATCTTTTCAAAATAACCATGTCCTTCAATGTGTCATTGTTACTTCCGTTTTCTAAGGTACCATCAAAGGACATGCATTCAGTTTAATATTTAGACGATATTTCCACCTTGACAAAGAACATCTAAGAAGATGAAGGTAATAAATCATGCACAAAATATTGATCAACTGGAGATAAATACATTTAAACATGCACATGGAATAAAATGGGCTTGCATATTCGGGAGAGAAAACACTAATACACACACAGACACACGCACACACATACATATATATATGTATTTTTTTTTGTTTTGTTTTTGTTTTGTTTTGTTACGGAGAGAATCCGATATCATTGCTACAACATCCAAGTATTAGACAACAAAATTTTACAACATTCACATTGTTTTGGATACTCACTTTACTAGTAATTACATTGGCCATACAGAGAATTTGATAATGACAGCAAGGAAAAGGTCAAAATGTTGTTTATTAGAGCAATTAGTGGTTGACCAAGGGATCAGGATAGAAACAACAACAATAAGCCCCCGTTACCCCAGTCACCAGCCTCGTCCGATCAAAACTGATCTATCAATAAGAAGATTGTCAACCCTGTAAAGCTTGGTGAATGAAATACAATCTACAGACAGTGGAGCTATTGAATTAGCTCTTGGCAATCCGGTACATACAAATGTACTGAACTCATATCATGAAGCTGGTTTACTTTTTTTTTTTTCAGAAGAAGGTAAGCTGTCAAAAGCTAATCGTTTTTATTCGAAGTCTTCTTGTCTTGAATTCAGAAATAAACAAACATTCTTAGACTGGCGACGAGTATCTGAAAAGAACAAGATACACGCTGTGTCTTTCCAGCTATTTTAAAAATATGCAAATGAGTAATACAAAAAATGCAATTTTGTTCTTTCTTCTGTTTCCTCAAGTCTAACAGTACCTGTCTTGCCTCACTGAGAGAACCGACAGGTCAAATTTGATAATGATTAAATTGTACTGAAGACAGGTGAAACCATTAACGTTTTATCATCTGAGAAAGATGATAACATAATTTCCTGATACTCGAGAACATGTTAAAACTGTGTATTCAAATTATTGAAAAAATGCTAAACTCAGAACATATCAAAACCGTGTGTTCAAATTATAGACAAAATGTTAACAGATGGCTCAATCCTATAATCACGCACACGTTCTGGATTTTAAAAAAAATTAAAAAGTACAAGAATGATTTTGTTTTGGTGTCACTAATATCCAACTTCTTTTTCCTAGGTCCGAGTGAAGTCACTGGTGCATCGCATTGAAGAACTGTTCACCAGGTTCCTCCAGTTTTGTCGGATGTGTTCCGAAGCCTTGGGCTTTGCAGATGGTTTCCCTGTCCATTCTGCAATGTTGTCAGTCCGTTTTCTGTCTGTCCTCCCCTTGGTCTCGCTCCGTCAACAGTTTCCTGGATGATTGTTTAAGCGGAGCCGTTGAGTCTTCATGACAATGCCAACGTAATTTCTTTGCTTTGCTGGTGTCAGCAAACCTTCGTATGGCCCGATGTGCTGTTTGATGGTCTGGCGCACTTGTTCAGTGGTGATATTATCAGTATGTCTGACGTATAGTATCTTGTAATGACACCTCATTTCTATGGTTGGGTTCTTTCTACCAGGTCCACGTCGCGTATGCATACATGGAAATGAAATACACCCGTGCATGCAAGAGCCAGATTTGTGTTTCACTGAAATGATGTTGTCTGTCCCTACAGGGTTCAGTCTGGATAGAACTGATGTGTTTGCTGCTCTTGACAGGATATCTGATTTAATTCCCCCATCGCTGAAAACATTCCCAGGTATATGAACTGTTGAACAGTTCCCAACTTCTGTCCATGGTTATATCAGTACAGGAAGTGGTTTTGTGGTGGCCATTAGCTTGGTCTTCTCGGTGTTGATATCCATACTGTGTTTCGTGGATGTTTCATCCAGTGTTTTAACAAAATTAGTGAGTTCTTGTTCAGTGCCCGCCCGGCCATCGAAGTTGTTTTCGAAGCAAAGGTTCGTGATAGTTCTTGCAGTGCTGATTATGTTTACACGATCTTCAATTGGATCATTCATGATGCATTCCAGGACTATGCTGAAAAGTATTGGGCAGAAAAGGGGCGCGGACAAATCCCAACTGGTGTGTGGGACGGGACAACTTTCCAGTCGCGCTCTACGTGAATACTGCACTGATCACTTTGAAGTATACTCGCTG
>CM065723.1:54190154-54225154 GCA_033310375.1 Conus canariensis
TTGTTCAATCGGTCATTTGTTCAGTCGTCGTTCAGTCATTCATTCGGTCAGTCAGTCAGTCGGTCGTTCAGTCATTCATTCGGTCAGTCGGTCGTTCAATCATGTATTCGGTCAGTTGATTAGTCGGTCGTTCATTCATTCATTCGGTCAGTCGGTCGTTCGGTCATTTAGTCGTTCAGTCATTTGCTAGTACAGTCGGTCAGCTGGTCGTTCAGTCATTCGTTTGTAAATGTGTTTGGTCGGTCGATCATTCAGTCATTTATTCGTTCAGTCGGTCAATGGTTGATGAGCATTCGTTTAGTCAATAGTTTCGGTCGGTCGCTTGTTCAGTCATTTATTCGTTCAGACGGTCGTTCGGTTATTCGTTCGTGCATTTGTTCCGTCAGTCGCTCGCTCTGTCATTTATATGTTCGGTCAGTCAGTCGGTCGTTCAGTCATTGATTCGTCCGATCGGTTAGTCCGTCGTTCGGCCATTTATTCGGTCAGTCGTTCGTTCAGTCATTGATTCGTTGTCAGCGGACCACGGTAAGGCACAGAGTTAGGGCCTGACATGGGTAGAAGTCCACAGGACACAGAGTTAGGGCCTGACATGGGTAGAAGTCCACAGGACACAGAGTTAGGGCCTGACATGGGCGGAGGTCCACAGGACACAGAGTTAGGGTCTGACATGGGCGGAGGTCCACAGGACACAGAGTTAGGGTCCTGACATGGGTGGAGGTCCACAGGACACAGAGTTAGGGTCCTGACATGGGGGAGGTCCACAGGCACAGAGTTAGGGTCTGGACACAGGGCGGTAGGTCGACCGTCACAGGACACAGAGTTAGGGCCTGACATGGGTGGAGGTCCACAGGACACAGAGTTAGGGTCTGACATGGGCGGAGGTCCACAGGGCACAGAGTTAGGGTCTGACATGGGCGGAGGTCCACAGGACACAGAGTTAGGGCCTGACATGGGTGGAGGTCCACAAGACACAGAGTTAGGGTCTGACATGGGCGGAGGTCCACAGGACACAGAGTTAGGGTCTGACATGGGTGGAGGTCCACAGGACACAGAGTTAGGGTCTGACATGGGCGGAGGTCCACAGGGTACAGAGTTAGGGTCTGACATGGGTGGAGGTCCACAGGACACAGAGTTAGGGTCTGACATGGGTGGAGGTCCACAGGGCACAGATGCTGGTCGTGGCAAGGATGGACATACTTGGAAAGGGGGTGGGGAGAACCGAATACAGGGCATGACGTGTGGGGATACGTGGGACGCGAATGCAGGGTATGCTATGGGTACAGGGTCGCTGATGGAACGTACAACATGGTTGCGGTTACTAGAGACGGTGATACAGCATGTAACATGGGTGGGGGTACGGCGTTCCCATTTGCTGGGCGTGACATGGGTGGGGTTACGGGGAGGAGGCACAGATGCAGGGCGTAGCGTAGGGAGCGCGGATTTCAGGGCTTGACATGGAGGGAAGGGGGGGGGGGGAGGGGGGAGAATGAAGATGCAGGGCGTAACAAGCACGGGAGTACAGGGAGTATGGATTTCGGAGCTTGACATGGGTGGTGGTAGTGGGCCGGGATTTCAGATCATGATATAGGTTGGGACAGGGGGGAAGGGGCATTTAGAATTCAGGGCTTGACGTGAATGGGGAAACATGCGGGGGGGGGGGCAGATTTCCGCGCCTCACCTGAGTGGGAGCAAAGGAAGGGTGTATGTGCAGATTTCTGGGTGTGGCATGGATCTGAGTAAGGGTTGACATGTAGGGGTATTAGGGTAGAGAGGGCAGGGATGAAGGGCGTGACATGGGTGGGCGAAATGGAGGGGGAACGGATGCAGCGTGTGAAATGGATGGGCGTAGAGGGGGGGCAGGGAGCGTGGAAGCACATGGGTGGGCGTAATGGGGAGAGGGGTTGTGTAAGCTTTGCGTGACGTTGGTGAGTGGTTGGGGGAGCACAGATGCATGTGGCAAGGATTGGCGAACTGAGGAGGGTGGGGAAGAGAGGCACAAACGCAGGACGCGGTTTGTGTGGGCATACGTGGAAAAGAGATGGGAAGGAGCGAATGCAGGGTATGACGCGTGGGAGTACGGGGGGGGGGGGGGGGGGGGGGACGGGAATGCAGGATGTACTATGATACGGCGTCATGGAAGCAAAGTGTGACTTGGGTTGGGATAAGGGGATCGCGAGGGCAGTGTGCATAGCGGCGAGCATGGAGGACGCAAATACAGCGTATGACATTGGTGGGGTACGGCGGTCGGGGATGCAGGACGTGGCTGGGGAGGGGAGGGGGGAAGTGAGGCACAAATACAGGGCATGACATGGGATGGGGGCGTGGATGCTGGGCGTAACATGGACAAGGGTGCACAGGGCGCGGACGCAGAGTGTGACATTGGTGGGAGTGCAGATTTTGGAGCTTCACATCACTGGGGGTAGACGACGCGAATTTAAGATAACATTAAAGGTTAGAGTACGGGGGAGGGGGTAATTCTCTTGATTCAGGGCGTGACACGAGTGGGACAAGGAGGGGGGGGGGGGAGGAGTTCAGCGGCCTACATGGGTGTGGTAGCAGATGAGTTGGGGGGAGGCTGATTTCAGGGTGTGACACGGATTTGGGTATGGGGAGTGCGGATTTTAGAGCATGACATAGATGGGGGTAGGAGAAGGAGGATGTGGGGCGAGACGTGTGGGCCTACCGGCTGCACAGAGCTCAGGGCTTGACATGGGCAAGGCTACATTACAAGAACAGGAGACCAGGATGTGAAGATTCGGGGCCTGACGTGTAGGCAAATCGCGAGCGTCGATGCAGGGTGCGACAGGAGTGGGAGTACGTGGGAAGACGGGGCAAGAATGACGAGGGTGACGTTGGTGGGGATATAGGGTAGAGGGAGGCATGGAAGCAGGGCGTGCATGATACGCGTGGACGTGTTGGGCCAGAGAGGGCGTGGATGAAAGGCGTGACATGGGTGGGTATAGTGGGGCAGAGGAAGGAGAGTGGGCGCAGATGCAGGGCGTGACATGGTTTGGTGAACTGGAGGAGTGGCCAAAGGGGGAACACATGCAACGAGTGAAATGGATACGGGCGAGGTAGAGGGGGGGGGGGGGGGGGGGGGAGGGCGTGGATGCACATGGGTGGACGTAATGGGGAGTAGGGAACATGTAGACAGGGCATGACATAAATGGGGAAAGGACAAGGAGGACGCAGGGCGTGACATGGGTGAGGGTATAGGACACGGAATGAGGGGGGGGGGGGGGGGGGGGAGGAAGAGAAGATTCAGGCTGCGTGTGGGCGTTTGAGGGGGGGGGGGGATTGGCTTCGATGCTGGTGTGACATGGCTGGGCGTGCATGGGATCGGGATGCAGATGAAGGGCGTGACATCTGGGTGTATTGGGGGGAAAGGGGGTGCAGATGAGGGCGTGACACTGGGTGTATGGGGGAAAAGGGGGGTGCAGATGAAGGGCGTGACACTCTGGGTGTATTGGGGAAAAGGGGGGTGCAGATGAAGGGCGTGACACTCTGGGTGTATTGGGGAAAAGGGGGTGCAGATGAAGGGCGTGACACTCTGGGTGTATTGGGGAAAAGGGGGTGCAGATGAAGGGCGTGACACTGTGGGTGTATTGGGGAAAAGGGGGTGCAGATGAAGGGCGTGACACTGTGGGTGTATTGGGGGAAAAGGGGGTGCAGATGAAGGGCGTGACACTTGGGTGTATTGGGGAAAAGGGGGTGCAGATGAAGGGCGTGACACTGTGGGGTATTGGGGAAAGGGGGTGCAGATGAAGGCGTGACACTGTGGGTGTATTGGGGAAAAGGGGGTGCAGATGAAGGGCGTGACACTGTGGGTGTATTGGGGAAAGGGGGTGCAGATGAAGGGCGTGACACTTGGGTGTATTGGGAGAAAGGGGGTGCAGATGAAGGGCGTGACACTCTGGGTGTATTGGGGAAGAGGGGGTGCAGATGAAGGGCGTGACACTGTGGGTGTATTGGGGAAAGGGGGTGCAGATGAAGGGCGTGACACTGTGGGTGTATTGGGGGAAAAGGGGGTGCAGATGAAGGGCGTGACACTGTGGGTGTATTGGGGAAAGGGGGTGCAGATGAAGGGCGTGACACTGTGGGTGTATTGGGGAAAGGGGGGTGCAGATGAAGGGCGTGACACTGGGTGTATTGGGAGAAGAGGGGGTGCAGATGAAGGGCGTGACACTCTGGGTGTATTGGAGGAAAGGGGGTGCAGATGAAGGGCGTGACACTCTGGGTGTATTGGGGAAAAGGGGGTGCAGATGAAGGGCGTGACACTCTGGGGTGTATTGGGGGAAAAGGGGGTGCAGATGAAGGGCGTGACACTGTGGGTGTATTGGGGAAAGAGGGGGTGCAGATGAAGGGCGTGACACTGTGGGTGTATTGGGAAGAGGGGGGTGCAGATGAAGGGGTGACACTCTGGGTGTATTGGGGAAGAGGGGGTGCAGATGAAGGGCGTGACACTTGGGTGTATTGGGAGAAGAGGGGGAGTGCAGATTGAAAGGGCGTGACAGCTCTCTGGGTGTATTGGGGAAGAGGGGGTGCAGATGAAGGGCGTGACACTCTGGGGTATTGGGAAGAGGGGGTGCAGATGAAGGGCGTGACACTCTGGGTGTATTGGGGGAAAGGGGGTGCAGATGAAGGGCGTGACACTCTGGGTGTATTGGGAAAGGGGGTGCAGATGAAGGGCGTGACACTCTGGGTGTATTGGGAAGAGGGGGTGCAGATGAAGGGCGTGACACTCTGGGTGTATTGGGGAAGAGGGGGTGCAGATGAAGGGCGTGACACTCTGGGTGTATTGGGAAGGGGGTGCAGATGAAGGGCGTGACACTCTGGGTGTATTGGGGAAGAGGGGGTGCAGATGAAGGGCGTGACACTCTGGGTGTATTGGGAGAAAGGGGTGCAGATAAGGCGTGACACTCTGGGTGTATTGGGGAAGAAGGGGGTGCAGATGAAGGGCGTGACACTCTGGGTGTATTGGGGAAAAGGGGGTGCAGATGAAGGGCGTGACACTCTGGGTGTATTGGGGAAAAGGGGGTGCAGATGAAGGGCGTGACACTCTGGGTGTATTGGGGGAAAAGGGGGTGCAGATGAAGGGCGTGACACTCTGGGTGTATTGGGGAAAAGGGGGTGCAGATGAAGGGCGTGACACTCTGGGTGTATTGGGGAAAAGGGGGTGCAGATGAAGGGCGTGACACTCTGGGTGTATTGGGGAAAGAGGGGGTGCAGATGAAGGGCGTGACACTCTGGGTGTATTGGGGAAAAGGGGGTGCAGATGAAGGGCGTGACACTTGGGTGTATTGGGGAAAGGGGTGCAGATGAAGGGCGTGACACTCTGGGTGTATTGGGGAAAGGGGGTGCAGATGAAGGGCGTGACACTCTGGGTGTATTGGGGAAGAGGGGGTGCAGATGAAGGGCGTGACACTCTGGGTGTATGGGGAAGAAGGGGGTGCAGATGAAGGGGTGACACTCTGGGTGTATTGGGGAAGAGGGGGTGCAGATGAAGGGCGTGACACTCTGGGTGTATTGGGGGAAAAGGGGGTGCAGATGAAGGGCGTGACACTCTGGGTGTATTGGGGGAAAAGGGGGTGCAATGAAGGGCGTGACACTCTGGGTGTATTGGGGGAAAAGGGGGTGCAGATGAAGGGCGTGACACTCTGGGTGTATTGGGGAAAGAGGGGGGTCAGATGAAGGGCGTGACACTCTGGGTGTATTGGGGAAAGGGGGTGCAGATGAAGGGCGTGACACTGGGGTGTATTGGGGGAAAGAGGGGGTGCAGATGAAGGGCGTGACACTTGGGTGTATTGGGGAAGAGGGGGTGCAGATGAAGGGCGTGACACGTTGGGTGTATTGGGGAAGAGGGGGTGCAGATGAAGGGCGTGACACTGTGGGTGTATTGGGGAAGAGGGGGTGCAGATGAAGGGCGTGACACTGTGGGTGTATTGGGGAAGAGGGGGTGCAGATGAAGGGCGTGACACTTGGGTGTATTGGGGAAGAGGGGGTGCAGATGAAGGGCGTGACACTTGGGTGTATTGGGGAAGAGGGGGTGCAGATGAAGGGCGTGACACTTGGGTGTATTGGGGAAGAGGGGGTGCAGATGAAGGGCGTGACACTCTGGGTGTATTGGGAAGAGGGGTGCAGATGAAGGGCGTGACACTCTGGGTGTATTGGGGAAGAGGGGGTGCAGATGAAGGGCGTGACACTTGGGTGTATTGGGGAAGAGGGGGTGCAGATGAAGGGCGTGACACTTGGGTGTATTGGGGAAGAGGGGGTGCAGATGAAGGGCGTGACACTTGGGTGTATTGGGGAAGAGGGGGTGCAGATGAAGGGCGTGACACTCTGGGTGTATTGGGGAAAGGGGGTGCAGATGAAGGGCGTGACACTCTGGGTGTATTGGGAAGAGGGGGTGCAGATGAAGGGCGTGACACTCTGGGCGTATTGGAGAAGAGGGGGTGCAGATGAAGGGCGTGACACTCTGGGCGTATTGGGAAAGAGGGGGTGCAGATGAAGGGCGTGACACTCTGGGTGTATTGGGGAAAAGGGGGTGCAGATGAAGGGCGTGACACTCTGGGTGTATTGGAGAAGAGGGGGTGCAGATGAAGGGCGTGACACTCTGGGTGTATTGGAGAAGAGGGGGTGCAGATGAAGGGCGTGACACTCTGGGTGTATTGGAGAAGAGGCGATGCAAATGAAGGGCGTGACACTCTGGGTGTATTGGAGAAGAGGCGATGCAAATGAAGGGCGTGACACTCTGGGTGTATTGGGGAAGAGGGGGTGCAAATGAAGGGCGTGACACTCTGGGTGTATTGGAGAAGAGGCGATGCAAATGAAGGGCGTGACACTCTGGGTGTATTGGAGAAGAGGCGATGCAAATGAAGGGCGTGACACTCTGGGTGTATTGGGGAAGAGGGGGTGCAGATGAAGGGCGTGACACTGTGGGTGTATTGGGGAAAAGGGGGTGCAGATGAAGGGCGTGACACTCTGGGTGTATTGGAGAAGAGGCGATGCAAATGAAGGGCGTGACACTCTGGGTGTATTGGAGAAGAGGCGATGCAAATGAAGGGCGTGACACTCTGGGTGTATTGGGGAAGAGGGGGTGCAATGAAGGGCGTGACGTTGGTGGATATACTGGCGCAGGGAGGCATGGATGAAGGGCGTGACATGGTGAGCATGTCAGGGCAGATGGAGCGCAGTTTAAGGGCGTGACGAGGGTGGATGTATTGAGACAGAGGGGCTTGGATAAAGGGCGTGACGTAGTGGGCGTATTGGGACAGATTGAGCGTGGACAAAGGGCTGTGACGTGGGTGTCTGATTGGGACAGGGGGGCGCGGATAAAGGGCGTTACGTGGGTGGGCGTACTGGAGGGGGAGGGAGGGTAGTGAACCAATGCAGCGCATGAAATGGATGGACAAAAGGATGGGAGGGGGATCGTGGATGCAGATGGGTGGGCGAAATGGGGAGGAGGGAGCATGGATACACGGTTGGGCGTATCGGGGCAGAGGGAGCGCAGATAATGGGCGTGTTGTTGTCAGTGTACTGGTGAACAGAGGGTGCGGATGAAGGGCGTGACATGGGCTGGTCTACTGGGGTAGAGTTGGCGCAGACAAAGGACGTGACATGGGTGTGCTTATTTGGGAAGAGGGTTGGGGAGAGGGGGTGCGGATGAGGGGTGTGATTTAGTGGGTGTGTTGGGGCGGATGGGACGCCGATGAAAGGCGTGTTTTGTGGGCGTATTGGAGAAGGAGGTGGGGGTGGGCGCGGATGAAGGGCGTGATTTGGTGGGCGTATTGGGGTAAAGGAGAGAGTGGGTGGTCCGGAGGTGTGACATGGTGGGTGTTTTGGAGCAGATGAAGGGCGTGATTTGGTGGGCGTATTGGGGCAGAGGGAGTGCTGATGAAGGGCGTGACATGGTGGGCATTTGGGGACAGAGGGGGCGCGGATGAAGAGTGAGACACGGCAGGCATAATCGGGCAGAGGGAATGCGGGTGAAGGGTTTGACATGGTGGGTGTATCTGGGAAGAGAGGGTGTGGACGAAAGGCTTGACATGGTGAGCGCTTTGGGACAGAGGGCGTGCAGATGATGGGCATGACATGGATGTCTTGCTGGGGCAGGTGGACGCAGGTAAAGGGGCGTGACGTGGGTGTCTTACTGGGGCAGGTGGACACAGGTAAAGGGCGGGACGTTGGTGTCTTGCTGGGGCAGGTGGACGCAGGTAAAGGGCGGGACATCGGTGTCTTGCTGGGGCAGGTAAAGGACGGGACCTGGATGTCTTGCTGGTTGCAGGTAAAGGGCGGGACGTGGATGTCTTACTGGGGCAGGTGGACACAGGTAAAGGGCGGGACGTTGGTGTCTTGCTGGGGTAGGTGGACACAGGTAAAAGGCGGGACGTGGGTGTCTTGCTGGGGCAAGTGGTCGCTGGTAAAGGGAGGGATGTGGGTGTCGTACTGGGGCAGGTAAAGGGAGGGACATGGGTGTCTTAATGGGGCAGGTGGACGCAGGAAAAGGGCGGGACGTGGGTGTCTTACTGGGGCAGGTGGACGCAGATAAAGGGCGGGACGTGGGTGTCTTACTGGGGCAGGTGGACGCAGATAAAGGGCGGGACGTGGGTGTCTTACTGGGGCAGGTAAAGGGCGTGACGTTGATGTCTTACTGGGGCAGGTGGACGCAAGTAAAAGGCGGGACGTGGGTGTCTTGCTGAAGCAGGTAAAGGGCGGGACGTGGATGTCTTGCTGGGGCAGGTAAAGGGCGGACGTGGGTGTCTTGCTGGGGCAGGTTGACGCAGGTAAAGGGCGGGAAGTGGATGTCTTGCTGGGGCAGGTAAAGGGCGGGACGTGGGTGTCCTTACTGGGGCAGGTTGACGCAGGTAAAGGGCGGGACGTGGATGTGTTACTGGGGCAGGTAAAGGGCGGGACGTGGGTGTCTTGCTGGGGCAGGTAAAGGGCGGGACGTGGGTGTCTTGCTGGGGCAGGTAAAGGACGGGACGTGAGTGTCTTGCTGGGGCAGATAAAGGGCGGGACGTGGGTGTCTTGCTGGGGCAGGTAAAGGGCGGGACGTGGGTGTGTTACTGGGGCAGGTGGGTGCAGGTAAAGGGCGGGACGTGGGTGTCTTACTGGGCAGGTTGACGGAGGTAAAGGGCGGGACGTGGGGGTCTTGCTGGGGGCAGTTGGGTGCAGGTAAAGGGCGGGACGTGGGGTCTTGCTGGGGCAGGTGGGTGCAGGTAAAGGGCGGGACGTGGGTGTCTTGCTGGGGCAGGAAAAGGGCGGGACGTGGGTGTCTTACTGGGGCAGGTAAAGGGCGGGACGTGAGAGTTTTACTGCGGCAGGTAAAAGGGCGGGACGTGGGTGTCTTACTGGGGCAGGTAAAGGGCGGGACGTGAGAGTCTTACTGCGGCGGGTAAAGGGCGGGACGTGAGAGTCTTACTGTGGCGGGTAAAGGGCGGGACGTGTGTGTTTTACTGGGGCAGGTAAAGGGCGGGACATTGGTGGTCTTGCTGGGGCAGGTAAAGGTCGGGACGTGTGTGTTTTACTGGGGCAGGTGAAGGGCGGGACTTCAGAGTCTTACTGCGGCAGGTAAAGGTCGGGACGTGTGTGTTTTACTGGGGCAGATAAAGGGCGGGACGTGGGTGTCTTACTGCGGTAGGTAAAGGGCGGAAGTGGGTGTCTTGCTGGGCAGCTAAAGGTCGTGACGTGGGTGTCTTACTGGGGCAGGTGGACGCAGGTAAAGGGCGGTACGTGGATGTTTTACTGGGGCAGATGGACCCAGCTAAAGGTGGGACGTGGGTGTCGTACTGTGGTAGGTAAAGGGCGGGACGTGGATGTCTTACTGGGGCAGGTGGACGCAGGTAAAGGGCGGGACGTGGGTTCTTTCTGGGGCAGGTAAAGGGCGGGACGTGGGTGTCGTACTGGGGCAGGTGGACGCAGGTAAAGGACGGGACGTGGGTGTCTTACTGGGGCAGGTAAAGGGCGGGACGTGGATGTCTTACTGGGGCATGTGGACGCAGGTAAAGGGCTTGACGTGGGTGTCTTTCTGGGGCAGGTAAAGGGCGGGACGCAGGTGGACGCAGATAAAGGGCGGACGTGGGTGTCTACTGGGGCAGGTAAAGGGCGTGACGTTGATGTCTTACTGGGGCAGGTGGACGCAGTAAAAGGCGGGACGTGGGTGTCTTGCTGAAGCAGGTAAAGGGCGGACGTGGATGTCTTGCTGGGGCAGGTAAAGGGCGGGACGTGGTGTCTTGCTGGGCAGGTTGACGCAGGTAAAGGGCGGGAAGTGGATGTCTTGCTGGGGCAGGTAAAGGGCGGGACGTGGGTGTCTTACTGGGGCAGGTTGACGCAGGTAAAGGGCGGGACGTGGATGTGTTACTGGGGCAGGTAAAGGGCGGACTGGGTGTCTTGCTGGGGCAGGTAAAGGGCGGGACGTGGTGTCTTGCTGGGCAGGTAAAGGACGGGACGTGAGTGTCTTGCTGGGCAGATAAAGGGCGGACGTGGTGTCTTGCTGGGCAGTAAAGGGCGGGACGTGGTGTGTTACTGGGGCAGGTGGTGCAGGTAAAGGGCGGGACGTGGGTGTCTTACTGGGCAGGTTGACGGAGGTAAAGGGCGGGACGTGGGGGTCTTGCTGGGGCAGGTGGGTGCAGGTAAAGGCGGGACGTGGGGGTCTTGCTGGGCAGGTGGGTGCAGGTAAAGGGCGGACGTGGGTGTCTTGCTGGGCAGGAAAAGGGCGGGACGTGGGTGTCTTACTGGGCAGGTAAAGGCGGGACGTGAGAGTTTTACTGCGCAGGTAAAGGGCGGGACGGGTGTCTTACTGGGCAGGTAAAGGGCGGGACGTGAGAGTCTTACTGCGGCGGGTAAAGGGCGGGACGTGAGAGTCTTACTGTGGCGGGTAAAGGGCGGGACGTGTGTGTTTTACTGGGGCAGGTAAAGGGCGGGACGTGGGTGTCTTGCTGGGGCAGGTAAAGGTCGGGACGTGTGTGTTTTACTGGGGCAGGTGAAGGGCGGGACTTCAGAGTCTTACTGCGGCAGGTAAAGGTCGGGACGTGGTTTTTACTGGGGCAGATAAAGGGCGGGACGTGGTGTCTTACTGCGGTAGGTAAAGGGCGGGAGTGGGTGTCTTGCTGGGGCAGCTAAAGGTCGTGACGTGGTGTTTACTTGAGTAGGGGGCAGGTGGGCAGGTAAAGGGCGGGTACGTGGATGTTTTACTGGGGCAGTGGACCACTAGTAAGGGTAGTGGTGTTACTGGGCAGTAAAGGCGGGACGTGGTGTCTTACTGGGTAGGTAAAGGGCGGGACGTGGTGTCTTCTGGGGCAGGTAAAGGCGGACGTGTGTCTATGGGCAGGGGACGCAGGTAAAGGGGACGTGGTGTCTTTACTGGGGCAGGACGGTAAAGGGCGGGACGTGGGTGTCGTACTGGGGCAGGTAAAGGCGACGTGTGTCTTCTGGGGCAGTAAAGGGCGGGACGTGGGTGTCTTTCTGGGGCAGGTAAAGGGCGGGACGTGGTGTCTTACTGGGGCAGGTGGACGCAGGTAAAGGGCGGGACGTGGGTTCTTCTGGGGCAGGTAAAGGGCGGGACGTGGGTTCTTACTGCGGCAGTGGGCAGGTAAAGGGCGGACGTGGGTGTCTTACTGGGCAGGTAATGGGCTGGACGTGGGTGTCTTACTGGGGCAGGTGGGGCAGGTTAAGGGCGGGACGTGGGTGTCTTTCTGGGCAGGTAAAGGGCGGACGTGGGTATCTTACTGGGGCAGGTAAAGGGCGGGACGTGTGTGTCTTACTGGGGCAGGTTAATGGGCGGGACGTGGGTGTCTTACTGGGGCAGTGGACGCAGGTAAACGTCGTGACGTGGGTGTCTTACTGGGGCAGATGGACCCAGGTAAATGGCGGGACATGGGTGTGTACTGTGGCAGGTGAAGGCGGACATGGGTGTCGTACTGGGGCAGGTGGACGCAGGTAAAGGGCGTGACGTGGTGTCTTACTGGGCAGGTAAACGGCGGGACGTGGATGTCTTACTGGGGCAGGGTGGACGCAGGTAAAGGGCGGGACGTGGATGTCTTGCTTGGGCAGGTAAAGGCGGGACGTGGATGTCTTACTGGGGCAGGTGGACACAGGTAAAGGGCGGGACGTGGGTGTCTTGCTGGGGTAGGTGGACACAGGTAAAGGGCGGGACGTGGGTGTCTTGCTGGGGTAGGTGGACACGGTAAAGGGCGGGACGTTGGTGTCTTGCTGGGGTAGGTGGACACAGGTAAAGGGCGGGACGTGTGTGTCTTGCTGGGGCAAGGTGGTCGCTGGTAAAGGGGAGGATGTGGGTGTCTTTGGGGAGTGGACGGTAAAGGGCGGGACGGGTGTCTTACTGGGGCAGTGGACGCGTAAAGGGGGAGTGGGTGTCTTACTGGGCAGTAAAGGGCGTGACGTGATGTCTTGCTGGGCAGTGGACGCAAGTAAAAGGCGGGACGTGGGTGTCTTGCTGAAGCAGGTAAAGGGCGGGACGTGGATGATTTCTGGGGCAGATGGACGCTGGTAAAGGGCGGGACGTGGGTGTCTTGCTGGGGCAGGTAAAGGGCGGACGTGGGTGTCTTACTGGGGCAGGTTGACGCAGGTAAAGGGCGGGACGTGGATGTCTTACTGGGGCAGGTGGACGCAGGTAAAGGGCGGGACGTGGGTGTCTTACTGGGGCAGGTAAAGGGCGGGACGTGATAGTCTTACTGCGGCAAGTAAAGGGCGGGACGTGGGTGTCTTACTGGGGCAGGTGAAGGGCAGGACGTGAGAGTCTTACTGCGGCAGGTAAAGGGCGGGTCCTGAGAGTCTTACTGCGGCGGGTAAAGGGTGGGACGTGGGTGTCTTACTGGGAAAGGTGACGCAGGTAAAGGGCGGGACGTAGATTTCTTGCTGGGGCTGGTAAAGAGCGGGACGTGGGTGTCGTACTGGGGCAGGTGGACGCAGGTAAAGGGCGGGACGTGGGTGTCTTACTGGGGCAGGTGAAGGGCGGGACGTGGATGTCTTACTGGGGCATGTGGACGCAGGTAAAGGGCGAGACGTGGGTGTCTTACTGGGGCGGGTGGAGCAGGTAAAGTGCTTGACGTGGGTGTCTTTCTGGGGCAGGTAAAGGGCGGGACATGGGTGTCTTACTGGGCAGGTGGACGCAGGCAAAGGGCGGGACGTGGGTGTCTTACTGGGCAGGTAAAGGGCGGGACGTGGATGTCTTGCTGGGGCATGTGAACGCAGGTAAAGGGCGGGACGTGGGTATCTTACTGGGGCAGGTAAAGGCGGGACGTGGGTATCTTACTGCGGGAGGTGGGGCAGGTAAAGGGCGGGACGTGGGTGTCTTACTGGGGCAGGTAAAGGGCGGGACGTGGGTGTCTTACTGGGTAGGTAAAGGGCTGGACGTGGGTGTCTTTCTGGGGCAGGTAAAGGGCGGGACGTGGGTGTCTTACTGGTGCAGGTAAAGGGTCTTACTGGGGCAGTTAATGGTTGGGACGTGGGTGTCTTACTGGGCAGGTGGACGCAGGTAAACGTCGTGACGTGGGTGTCTTACTGGGCAGATGGACCCAGGTAAAGGGCGGGTCGTGGGTGTCGTACTGTGGCAGGTAAAGGCGGAACGTGGATGTCTTGCTGGGCAGTGGACGCAGTAAAGGGTGGGACGTGGATGTCTTGCTGGGCAGGTGGACGCAGGTAAAGGGTGGGACGTGGTGTCGTGCTGGGGCAGGTAAAGGGCGGAACGTGGATGTCTTGCTGGGGTAGGTGGACGCAGGTAAAGGGTGGGACGTGGGTGTCGTACTGGGGCAGGTAAAGAGCGGGACGTGGGTGTGTTGCTGGGGTGGGTGGAGCAGATAAAGAGCGGGACGTGGGTGTCTTACTGGGGCAGGTAAAGGGCGGAACGTGGGTATCTTACTGGGGCAAGTAAAGCGCGTGACGTGGGTGTCTTAATTGGGCAGGTGGACACAGTTTAAGGGCGGGGCGTAGGTGTCTTACTGGGGCAGGTAAATGGCGGGACGTGGGTGTATTGCTGGGACGGGTGGAGCAGGTAAAGGGCGTGACGTGGGTGTCTTACTGGGGCAGGTGGACGCAAGTAAAGGGTGGGACGTTTGTGTGCAAACTGGAAGGGTAGGGGGTAAGGAACCAATACAGCACGTGAAATGGATGGTCGTAAGGAGAGGAGGGAGGGATCGTGGATGCATATGGGCGGGTGAAATGGGAGGAGACGGATAGGGCATGGATGCAGGGCCCGCGTGACACGTGTGGGCATATTGGGGCAGAGAGGACGCAGATGATGGGCGTGACGTGCTGGGTGTACGAGGGCACAGTGAATGGGGTGGGGAGCGTATGAAGGGCGTGACATGGGTGCACGTACTGGGGCGGAGTGCGCGCAGATGAAGGGCTAGACACTAGTGTGCGTATTGGGGCAAGAGGGGGAGGGGGGGGGGCGGATGAAGGACGTGATTTGGTGGGCGGGGGGTGGGAGGGAAGGGAGGGCGAATGAAGTGCGCGACATGGGTTAGAATATTGGGACAGAGGGGGCATAGATGAAGCGTGTCATTTTGTGGGCGTATTGGGGCGGGAGAGGGGGCGGATTAAGGGCTTGACATAACAATGACGCGCGCGCACGCACGCACGCACGCACGCACGCACGCACAAACGCACAGTGTATGCGTGAGAGAGAGAGAGAGAGAGAGAGAGAGAGAGAGAGAGAGGAGGCTTGAAACTATCAGTGTTTTCTAAGAAAAGGACGTCTTTGCCCGTAAAGAACCGGACCGTCTAGTAATGTTTGAAGTACTTTGTTAACCGGTGTAGAACACAGGAGTGTCACCCTACCTGTGATTATGACCTCCAGGATCCAATTATGTCACCCCCTAGTCTCATAACAATCTGTCCAACAGTCTCCATGAATTAGCCAATGCCAGTGACCCCGACAGAGCCTCATCAAGGGCAGAGAGAGGAAATCGAAACTGAGGTCACTGTGAGAGCAGGGCATGAAGGGCCACAGAATTTAAGAATTTTTTTTTCATGCTGATTGATAAGAATGAGGATGGAAAAGACGATGCCACAGATTTCCAGTCTGTGTTTGAGACTGGTTGACCGGACTGTACTCTGTGCTTTCTTCAGCAATATATCCCAGTGTCGCCAGGCCCGAGAGATACAGGCACCGGCGGTGTTGGTCAGGAAATTTGAATTAAGCCCACAGAGACGCGTCCAGTAAATGGATAAAACTCAACTATGTGGTCCCAGCCGTCCCATTTGAGCGCCAGCAAACAATGACAAGATGACATTGATCAACTGTTGAAATGTTGTATAATCTGAAATTTTTAGTGAGATTATATGTATTCGTGTGTATATGCTAGTGCGGGCACGCGCATGTGCGTGCGGGTGTGTTGTGTGTGTGTGTGTGTGTGTTGTGTGTGTGTGTGTGTGTGTGCGCGCGCGCGCGCGCGCGCATACGTGCATGTGTTTGTGTGTTTGTGTATGGTTTGTATGCGTGATCACGTGCACGCATTTGTGTGTGTGCGTGCGTGTGCATGCATGCATGGTGTGTATGCAGTGTGTGTGTGTGTGTGTGTGTGTGTGTCTTGGTGGGTGTAGGTGTCGAACAGCCCCCCCCCCCCCAAAAAAAAAAAAAAAAAAAAAGACCGGGGCCAAAATCTGGTGATGGTTCTTCACAAATAATACACCGTCGACGTCGTCGCGTGCCGTGCGTAATAGCGGATCGTAACCAATGAAGGGCCGCCAGTTCCTCTCATTCACAGACACATCTTACAATCAGGAGCTGGGAAATTGGGCAAGTCGGCTTTTACGTCCTCATGTCATTAGAAAGTCGACTGGTTGGAAACGAAAATAGAACTGTGGAAACTTGAAGACTGAGAGAGGGGGGGGGGGGTAGAGAGAGAGGGGGGGGGGGTAGAGAGAGGGGGGCGGGAGAGAGAGAAAAAGAGGGGGGAGGAGAGAGAGAGAGAGAGAGGGGGGGGGGGGGTGAAGCACACTGAGACTGCTCTGGGAATGTGTTCGTCTCTGAACAGTGATTCCCTCTGTCATGTAGCAATACCTGCAAGCACCCGTTGTCGCCAAAGCAACCAGCTTGGGCAGGCAGAAGTGTTTTCTTCTTCTGTTTGTTGATTGTTTTTGTGCCTCTGTGGCCCATTCATAAATCTTTTTTTTCTCTCCAGCAAATCTTTACTTAGTCTTCTCTTGTACAATTTCTAGTAAAGCAGTGTGTGTGTGTGTGTGTGTGTGTGTGTGTGTGTGTGTGTGTGTGTGTGTGTGTGTGATCTGGCAGGAAAGTAGTAAGAAGACATACTGTCCAGAATGTACATAAGGTAACTTTCTGTTGAGGCAATTTGCCTTTTTTTAAAAACAAAAATCCATTTTCAAATATTTCTCGTTAACTTTTGTGCTATTTTTTTTTTTTAATCCGGGGGCGTAAAATTTAAGGGCTGCCCGTTGCCCTCAACACAGCCTCGTTTCGTCCGCCTTAAGGGTGGCAATATGTACATTATCACACTATCAATTTCATGTAAATACGTATGTAGTTGTCTACTGTGCTTGTTCTTTTACTCGGCGCGCGCGCGCGCATACACACACACACACACACACACACACACCACACGCACACACGCACGCACGCACGTACACACACTCACGCACGCACACACACCACACACACACACACACACACACACAAACACACACACACACACACGCACGCACGCACACACACACACGCACACACACAAGCATGCACACACACACGATTTCAGGAAGGACATAGTGTAAAAAGAGATCGATCAAACAGATGTCTGCACCCTTTATTGTCTCCCCTGAAACAATGCAGCATTCTGCAGTCACAACAAAGACACAGTAGACCAAGCAATTCACACAACAAAGACACAGTAGACCAAGCAATTCACACAACAAAGACACAGTAGACCAAGCAATTCACACTTACACAACTTGTATAAACAGCTCATCGAGTCGTATTCAAAGTGGAAAAGGTTCACACCATTGGTCATGCAATCATCTTTCAGCAAAATGGGACGACTCGGGTAATGTTACATAGAACAAAAAGAAACAAAAACACAACAAAACAAAATTTAAAAAAAATGAAACGCAAGACAGAAGAGCAACAAGAATCGCATTGCAACACAAATTATCATTGTCAACATATTAAAAAAAAAAATTTAAAAAAAGAAAGAAAGAAAGAAACGGCAACTGATTAATCCATCTATTATGTTTCGAATGTGCAATGGCTCATGAATTAAGATTTAATCGCGCTATGTTTTTCTTTTTCTTTGTGTGTGTGTGTGTGTGTGTGTGTGTGTGTGTGTGTGTGTGTGTGCAGGGGGGGTGGGGGGGGGGCTGATGATAAAAAAACAAACAAACTTGTCTTGTCTTGGAAATTGGAAATGAGATGAGGCAGGGAACAGTAAACAATAAACAGTAAACAAGTGGGGTAACTTTTGCTCCCATAAGAAAACCTAACAGAGTAACTTTTTATGAAAACCCTTCAAAAAGGGATTGCGATGGTTCCCTTATGCAGCTAGTGAAGGGTTTTCATATCTGTAATATATTTTCTTAATTTCATGTTCCCAGTTTCTCCATCTTCAACCCCCCCCCCCCCCCCCCCCCCCCCCCCCCCCCCCCCCCCCTCCCTTATGTCCAAATTTTGCTAAATCTGCTACGACAGTTGAGTTGTTGGCCTGCGCTTGTTTTTTTTCCCCCCACTATTAGATTGTTCGTCTTTGTATTTGTCAGACTTTATTCAAGTTTAAAAGGCTGTGCCAGTCTTGAATAAAAGTTACTCTGTGTTAGGTTTTCTTATGGGAGCAAAAGTTACCCCACTTGTTTACTGTTTATCGTCTTGTCTTGTTTATTTGTTTGTTTTCATCTCGCGTTACTATTTGTAAGATATTACCCTCATACATACCAATAGAATCAGTTCATGCCAAACGTTGTGCATTTAAAGAGTTCCAAAGATCAGTGCCGTGCTGAAGGAATGCAAGCTGCAGCTTTAGTCAAAAGTTTTGTTGTTTTTTTGTCAGTGTTTCTGTATCACACCTGTTCTTGCGCTTGATTGAAAAATGTCCCTAATCTTTCTCATCACTGTTTTTCAAGCTTAATGAAATATGCCGAGTGTGTGTGTGTGTGTGTGTGTGTGTGTGTGTGTGTGTGTGTGTGTGTGTGTGTGTGTGTGTTCTGCGCGCGCGCGCGTGTGTGTGTGTGTATGTGTGTGTGTAAGAGCGCTGTACAGATCGCATACCAAGACCGCATCATAAGCATCCATACAGCTTGGAACATGAAATTCATCTCATCATGAACCACGCCGGAAGAAAGACGCCCACAAATACTGTATGTCAAGGAATTAATCATAAACGCACATCATACATCATGAAAAATACATTCGTAAATATATTCCCCAGCTATAAACCTGAACGTAAAGAATGGGCTACACCGAAGCAAATGCAACCACAAACTCTATGTCAAGGAATCATTTTCGACACGAATCCCGTGCAAGACATTTTCATCCACAAACACTGTATTGCCAAAGAATTATCTTTCAACTCAAACCACTGAAGAAACATATCCACAAATCTGCATGTCAAAGAATCATCCTTAACACAAACCACGCAGCAAGACAAACAAAAAAGGAACGAACAAACCCACAAACAATGCACTGTCAGCGAATCGTTACTTCACACGAAATATGCAGCTAAAGAAACGCACCAACCAAGAGTGTTCTGTCAAAGAATCATCCTTAACAAAACCATGCAGAAAGACGAAGACATCCACGAACGCTGTCTTGTCTAGGACTTATTCTTATCACAAACCACACAGCAAGACCAACACATGAACACATACTTCTATTGTCAAAGAGTCAACACTTGTCACACATCATGCAACAAGACGAAAACATCCACAAACACTGTATGATCCAGGAGTCATCCTCGTCACACACCGTGCAGCGAGTTGTACATGGTAACAAATATTGCATTGTTAAGGAATCCTCAACACGTGTTTCTCTTGTTGTATGACTCGTGTTAAGGAAGGTACGGCTATAAGCAACATATCAACAAAACACTGCATTGTTCAGAAATCACCCTTCCCACAAACCACGCTGCAAGGCGAACGCACCCACAAACATCGTACAATCCAGGAGCCATCCTTGGGACACACCATGCAGGAAGAGGTCCACATCCACGAACAGTGTATAATCAATAAACTATCCTTAACACAAACCATGCAGCAAGAGGTATACAGCCACAGACACTGTGTAATCAATAAATTATCCTTTGCACAAACCATGCAGAAGACGAACACTTCAATAAGCACTGCATTTTTCAGGAATTATCCTTTTAAAAAACATACAGCTATACAAAGACATTCACAAACACTCTACTGTTTTGGAATCGTAAACAAAGTATGCAGCAAGACAAACATTTACAAACGCTGCATTGTCCAGGAATCATTCTTAACAAAACATGCATAAAGACAAACATCCGCAAACACTGCATTGTCCAGGAATTGTCCTTAACAAAACATGCAGCAAGACAAAGACATTCACAAACATTGCACTGTTCAGGAATCAGTCTTAACAAAGCATGCGGCAAGACAAAGACGTCCGCAAACATGGCATTGTTCAGGAATCGGTCTTAACAAAACGTGCAGCAAGACAAACACACCCACATATACTTTACTGTCAGGGAATCATCCTAAACACAAATCATGCAGGGGGACAGACACATCCTCAAGCAATGTATGCTTTTGAACGATCCACGGGTTCGCCAATCTAAGTCGCGAACAAATGCCGAGCCATAGCTTCTCTGTTAACTGAGACCTGAACTCCACAATTCAGTTCACCCAGATCGCTGAGCATGACGAACTATTGACTGTTTCTTCGTTGAAGTTTGCACTTTGTTTTCTTTAAGAGAACGACTCTCAAAATACTGCTCGCTTCGGCTCAGCTGAAATATAGTGTATGACCTACCGAAATTGTAACTGTTGTGAGTAGGCTATAAAATCGGTTTAAACAATCTGTTTGAATAGACTATAATATAATTTGTTTCCAGCTATGAACTCGGTTTTAACAATCTCCTTGTACAAAATTTAACATATGTATTTCTTAAGCATTGTGGACGTGAATTTTTCGGACATACTGAAAAAAAAAATGTTCTTACTTACGGATCGCGAGTACAGATCTAGATCAACCTACCGCATACTGTTTTCCATCATAGGAGAGTTTATCAAGGGGGAACAAATAGATTTCTATTACAAGGAAGATTTTATACGGTTACTTCCCTTCGTGCGAACACCATCCGACCTCAAAGTATGTTCAGTGATCCCTGTTTTTTCCCACGAACCTAGTCTTGATGACATTCTCGAATCTCACTGATCTTGGATCACAAACGAAAGGATCGGCAAATCAGGAGCACAGATGAAAATAGCCGAGATTGTGAACTCGAAGAACACGATCGCGGTCTAAAAGTTCGTTCAATGAAAAGCGGCCTGAAGCAGCCCTCCAGAACCCAACACATACAGCGAGACGAACACATCAACAGATGCTGCATTGTCCCAACACATACAGCGAGACGAACACATCAACAGATGCTGCATTGTCCCAACACATACAGCGAGACGAACACATCAACAGATGCTGCATTGTCCCACCACATGCAGCGAGACGAACACATCAACAGATGCTGCATTGTCCCAACGCATGCAGCGAGACGAACACATCAACAGATGCTGCATTGTCCAAACACATGCAGCGAGACGAACACATCAACAGATGCTGCATTGTCAAGGAATCATCTTTAAGACAAAGCCTGCAGCAAAACGAACGCATCTGCAGAAACTATACTTTAAAGGAATCATCCTTTGCCTGAATTATACAACGAGACGAACACATTCTATTGTTAAGGAACCATCCTTAACATCATATACCGAGACGAACACATCTACAAACATTGAATTGTTCAGGTATGGCCTTTAACTTAAATCTTGTAGTTAGACGAACACATCCACAAATACTGTGAATCAAGGAATCGTTCTTTCCACAAACTATACAACACAAACTCTTCCACAAAGACTGTATTGTAAAGAAAACATCCATCACACAAATCATACAGCAGGGCCAACATGTCTGCAAGCACTGTTTGTCCCGTGAGCATGAATCCTAAGTACAAACTACGCAGTATATCACGCGCGCACACACACACACACACACACACACACACACACACACACACACACACACACACACACACACTGTATCAATGAATCGTTCAAACATAAATCAAATATCAAGGCAAACAAAGAAGTCATTCCATACACCAAATTACTTCTCATCTCCCATAGCATACACATACAGCGAAAACCATTCACATCCAACACAGTGCAATACAATGTAACACAACTGAACACAAAGCAGGACAGCACAAGACCACAGACCACAATCAACTCCTTTCTAAATGGCACGACACTGTACAGCCCAGCATCCCACTGTGAATCCCACTGTGAATCCCACTGTGAATCCCACTGTGACTTTTCATCGGCTCGTGCACAACACAACAAGCTGCAATTCCACTGCACAAGAACCATTCCACAATTAGTCCTCCTACGCCACTTTACGAAACCACGACCTCAAAGAAACAAGCTGATATGTCTTCGTAATAGCAGCAGAGACGTTTGGTAATATGCGACAACCCTCTGGGTATTGGAGTACCAAACGAGATATTGATCCGTTCGCCTGAATACCTTAACAATGTACACAAAGCGTCTCAACAACGACATTTCGGATCGTAGTTCTCGCACGTATTTAGAGACATGCGAGAAAGCACTTTGCGCATTGGCAAGCGGAGTGAACAATACCGTATCAGTTGTATGCAGACGCACGAGATGCATTACCAGATATTGCTTCGATTTGGCAGAGCAGAAAAAAGGACAGAAAAGAACGGGAGAAGGAGTAGAAGGCACCCTGAAGGTCGTCCCATCTTTTCTTTTATTTCTGCACTGATGAAAAACAATGATGTGATACGAGTAAACCTCTACTGGACGCAAAGATGAAAGCACATTATCAAGCCACAAGGAACAATGTCATCTTGGGATGATAGAAAATATATACATAGATAAATGAATAAAGAAATAAATAGATGAATAAGTAAATAAACATAACCAAATAAATAAGTAAATGGATAAATGAATACATGAAATAGATAAATAAGTAAACAGATACTCAAATATCAAGTAAATAAATGCAGCAAATAAGTAATTCAAATGCATAAAACAAACAAATAAATTAATTAATAGGTAAATAGATAAATAAGTAAATAAATATACAAAAATAAATAAGTAAATAACGAAATAAACATACACGGAAAGAGCACTTAGGAGAGCGTAGTGAAAGATGGAGTGCATTCTGGAATTCCTCTTTGATCTGATACAGTATCACAGTTCTGCACCAACATGGAACTGGGCCACGTTCTGTCTTTCCACCGAAATGTTCCAAAAGTCGGTTCGGTAGCTAATGCTTCATTTTGCCGAGCAGATCTTTAAACACTATTTGATGGGGACCTGTGCCAGTGCATTACAATTTCAATCGGTCTGTCCTTGGTCCAAAATCCGTCTATCCAGCAGGTTTCATTGAACATGGTTTGTAGTTTTTTGTTGTTGTTGTTGTCTGATCTTATTAGTAGACAGGCAAAGAAACACCATTCGTCAGGAATCACTTGTTTTTCGCTACAAACCACGAGGAAATTACACGAAGACTCCATTCTAGATCCTTACTTAAATTAAGAATCCATCCATCCATCCATCCATCCATCCATCCATCTATCTATCTATCTATGTATCTATCTATCTATCTATCTATCTATCTGTCTGTCTGTCTGTCTCTTTCTGTCTGTCTGTCTGCGTGTCTGTCTATGTATTAGTTAACCAATCATTGAGACCTAAAAGGTCAAGCTCCACCTGTTCTGTCATCAAAACGTCAGCAAGAATGTGAGCAATTTACAGCAGGTGTGAGCGTGGCCTTATTCTTATTCTGTGAGTCTGTGTGAGCTAGAGCTCCTGCTGCTACTGCAGCTGCTGCCGCAAATCAAAATAATAGTAATTAATGAATGAATAATAGTAATTAATGAATGAGTAATAGTAATTGATGAATGAATAATAGTAATTGATGAATGAATAATAGTAATTGATGAATGAATGACTGAATGAATGAATGAAACGACTACTAATACCACAGTCCGACCATACTGAGGACTAACTCAGAACTGAAAGTAAATAGCTACAACGCTAATGCTAATTACAGTAATGATGATGATGATATAGTGATGATGATAATATCGATAATAACAATCGCAGCAGCAGCAGCAGTAACAACAACATATCACAAACTTTGCTCTCCCCTCCCTCCCCCCCCCCCCCCCCCACTCTCCACTCCTCACATCATACCCGATCCCACCCGACAAGGAAAAACAAAATCAAGTATTTCATTTCTTTTACGTTAGTATTATGACTCCATCGAATCATGCGGACAAACGACACACAAGACGAAACACGGCGCATTTTGACATTTTAGGTCCTCTTCAGGCAAGCTGTACAAAAATTCAGGAGAGCAAAAATGAAGAACGAGCGATCACTTATCTCTGTCGAATTCGGCGCAAGATGGGGCAAGAACTAATTAGTGTCAAAGTAATCAGAGTCCAGCTGTGGTTGAAAAAATAACAAACAAAAAACGCCTGCCCCCCCCCCCCCCCCTCTCTCTCTCTCTCTCTCTCTCTCTCTTTGTCTGTCTGTCAGTCTCTCTCACTCTCTCTCTCTCTCTCTCTCTCTCTCTCTCTCTCTGTCTCTGGCTGTCTGTCTGTCTGTCTGTCTTCTCTCTCTCTCTCTCTCTCTCTCTCTCTCTCTCTCTGTGAGCGGAGTGACTTCCCTTGTCTGGTTGCCAGCAAGACGAACCTTTTCACAGCTCCGATAAAATTTTGCTCGTTTTCACAAGAAAACGTATAAAATGCCAGTTGAAGGTCTTCCCGCAAATTTAGAAAATATGCTGAACTCCGCGCTGCGCGACATGACTTTGTCATCATTCAAAATCGAAGGCAGTGAAAATCAGACAGTGGTGATTCTTAGGCTGACAACAATGTCCGACCGTTCCCCTGTCACGCGACACCCAGATCACAGCGCGGTGTTCAGGAGAAAAGGTCCGTCACAGATCAACAGGGACAGGAGGGCTGAAGAACATCGCAAGCAAAAGGCAAGCGAAGCTGCATCTTCCCCGTCTGGTCTGTTCATGCCGACTCCACCTAGTTTAATGTACAATGGAGACAGAAGCGACAACAACAGTGGAGTCTCCTGTGCTGACACTTTTCAGCCTTCACACCAGCCCCCTTGCTCTGTGCCTCTGCCTACACCGAGTTCGATGTCCCACCACGGAACACTGCACATCGACATGGCACCGTGCGACGCAGACAGTGAGTCAGTGACAGTAATTTCGAACTTAGACCTGTTATCTGACACAGATGTTAAAAAGCTATGTGTTAACGAAGACGATGATGAAAACTGTGGTGCATTCTGTGAAAATGATTCGTCTGTAGCTGAATCTA
Source organism: Conus canariensis (assembly GCA_033310375.1). NCBI lineage: Eukaryota > Metazoa > Mollusca > Gastropoda > Neogastropoda > Conidae > Conus > Conus canariensis. The sequence continues at coordinate 54,214,727 of CM065723.1, forward strand.
CGCAACATGTAATTCAAACATTTGTGGCAGCAACAGATCAATGTGATACAGACAGCAGTAGTGATTGTGCAGATACCACTGGTGTGACAGCACAGACACCCCATGCAGAAAACATCACAATCTCAGACCTAATGGCGTGCTTGGAAGAAACAGCAAGGAACATGAATGATCGCCTGTCGGAACTGCAAGAAGAGGTGAAAGGCAGCACTCTACGCAGCAAAGAGGTGGAAAACCGAAATCCTGACAATCCTTCGTGAATATTGCACTGTTGTAACTGATGAACATCTGGAAAATCCAATTGACAGTTACCTGTGTTATCATTGTATTTAACGGTCTATACAATTCCGTGATCTGGGATCCAGTCGCGACGTACTTTCTTGTATTGTATTGATGTTTATTTGTAATGTTTGTGTCTGTACAGTCCCCCACCCCCATCGTCTCCCAATCTTGTGAATGGGCTTGTTTAGCTTAACACAATAAATCATTCATTCATTCATTCTCTCTGTGAGCCTGTTTGTCGCCAGCTTTTTCCATGTGACGTACATGAAAGCTGTCTTGGGGTGATGATCCGAGTTTCCTATCGATTCCACTGGCAGGCGACAAACGTTTATGAGGTTCAAGTTGGGCAAGAACGCTCATCTTGCGCCGAATTCGACGAAGAGAAGTGATTGCTCGTTCTTCATTTTCGTTGTCCTGAGTTTTGTTTATCTTGCCTGAAGAAGACCTAAGAGGTCAAAACGCATCGTGTTTTGTCTTGTGAGTCGTTTGTCTACAATATCCGGTGGAGTCATCATAATTACTTTTAAAATTTGTTTAGATTTCCGCCTGCAGTCGCCTCACTTTGCAACTAGATATTTCAAGCAAAGCAGTATCTTCCCACCAAAGCTATATCTTCCCACCAAAGCTGTATCTTCCCACCAAAGCTGTATCTTCCCACCAAAACTGTATCTTCCCACCAAAACTGTGTCTTCCCACCAAAGCTGTATCTTCCCACCAAAGCTGTATCTTCCCACCAAAGCTGTATCTTCCCACCAAAACTGTATCTTCCCACCAAAACTGTGTCTTCCCACCAAAGCTGTATCTTCCCACCAAACCTGTATCTTCCCACCAAAGCATCACGCCCCTCCACTCTTTTCTTTTTTTTTCATTTTTGTATGAAAAGACAGGACGATTAAGAATATTAAAAGAAAAAATCATGGATGGTGGTGGGGGTTAGAGTGAAAGGGGTGGAGTAGAGAATGTTGGGAGGGGAACTGAAGGGGTGGATCAACACGAAACTGGATAAATGATTTCCTCTGTTGCTTCTAGTCCTATATACACAGCATTTTTTTCCAGGTCAGCAACGAAGATTAATGTAATTTCAAACAGTTGGCAGCTCCATTAACGGTTGAGTTGTGTAAACTCTCTCTCTCTCTCTCTCTCTCTCTCTCTCTCTCTCTCTCTCTCTCTCTCTCTCTCTCCCCCTCCTTCAGATTCAGATTCCCCCCCCCCCTCTCTCTCTCTCTCTTCTGATGTGTGTTGACCTACGTGACTGGCTGAATGCAATACATGTTTTGATGGCAATTGGTGTAACTTGGTGCGATGTTTACTTGTTGTTTTAATAGTATTATGTTTCATTGAAGGAAAGCCCTCTGTGTGGACAAACATACGACCTGCTGGCGTTAATCTGTTGGTGGGTTCAGGTTAGGGTGTGGTGATCGACTTTCACTGCACGATTCCTCGTGCTAGAGCCTTGTTCCAGTCGCAAGAAGTACAACTTGCAGCTGCAGCAGCGGTAGCAGTATCAACAGCATTAGCAGCACAGCAGCAGCAGTAGCAGTAGCAGCAGTGGTGGTGGTGGTGGTGGTGATGATGATGATGATGATGATGATGATGATGATGATGATGAAACAGGAATGGAGAGAAAGACAAAAGAATATGGGAAAAGCAGTACAAGAAGAAGAAGAAATCACAAGCCGAAGGCCTCTGTTTGACAATCTGGTAGTCACCAATTCTGAGCCAGTCACACTTACTTTGTCTTCTTCTTGCCAACCATAAGGTCACGTGCCTGTTGTGTCCAACAGTCACACATGATGTTTACAAACAACAACGTCTTGTTTACAAACTCACAACAACGAATGTGAGTTGACAGCATCACTAGCACTGCTTAAAAAAAACAGCCTCTTGTTATTCTTACAATGCACTTCTGGCACAGGTGTGATTTTTGTTTGTTTGTTTGTTGTAAATAAGAGAAAGTATTTGCACACGAACGTTTAGGGTTTACAAAAAATGTTTTGAAGATTATTCCACATGGCAATCAATGAGTATCGTTAAACGCTCATGAGAAAAAGCACAGACTCCTTTTTTTCTTTTTTTTTTCAGCCTTGTCGTCTCTTTTTTCCTTGTTTTTTTTATTTTTCTTTCTGTCCACATTCGTTTGTTCTACCTTCTCGCTCATCACATCCTAGTCTTTCTTACAAAATTCAAAATAATCAGAGTCCAACTGTGGTTGAAAAAAAAACCGCCTGCCTCTCTCTCTCTCTCTCTCTCTCTCTCTCTCTCTCTCTTTCTCTCTCTCTCTCTCTCTCGCTCTCTTTCTTTGACTCTCTGTCTATCTGTCTGTCTGTCTGTTTGTCTCTCTCTCTTTGTCTCTCTGTCTGTCTGGCTGGCTGGCTGGCTGGCTGGCTGGCTGTCTGTCTGCCTGTCTGTCTGTCTGTCTGCCTCTCTCTCTCTCTCTCTCTCTCTCTCTCTGTCTGCATGTGAGCCTGTTTGTCGCCAGCTTTTTCCATGTGACGTGCATGAAAGTTGTCTTGGGGTGATGATCCGAGTTTCCCATCGATTCCACTGGCAGGCGACAAAGGTTTATGAGGTTCCAGTTCCAGCCAGTCCCTGCTCTGTTCGGTTCCCTCTCTCTTTTCACGTTTGCCTGATATTAGAACCTTTTCCCTGGTGCGTTCATGTCCCTTAATGTTGCGGGGGGGGGGGGGGGGGGGGGGGGGGAGGAGGGGGGGGGGGGAAACGACTCCGTATTCCATTTCTAAAATCAGTTCTTGTAAACGTGCTACTACGCCTACTCCTCAGACTTGTTGTTGTTGTTGTTGTTGTTGTTGTTAATGTCTGTTATGTTTACGTTCACGTGCCTTTGGCTCACTCTGTTCAATGAACTTGCTGCGTGGAAGGAAGACCTGTAGGACAAACTTCCGCCGGAACAGAGAGGTCACGCGTTCACAATGAAACGCTAAATGGAGGCAAGTGGATGTGCGTCAAGACCAATGACGTTAGAAGCCACTATGACGTCAGAAGGTGTCAGAGGACTGCCATCGACGGAACGTCATCTGTGCAGTCTTGAGTTCTGCAGCGAAGTGACGTCTCGTTATGACAATATTCGAAGAAAATGGCTGTGTGTATGGCTGCCTTAATGGCGGGATAAAAAAACGGTCATACACACAAAACTCCACTGCCTGTCTATACAGGCAGTGTCCGCAGGAGTATCAGCCTGCGTACGCAGAAAGAAAGAAAGAAAGGCTGTGTGTCGCAGCTGAACTGGAAGTGAAATGACGTCACAAAAATGGCTTCACGGGAAACTAACGGTGTGTGGAATTTCGGAACTGGAAGCAAAAATGATGCCAGCATTACATGGAGAGAGAGAGAGAGAGAGAGAGAGAGAGAGAGAGAGAGAGAGAGAGAGAGAGAGAGAGGCCTGAAGCACATGATATCTTCAGATCTCCGACGAACCTGATAATCATTTTTTCTGCATATGGGTGCTTTGGGATTAAAAAAAAAAAGAAAAAAAAAAAGCAATCATACAACGTGGGAGAAGTAGATCCAGTCCACTCATGACTAGACCCTGGGTGCTTGTCTCCAGCAGACCCAAGCTGGATGAAGAAGAGGTCTTCGTGGGCAGAGCCAGAAGGCAGATGTCACCCCATGATACCACACACACACGCTAAGGTCTAATGATCTCCTGCACCACCTGGTGATGAGGGAGGTGGTGGGGGGTGGGGGTGGGGGGGGTGGGGCTGCTGCCGCGGGTAGGGCATGCAATGCCTGCCACAGCAAACTGGATGCTAGAAGAACACATACACACCACACAGACACACACACACACGCGCGCGCGCGCGCACACACACACGCACACACACACACACACACACAGGCACGCACCACACACACACACACGCATGCACGCGGACCACACACAACCACGCACGCACGATGCACGTACGGACGAGCGCGCGCCGCACACACACACCACCCACACACACACACAACACCACACGCACGCACACACACCCACGCACAAACACACACGCACGCACACACACGCACGCACACACACACTCACGCACGACGGATTCAAGATCGCGGACATAGGCAAAGCCTAAACTTAGGTCCTGCTGAAATTAGACGAATCTACGTGAAACATGACAAGAACTACCAGGTCCAGAAGCCTGGGAGGACGCCAAAACAACCAGACTCCCAAAGAAAAACCCAGTACCAACAATAACCACGAAGAAAAGCTATGTCTGCGAAAAGAAGTTTTGGAGCGGGCTGCACGACAAGCTAACGGCTCCCAGACTGTCAGCGACGGAGAAAGTCAAACTGAAGATCCACCCTGTGACACAGTAAGTGAGATCAGACAGTTAAAAGACATGATTCAGAACTTATGCGATAAAGTTGCTTCACTTGAAAAAACCGTAAATGAACAAAAGCATGTCATCGCTAATTTCGGAAAAAGTCCAGTAAGTAGGCTACAGACCTGAACGGGGGACAAAAAGCCAGCTCCACGAACTATCGTAGGCCTACTTACGCTGATGCAACAAGGTCAGTTCCACCACACCCCAGTCCAAAATCACCAACAACAACAGATTCGGGGCTGGTGGAACTGAAACACAGCAAAAAAGAAGCAAACGAAACAAAAGAAAATAAAAGAACACCTGTTAAGAACGCAACTAGTAATGACGTCAAAGTAGTACAACGTCAAACAAAGAAAAGAAAGCGGAAGGAACACAGGACGTTCCTCTGGTCGTGCTTCTGCACGACTCAGTGTTGAACGGAATAGATGGAGAGAGACTGGGTTTGTCTTATGGTTTTGAAACGATATCAAAGAAAACTCATAATGTCAAAGACCTGGAACCGACAATTAATGCAACTCTAACCACCCTGCAAAGACCAGTGGATGCTATTGTTGTTCACTGTGGAATCAATGACATCAAAAATAAAGATCCAGCCGTCTGCAGTGCAGACTTTGCCAAAACTGTAAAAGGTATTGCCACCCGAAACCCAGAAGCGGAAATCATCATTAGCAAAATCGCCCCGGTCAGGAATTCAGAGCTGGAAATGAAACGAGACCTGTTTAACGCTCTGACGACTTCTGAGCTCTTCGGTGTTTCCAGAGTGTCTTTCGTCAACCATGGCAATCTCCATCCCAACGCCAGGACGCTGAGAGACGACATCCATCCGACCCGAAGAGGAGCCAGTACGCTCGCCGGCAACCTGGGAAGGCACCTCCGACGGCTGCTCTGGAAGACACCGAGGAAAACAGCGAGACGCATCGTGCTACATCCACCCCGGTTTTTTTCATCCTACTCAAGGCATAGTGATCTACCTTTTCCGCAAGACAGAGGCACATGGTGGAACTATTACGATGTCCTTAGAAACTGGCGCTAGGTCAAGATCTGGCTGGATAGAACATTGTTCAAGGAAGTAGATTTGTTCTAATTTCAGCTCAGGTACAATCTTGTCTGACTGATTTCATTTTGAACTGTTGGAAATCATCGTTATCTTGAAGATTCTCTCTCTCTCTCTCTCTCTCTCTCTCTCTCTCTCTCTCTCTCTCTCATGTTATAAGGCTTCAGGGCCTACTTTAATCAACAGACATTCAAACGTATTCATATTCCTTTCATCCTTCCCATCTTTGTGTTCAATTTGGAACATTACTTGCTTTCTTAATTTGTTATACAAAGTTGAATTGTTGATATTTCATCAGTGACATGCCTGATAAATCAATGAGAATTTTACAATGGAATGCCAGATCGGTACTAACAAATGAAGCGTGGTTAATTCAACATCTAGCAGATCATAGCTATCATATATTAGTTTTGCAATCTCTAAATGTATGCAAATTCAAATTACCAAAGGTACCTCACTTTTACTACCCACCAGTACATAATAGAGTTTCTGATTCAAAAGAAAAAATCAACACGGCTATTTATATCAGAGAAGGTACAGAATATATTCACTGTCCATCACCGGCACCATCTGATCTACCACACTTATATTCATGCGCGGCCAGTGTGAAACTTAACAACATTGTTCTCAATGTTGTTTCTGTATATCTGCCGAAAGGGCCAACTGACCAAAACACTGAGTGGCTACACGCAATACAAAGCACGAATGAAAAATGGCTGATTGCCGGTGATTTCAATGCACACTCTCCTTTTTGGGAAAAGGGTTGTTCTACTGTAACCAGCAACCGTTTTGTTGAAAATGTTGTCGATTCCGATTTGTATTTGCTCAATAATGGAAGTGTAACCAGAATTCCAGATATTTCTACACATAAAGCAAGTGCTATAGACTTGTCTTTGATTGCACTTGGCAAACTTACGAGGACACTCTCGGAAGTGATCATTTGCCGATCATAATAACAGTCAATGAAATGTGTAATATTCAGGAATTACCAGAGGACAAAATTCCCAAATACAATTATAAATTTGCCGACTGGGACAAGTTTAAAACTCTCCTTACCAGCATAGATGTAGATAGTGTTTGTAGAATAGAAGAGAGTGTGGATAATATGTATTCAAATTTCAACAAACTGATACTTTTCGCTGCAAATGGTTCCATACCTAAATCTAATCATATACAAAAAACACGTCATGCTGGGAATGTCTGGTGGACCAAAGATTGTGAAGAAGCTGTAGCTTTAAAGAAGCTTAAATACAAGGAATATATTAAAAACAAAAGTGAGGAAAACCATCAAGAAATGAAGAAAGCAAAGGCACACTCTAACAGAGTTATTGCAAAAGCAAAGCGACTTTACTGGTCATCATTTTGTGCAAGAGAAGTTTCCCAGCATAAAGATCTTCAAAAGGTATGGAAAAAGTTTCAAGTTATGAAAAAAGGGATAAATATTCCAAGATATCCTATTAATATGGAGACTAAAAAATTCCCGACTCCATATGAAAAAGCCGAAGCTTTTGCTAATATGTTTTCTAAGACCATGCGCCTGGAAAGCCTTCCGCACGAATGCAGACAACATCGGGAAAAGCAAGAAAAAACAGAACTTTATGATGAACCAGTTCCAAATAATGACCATTTCATAAATGCAACCATAACCACACAAGAATTAAAGGATGCCGTCTCTTTTAAATGCAATAAAACCTCGTCAGTAGGGCTGGACGATATTTCAAATCAAATGTTAAAACACATGCCAGAAAACTTTTTTTTCTTTTTATTAAAAATATTTCAAAAGATTTGGAAAGATGGTCTTATGCCAGTTATTTGGAAACAGTCAATAGTAATCCCAATTATAAAGCAAGGAAAGCCTGTCAGAAACATCGACAGTTATCGACCTGTCGCTCTGACTTCTCATGCTGCAAAACTTATGGAAAAAATTGTACTTAATAGACTTATCTATTTTTGTAACAAAAATCATATAATACCTACTAATCAAGCAGGCTTTATAAAGGGAAGATCTACCACTGATCATATCGTAAAGTTAACAACTCAAATCAAATATCAGTTTGCCAGACGGAAGAGTGTTCTGGCTACATTCTTTGATATTAAAAAAGCCTTTGATAGTGTATGGCATGCTAGATTGTTATATAAATTAAAGGCGATTGGGATTTCAGGTAATTTTTACAGTTATATTAAAGAATTTCTAACACAAAGAAGTTTACAGGTCAGAGTACAAAACACATATTCCAGTTTTAAACCATTGGATATGGGTATTCCTCAAGGTTCTGTAACAGCTCCAATGCTATTTAATATTTTGCTGTATGATCTTCCAAAACATGTAACTAAAAATGCTACAGTTGTACAATATGCCGATGATCTGTGTATGTGGATAAATACTTGTATGAGAAAAAACACACCCAAAAGAGCAATAAACTACCACAGAAAACTTTATCAGGCAGAGCTTGATAACCTTAGCAAATACTTGTTTATAAATGGTCTAAAGCTTTCCCATGAAAAGACTCATATGGTTTTATTCAACAATGGGGATGATCCCTCTGATGTACCATCTTTTAAGCTGGATGGGATAACACTTGCGTACGTACACTTAATAAAATTTTTAGGTGTCCACTTCACATCGAAACTCACATGGAATATCCATATTGATTACCTTTTAAATAAGGCAAGAAAAACTTTAAATTTTCTGAAAATTTTGAGCAAGCAAAGCTGGTGCCAAGATGGAAAAACATTAAAGCTCTTGGCTTTGGCATTAATTCGTTCTAAATTATCATACGCCCAAGAGGCTTTCTTTAGCGCACCTAAATGTTTGTTACAAAAACTACAAAGTGTAGATAGCAAAGCCTTCAAATTATGCCTAGGAGTTCCGGTATATGCCTCCACTTTGGGGACATACAGAGAAATAGACGTTTTACCGTTAAATGAATATAGGAATCTATCACTTGCAAAATATTTCATGAAATGTTCAACCATGGATGGTGTGAATGAAACGGAAATATCTATAAACCCAGAGAGTGATTATCCAAAAAGAGCAAAAAATATTGCCTCTCTGTGCACTATCAGTTCATACACTGCTGATTTGTTTAAGAAAAGTAATATAGATGTTAAGTCTTTGTCAAAAACGTCTCTTATAGATCCCATTCCAACTTGGGAAAGAAAGAGGGCGAAGTTTGATCTTGATTACACTGATACAAAGAAAGCAAATCAGCCTTACATCTTGTCATATTTAACGAAGATGCAAATGCAAGATAGATATTCTAACCATCTTAAGGTGTACACAGATGGATCGTTGACGAGTAACAAAGAGGCCGGATCAGCATTTGTTATTCCATCGCTGAAAGTAGAAAAAGCATATTTCGTTGGAAAATATCGCTCCATATTCGTAGCTGAAATGATAGCGATACTGATGGCGTTGACATTTCTAATTGATTTACCACAGTCAATTTTTCAAGTGTTGTTTTGTGTTGATTCGCTGTCAGTGTTACAATCGATTAAGTTTTTTAATTCAAATTCAGATAACTTCATTTTGAAGGAAATTCAACATTTAATCCACGTCTTGATATGTAAAGGAACAGATATAACTTTCTTCTGGGTTCCTTCACACTGTGGAATTTCGGGCAATGAACTTGCTGACAGATGTGCGAAAAAAGGCGCTGAAAATGGAACGAGGGTACAAACTATTTCCATACCGTTCACTTTGAAAGAGAGTCAACAAATTTTAAAACAAACAGCTTGGGAATATTTCAGAAATGGGCAGAACAAAGCTGTTACTCATGTTCAGACACAATTAAATCCTCTTTTTAGTATTGATCATTTCAAAAGCATCCAAAATCTGCACATTTATGATATGCATCAATACAGAAACTTCGTTTCTATATTTCATCGATTGAAACTGGATGCTTTTAGAACTAAATATAGCTCTGCAACAAAATGCATATGCGGGGAAACAAAATTGACAAGAGATCATGTTTTGTTCGAATGTGTGCCTCTCAAGGCATTTCTGCCACATTTATCAGGCATGTCTGTGACAGATATTTTTTCTGATATTGATTTTGCTTTGAAAGTTACTTTTTGCTTGATTTGTAGTCCAGTCAGGTATTTGCTTTAATCTGATACTGATAGTGCGTGTAGGTTTGTTTCTTTATTCGTTTATCTGTCTAATTGTTTTCAGATGTTATGTACACCACCCTCCGCTCACTCCCAGCCCCACCCCGTCCCTACACACACACACACACACACACACACACACACACACACACACACACACACACACACACACACACATAGAGGCGCGCGCGCGCGCGCGCAACATGAACAAACTCTATCTATCTCCCTCTATTTGCCTGTCTATCTCTCCTTTCTTGTCTAATATCACATAGTTTGTGAAAAGACGTAAAATTAAAGTACTACTACTACACTCACGCACGCACGCACGCACGCACACACACACACACACACACACACACACACACACACACACACACACACACACACACACACCTTTCACAGCGTTGATGAACTGCAGTAGCTAATGCTAGGGCATAGTAGACACAGATGGAATAGCTAGATGAAAGACCTCAAGGGCTTGGTATGGGCTGGGATGTCGCCTGCCACACCCCCTCAACTCTCGCTTCTCAGGACCTCGTCGGCTGGATGGTGAAGCAGGGGAGAGAAGCTGGGGGGGGGGGGGGGGGGGGCGGTGACGATATGGGGAAGGGGATGAAAGGAAAGTGTAAGAGGGCGTATGGGTGGGGG
>CM065723.1:54240154-54247654 GCA_033310375.1 Conus canariensis
CACACACACACACACACACACACACACACACACACACGGGGGGGGGGGGGGGAGAGAGAGAGAGAGAGAGAGAGAGAGAGACAGAGACAGAGACAGAGACAGAGACGAGACAGAGAGAGAGAGACAGACAGAGACAGAGACAAAGAGAGAGAGAGAGAGATTGATTCATTCAGCGCAGAAAGCAGTCGATTCTTTTTCATTCACTCTTGATGTGACGTCAAGCAAGGGAACACTGTGACGAGGAAAGCACGTTTGTGCCAGTGCCATAAAACGCGATGAAAGCTGAAACAGGCGACACGTCCAAACCCCTCACCGCTCTCTGTTCAGCTACGATTTTCTTGGAACCGCCCATTGGTTGTAAACGAACACAATGCTCTCTCTCTCTCTCTCTCTCTCTCTCTCTCTCTCTCTCTCTCTCTCTCTCTCTCTCTCTTCTCTCGTCTGCTCTGTCTGTCTCTCTGTCTCTCTCTGTCTCTCTCTCTCTCTCTCTCTCTCTCTCTCTCTCTCTCTCTCTCTCTCTCTCTCTCTCTCTCTGTCTCTCTCTCTCTGATGGGCGACCTTTCTAGTTATTTTGCCGCGACTTTTGTTGAAAGCGACCATTTAAAAACGATATATGAACAAACAAAACTGAAGCTAAGAGTAAAACAGTTACAAACATGGCCGGCAGAGAAAGGGACACGATGAGCCACAAACAGAGCAAATGTAGGTTGATGTAAAAAAAAAAAAAAAACAACAACTGCATAACTGCTTAGAAATCCCAGACCCTTCACGCTATGGAATCCTTTTGTAAGCAGTCTCTTCAAGAGGGTAACAAATCACAAAATAACAACCGCTGCCAGACAATGTGGTTTTCTCAGCTTTCGGAACATATTTAGAACCACTGACTCAAGTTTCTTAAACATACATATCCAGAAATATCAGATTCAACTCGGAAAACGAGAAAGAGAGATATTGAAAACAGCATATGAAAAGAATGTAAGTATTGACGATGGCTCTTATTTCATTCTTAAATGACTTTTTTAAAAAAAAAAGTACTCCAAAACAAAATAATACTCAGAAAACGTCACTTTCTGATGGCAATGTCAATTTATATAAGTCATTTTAATTGGTAAGAAGAAAAAAAAGTGCAACTCAAAACAAGCAAACTAGTAGTGGGTGTGCATGTTAAAGTGCTTGGAGGGTTTGTCTCTTTATTCATTCATTTTTTTTTTAGTAGATGTCGTTAAACAGGTCAATTCTTCAATAGCGTAGATGTTCGATGGGCATTTATGTTTACCTTCAGTTCATTGACCTCCACTATAAATTGTCCATTGTGATTAGTCCAGAGTAGTTCTACTGTATTTTCCACACCCCGAAAGGGGTAAAGGGATTCACTTTACTGAATCTTGAATTTACAGAAAAGTATTAACCAACATAATGCACTACATTACAAATGCATACGCTGCAACGCGACGCAATACCATACATACAGTCAGTGCAATACTGTAAAACTCACTGCAGCAATAAACAACATGAAATAATATGGAACAACAAAACACAACAAATACAATACCACACAATAAATCAATACTAACGGATACTATGTCATGCTTTTATAATACAATACTGTACAAGAAAATATGGTGCTGTATAACACCACACAACACGACACTACGAAATTCATCTGTTGACAATACGGCGCGATGTAATGTATAACAAACAATCCGAGAAGGAACAATACAGAATATAGAATTAAAAAAAACACTGTAAGTCAGACTCGATGCAGCGCGGTGCAATAGAGAACAATCCAATGCAAATAGCTAGACCCAATACGAAGCAATACACAATACAACAGAGCACAACATCAATGGGTCAGACTACCATCCAAACCAGCCCGACACAACAACAGACAACACAGTGCAGGGTTACATGAAACATCACTGGGTCAAACTACCATCCTAACCAGCACGACACAACAACAGACAACACAGAGTCACATGAAACATCAGTGGGTCAGACTATCGTCCAAACCAGCACGACACAACAACAGACAACACAGAGTCACATGAAACATCAGTGGGTCAGACTACCATCCTAACCAGCATGACACAACAACAGACAACACAGAGTCACATGAAACATCAGTGGGTCAGACTACCATCCTAACCAGCATGACACAACAACAGACAACACAGTGCAGGGCTACATCAAACATCAGTGGGTCAGACTACCATCCTAACCAGCATGACACAACAACAGACAACACAGTGCAGGGCTACATCAAACATCAGTGGGTCAGACTACCATCCAAACCAGCATGACACAACAATAGACAACACAGTGCAGGGTTACATGAAACACTTATGTCCTATGACCCTGTGTGACGTGTTTCAGTTTAACACATTCAAAACAGATTATAGAGTAAGAGTTACAAACGAACTGTGCACCTTCTCTATACTCTGCGTGGAAGCATGCAGCTACAGAAACTAAAATAAGAAAACAACCGAAATGTTTATCCTATTGTCTGTTGTTTTTTGTTCTTTTCTCAGATGTGCTCTATTATTGATACTTTTTCCTCTCTGAATTTAAAAAAAAATGGGAAAAATTAAATGAAATAGAACGTAATACGGTGAAATAGAAAAAAAATGATACAGTGGAACATTTGAGCAAACTGGTATATATTGAAACAAAAACACTCTGAGTCATCGTTCCAGAGAGAGTTACACAAGTGAGGAGACAGAATGCGCATCGTGTGTAAACACATGAATACATAGTGAATGAAGGACAGAATCAGTCACAAAAAAAGAAAGAATAAAAAAAAATCGGATAAACAAACAAAGTAATGAGACAATAAACTACAACACCAGCTGGCCGGCTAGTTTTCTTTAATTGAACCCTTCAAAGTAGAATCTTATAAGTTCGTGTAAATAAACGCATAAACAAATAAATGGAAAAAAATAGGCAATGTATACATAGGAGAGAGAGAGAGAGAGAGAAGAGGAGAGAGAGAGAGAGAGAGAGAGATAGCTAGAGAGACAGATTGAGATGAGATTGCGCATATGTTAAGACAAGTTCAATTTTCATTTATAAATGTCTTTGAAAGATCAAGCAAACAAAGAAAAGACTTCTGTGTGGTTTCACATTATACACATATCATACCCAACACACCTTTCCATCACATGGGGAAGGTGGCAAATGCCATGCTATTCAGCTCTGACGGAAATTTCACCGGGCCAGATTGAAGTGGCGATGATGATGATGATGAATAACCCTCTTCCTTTTGCCTTCCACTCTTTTTTTTTAACTCCTTTCTGCTTTCTTGCACAACTCTTGCACTACTTTCCCCCATCCTCCACTCCCTCCCTCCCGCTCCCCGCACCTTCCCCCCCCCCCCCCCACCCCGCTTTTGCTTTCCCGCCACTTTTCTACACAAAAACCCGTCTTTCCAAATTCGTCCATTTTCTTCAATGCCATTGTACTCATCATTCAAAGGGTTAACTCACTTCCCTTTCCCTAAGCCCTCACCACCACCACCACCCCATCTTGTCCTCCTCACCCCCCCCCCTTCACCTCTCCCTCCCTCTTCACACCTCCCATCCCCTTCTTACAAAGACATGCGCCATTCTTTCTGTGCGCGTCTCAATTCGTCATAATACGACTGATCTTCATTCCAAGGATAAAAGCACCAGTACCTCTTTCCCTATTCCTCCTCTTCCATTCCCCTTCTCCCTCCCCACCCCCCCCCCCTCTCAATGACGTCCCCTACTCCCACCCCCGCCCCTTTTCCAGAACACACACTGTTATTTCTCACTACGTCTCTATTCGTCATAATCAAAGTGATGTTCTGTTAACGCATAAATAAACACCCCCCCCTCCCCCCTTCACCGCAGTTCGCCTGTCACCCCTCCCTTCTCCATTCTCTACCATCATTTCGTCGATTTTAACATTTCCATATACCCAGAGCTGTAGTTCTGTCAGCAAAACTGAACATTGGAAATATGACCCAAGAATGATTGTTTCCTTTTCCCCATACCAACCTCAACCCTCCCACCTCTCCCTGTCACACACAGACACAGACACACATACACAGACACACACAAAACACACACACACACACACACACACACACACAGACACACACACACACACACACACACACACACACACACACACACACACTAACCCCACCTCTCCCTCGACCATTTTCTTTTTATACTCCCCCCACCTCCTCACTGCCTATCGCCCCCTTTACACACACACACACACACACACACACACACACACACACACACACACACACACACACACACACACACTTTCTTCACGATCCAGCAAAACAGCCCACACACAACCCCAAAGACAGAAAGCAGGACAGTGCCCATTAAGAAATCCAGCGCAGTTGTCCCCCTTTTAAATCAATATTGTCTCCCTTCAGGCTGTTTTGGGACACGGTGTTATCAGCTCCCGAAACAAGGCCCGGTTGGCTTAGAGCCTGAATCACTGTTTTCTTGATCTATGGCTCCCGGGTTCAAAACCCAACTGAGACAGTCAGGGTAGAGATGACCGCTTGGATTTCAACACCCGTGCAGTCTCCCACCTCTTTGAAGCATTGTTTTAAGAGACTTTAGACCGAGTTCTTGTGTGCGATCGCATGCCTTAAAGCAAAAACGACTTGCACTCACGTTCACCTGCCTTCTACGGTGCGTGGGAAAGAGTAGTGGGATTTATGACAGCCCCCCATACATACTCACACCCACACCCACACACACACACACACACGCACACACACACACACCGCGCGCGCGCGCGCACACACACAACACACACCACACACACACACACACACACACACGCATACACACACACACATACGCATACACACACACACCACACACACACACACACACACACACACACACACACACACACACACACGCCAACCCCACCTCTCCCTCTACCATTTTTTTTTATATCCCCCCCCCTCCTCACTGCCTATCGCTCCCTTTACCCTCCCTCACACACACACAACACACACACACACACACACACACACACACACACACACACACACACACACACACACACACACAGAGTAATCCCACCTCCCCTCCACTGTTTTCTTTTTACATCCCCCCCCTCCTCCACCGCCTATCGCTCCCTTTACACACACACACACACACAGCGCGCGCGCGCGCGCGCGCGCGCGCACACACACACAGAGGTCTATATGATGGGATTTATTTCCTATAAGTGGTCCAATGGTGAAAGCTTTTGCCTGTAGAGCTGAGAGTCATGAGTTCGAACCACACTTCGGCTCGATTTTTATTTCTTTTGATTGAAAACCCTCTTCTTCTGTCCACCAGTAGGCACATGGTCAGAGAAGGTTAAAGGTCAGAGAAGGTTAAAGGCGGTGGAAGGCGAAGCCAGTGACCACAACAGCGTCACAACTGAGGCACAGACGTGAGGGGGTAATCCAAACTGAGGTCACCGCTACAGCAGGGCATGAATGGCCACAGAATATTGAGACCCTCAATTTATATTGATGGCATGAATGGCCACAGAATATTGAGACCCTGAGTTTATATTGATCGATGGAGATGGGGATGAGGTGAGGATCCTACGGAACTCCATTCTGATCTGAGACTGCATGACAGATCTGTACCCTGTACTTACTTTCACTATACATCCAGGAGTCAGCCGGATCTGAGGGATACACCTGCAGTGTTGGTCAGGACATTTGAGCGACACGCTCGCAGACTTATCCATTAAGTGGATGAAACTCGACTCTGTGGTCGTAGTCTTCCCGATTGAATCCCATAGCAAACTTAACTCTGGGTTAGGAGCTGGTCAGGGCAGAAAATCACACAAATTTATCCAGTACACATTGTTGACTTTTGCCTAGTGTATAACGTTGACCTTTATCCAGTACATATTGTTAACTGTTCCTCAGTGTACATCGTTTTTTTTTTTTTTACTAGTATTCATTGGTGACTTGTTCTAGTTACCTTATTGTCATTTCTAAGTGTACATGGTTAACATTTCATCATTATACAATATGCCTTGGTGACTTTTTACCAGAACACATGGCTTATTTTCCCCAAAGTACAACATTCTTCTTTCGTATTATTATCATTGAGTGTTTCTAGAACATACTGTTGCCATTTTTCTACAATATATAATGAACTTTTCTCCAAGTGCATAATATTCATTGTTTGCTTTTTACCCAGTATACATTGGTGAGATTGTTGAGTTGAGATTGTTGACAGTCGCAGACAGCACCTTAATTTCCTCTTGGGGTTAGATGAGATGGACTGGATTTGGTGTGTTGCATTATGTTGCATTGTACTGTTTTTCACTTTGCCATACTGTATCATATTCTATTGTGCTGAGTTGTTCACTGTGCCATACTGTATCATATTCTATTGTGCTGAGTTGTTCACTGTGCCATACTGTATCATATTCTATTGTGCTGAGTTGTTTTGTGCTGCGTTGCGTTGCATGGTTCTATGCTGCAGAGTGTTGTATTGTGCTGCATTATGCTGTGCTGTGCCGTTCACATGATGTGATGTTTGCTATCATTCTGTCTGGTGTGGCATTGTATTATATCATATAGTAGTAGACTGTCTTGTATATGTATAGTATCAAGCTCACATTGTTCCCCATTGTCTTGCATTGTGCTCCATTGTCTCATGTTTTAGTATTCCTCAGCTGTCTCCTATTCGTTCTACCCGAACATGATCCGGAAACGGGTGGCCTGTAGTCTAGCAGCTAGATGGACTGCCACTTCGCGTGACACAATCGTTCAGAAAGGGTCACCTGATTAATGGCCAGACAGCCTCAGCCAGGCCATTGACCCCAACATGGCTGAAAGGTCACCTGACAAGGCAGCATCAGTCACTGTGGGAGGGGTGTAGAAAGGGAAGGAGGGGGTGATTTGTCCCTTTGATGTATTGTCCAGGGCCTAAGGAACCTGAGAAAGGGAGAGGGTGGTTTGCATGTGCCGTGACCTCCGGGCTTTTAGAGTTCTGTTGTACCTTCATTAGGGGACGGGGTTGTAAGAGGTGGGTGGATGGGGGATCAAAAGTGTTGGAGGGGGAGGGGTAGGAGGGGAAGCTATCTGGCGCTTGCTAATGTTCCATTAATGGAAGCTGTTTCATACCGCAACGTAAGGCGATGTTGCGTGTTTTCTTTTCACAGCTACAAGAAGGCTACTCACTGCCCCACACTCTTTCAAACTGTACCTCGTATATTGAGCATAGGGCCAGTATACAGATATACAGTTAAGAAAGGGAAAAAACAACACAACAACAACAACAAAAACCAGTCAGTTTAAAAAAAACAGGGAACATTGAGGTCAACACCGCTTGCTTAGAAACGACCATGACAGTGTTCCATAGGGACCCCTTTCTCAAAGAAGAGTGCACTTTTGAGAAACTGATGAAGTTTTTATGAGTGAAGCGAAGAAATTTGCGTTCTTTACCACCTAGGTAAGCACGCACCATGCATTGTAATATAGGACAC
>CM065723.1:54252654-54255154 GCA_033310375.1 Conus canariensis
TGAAAAAATGCCATGCTTTTCGGCCCTGACGGAAGTTTCACGGGGCCAGAGTTCAATGGCGACGATGATGAATAGCCCTCTTCCCCCCTGCCCCTCTGCCCCCCCCCCCCCCCCCCCTTTTTTTTTTTTTTCTTTTTTACCGCTTTTCTCCTCTATCTCACACAACTCCTGCCCCCTTCTTCCACTCTCCGCTCCCCCCCCCCCCTCCTACACTCCTTTGTCCTCCCGCCACTTTCCTACACAAGAAACCCTTCTTTCCGAATTCATCCATTTTCTTGAGAGCCATTGTGCTCATCATTTAAAGGATTAAATAACTCCCCTTTCCCTGTGCCTTCATCACCATCATACCCCGTCCTCCTCCTCCTCCTCCTCCTCCTCCTCCTCCCCTATTTTCTCTCTCCACACCCTTCCTCTTCACGACCCCCTTCTCTCACAAATACATGTACCATTCTTTCCCTGCATGTCTCAGTTCGTCATAATCAGATTGATCTTCATGTCAAAGGATGAAAGCACCGGTACCTCTTTCCCTCTTCCTCCTCCTTCTCTTCCATTCATCTTCTCTCTTTCCCTCCCCCCCCCCCTCACTGGTTCCACCCCCATCCCATCCGGATCCCCCCCCCCCCCCCCCCCGCGCCCATCAACCTTTACATGCACGTCCCTTTCCCACTACGACTCTATTCATCCTAATCAAGGTGGTGTTCAATTAAAGGATAAAATTAACACCCCATCCATTCACCCCAATCTCCCTTCCCAATTAAAGGATAAAATTAACACCCCATCCATTCACCCCAATCTCCCTTCCCCTCCCATTTCCCACCATCACAGTCCTCCCTTTTTAACACCTATCAATATAATGAAAGCTGTCGCAAGTTTTATCGGCAAAAAACGAACATCAAAATCTGACCACAGGATAAGTCTTGTTTCCCCCAACTCTCTCTGTCTATCTGTCTGTCTGTCTGTCTGTCTGTCTGTCTGTCTCTCTCTCTCACACGCACGCATGCACGCACGCACGCACGCACGCACGCACGCACACACACACACACACACACACACACACACACACACACACACACACACACACACACACACACACACACTCACGGAATCTGGTAGCAGTCAGTGAAGCAGAAAAAAGCCCATAACGATGCCATCTGAATGAACATGTACAGCTTTTCAGCCATGGGATGCCGAACAACATTGCTGCAACAGTTGTCACGCTCATGATGGTGCTGACACCCACAGGTTTGTTATGATGACTTTCAGATCATCTCTCTCTCTCTCTCTCTCTCTCTCTCTCTCTCTCTCTCTCTCTCTCTCTTCTCTCTCTCTCTCTCTCTCCCTCTCTCTCTCGGCTAATAGTGCATTGGCAAGAGTCTTTGCCTCTGGAGCTGATGGTCCTGAGTGCGAATCACTGGTGAGGTCGACTGTTTTCGGCTTGAAAGCTGTCTGCTGTCAGCTTTTCACTATGTCTGGGGCATGGTGTGATGGAGGGCTCATCCCAACATGTCTTTTCTCCGTCTGTAACCTTCACTGAACTGAATCAGATACCCATGTAGCCCTGGATGGACCTATCTACTGCACCAGGCTAAGGGACTTTAACTTTTGACCTAACCTCTCTAACACACACACACACACACACACACACACACACACACACCACACACACACACACACAACACACACACACACACACACACACACACACACACACACACACAACACACATATATGCACGCACAAAAGTGCGCACGCACTCACTCACACACACACACAACACACACACACACACACACACAACACACACACGCACTCACTCACACACACACACACACACACACACACACACACACACACACACACACACACACACACACCACACCACACCACACCACACACACACACACACACACACACACACACACACACACACACACACACACACACACACACACACACACACACACACACACACACACACACACACACACGAGCGTCCACACACACACACACACACACACACACACACACACACACACACACGCATACACACACACACACACACACACACACACACACGCGCGCGCGCGCGCGCGCGCATGTGGGCGGGCAAGTACACAGTTAACACATCGCCACCTCTATTTCCTCCCCCCCCCCCTCCCTCTTTCTCCCTCGTAATGCTGCAATCTAAGGCACCACAACAGCAGCACAGGGATCAAAGGGCTGCATGTTTCTGACACGTCCAGGAGCTAGTTCAAGAGCTCATTTCTTGACATCCCAGAATAACCTTTAGGGAGACAACATCGATATGATGGGAGACCAGCGATGTGTGATTTCTATTCCATACTACCTGATTTCCTGGGTCTGAGCTTTAGCGTTTGGCATTTTCTGCAGTATCCTGGCCAGCTAATGATTTTCATGTGAATGGGGCAGAATATGGATGGGGGTGAGATGGTCACGATGTGAAACAAAATGAAAATATATTATCTGTGTGTGGGAGGAA
>CM065723.1:54260154-54267654 GCA_033310375.1 Conus canariensis
TTATTTTGTCTGGTGTTACATGGTATAACATAGCAGTACACCGTCTTGTACAGTAAATGTTTTAAGTTGTACTGCATTGTCTTTGATTTGCTGTGTTGTCCTGGCTATACACCTACTATCTCTATCTGAACATGACCTGGAAACTGGTAACCACTCCCGAAACAGCTGGATGAATAGCCAGTGAGGGTTCCACGCTCGTTGTGAAAGGAGCACCTGAGTAATTCGTTCTGAAATGGTAACTTGAGTAATTCGTTCTGAAAGGGTAACCTGAGTAATTCGTTCTGAAAGGTTAACTTGAGTAATCCGTTCTGAAAGGGTAACCTGAGTAATTCGTTCTGAAAAGGTAACCTGGGTAATTCGTTCTGAAAGGATAACCTGTCCGCAACTGACCTAAAAGGACATTGCCCCCAACGGACCTGAAAGTTGGCCGGAGAAGGTAGCATTAGTCCGCCTGGTAGGATATGGACAGGAGGAAATGGAGGTCATGTTTCTCACTGATGTAGGGCCCCTGGGCTTAAAGAACCTGAGAAAGAGACCTGTGCCATGACCTCCGGGCTTCTCCCGGTTCTGTTGTACCTTGATTAGGAGATAAGATGTTAAGAAGTGTGTGTGTGTGTGTGTGTGTGTGTGTGTGTGTGTGTGTGTGTGTGTGTGTGTGTGTGTGTGTGTGTGTGTGTGTGTGTGTGTGTGGTGTGTGTGTGTGTGTGTGTGTGTGTGTGTGTGTGTGTGTGTGTGTGTGTGTGTCGTGATGTGTGGTGTGTTTGTTTGTTTGTGTGTGTGTGTATGTGTGTGTGTGTGTGTGTGTGTGTGTGTGTGTGGTGTGTGTGTGTGTGTGTGTGTTGTGTGTGTGCGTGAGTGTGTGTGTTTGTTTGTTTGTGTGTGTGTGTGCGCGTGTGTGTTGGGGGAAGGGGTATTAAAAGGGAAGTGTGGGAGAAGGGGGGGGGGGCATCTGGAATTTCTAATGTCCATTAAGAAAAGTTTTGTACAGCAATATGAGACGATACTGGTGTCTTCTGTTCACAGCAGTGAGACCTCTTCCAGCCCCTGCCACTTCTTTTCAAAGTGTTCCTCGTATGACGAGCATAAGACCATTCTACAATCTACAGTTGAAATAAAGGTCAGTTCAATACAAAACAAGAAACGTTCAGGTCGCCAGTGGCTTAGAAACAAGTGTTCCTCTGTTCCATAAGAACCCGCTTCTGAAAGAATACGGTTCTTTTGAAAAGTCTTTAACCTTTTGTGAGTGACACCATTTGGGTCACAACCAGTTTTCCACAAAAGCGCAGTATCTCAAGAAGCACACACGTCGATGCGAAAACCTTGCAGCTTCTCTCGAGAGTGAAAACAGTGAGTGCTGAGACTCTGAATTTGTACGTACTGTAGATAGGATTCTCCAAAGAGCACGCGCGCACGCGTGTGCATGCGCGCACACACACACACACACACACACACACACACACACACACACACACACACACACACACACTAACGCACGCACGCACGCACGCACGCATGTATAATGTTAGCACACCACACACACACACACACACACACACACACACACACACACACACACACACACACACACATGCATGTATAATGTTAGCAAGCACAAAAAGATTTCCCTCCTCACTCCCCCTCACTCCCCCCCCCACCCCTCCCATCCTTCCCGTCCGTGCATGTTATGATGGGAAACTAACTTACTTCAGAGACGGGGAGTCTGGCAGCCGTCAGCAGAGCAGAAAGAGGTCATGCCGATGCCATTCTGAACGAACATGTAAAGCTTGCAGCAACAGGATTGCCGACCATTGCTGCTACAGTTGTCACGCTCATAAACAGTGCTGGCTCCAGAAGGTTTATGACTGATCCTCTCTCTCTCTCTCTCTCTCTCTCTCTCTCTCTCTCTCTCTCTCTCTCTCTCTCTCTCTCTTTCTCCTCTCTCCTCTCTCTTGGCCCATAGTAATAGAGAGAGAGCATTTGCCCGCAGAATTGATGGACTTGCGTTTGAGCCATTTGAGAACTCGACTCACTTTTT
The DNA here is from genome assembly GCA_033310375.1 of Conus canariensis. NCBI lineage: Eukaryota > Metazoa > Mollusca > Gastropoda > Neogastropoda > Conidae > Conus > Conus canariensis. Next base: position 54,262,190 of record CM065723.1, read on the forward strand.
TTTGTGTTTGAAAACTGTCCACTGTCAGGGGTTCACTTCAGAGGTCAGTGGTCTGAGGCATGGTATGATGGTAGGCTGGTCCCTTCCCTTCTTTTACTGTCAGAGGGTCACTATGTCTGAGGCATGGTATGATGGTAGGCTGGTCCCCTTCCCTTCTTTTACTGTCAGAGGGTCACTATGTCTGAGGCATGGTATGATGGTAGGCTGGTCCCCTTCCCTTCTTTTACTGTCAGAGGGTCACTATGTCTGAGGCATGGTATGATGGTAGGCTGGTCCCCTTCCCTTCTTTTACTGTCAGAGGGTCACTATGTCTGAGGCATGGTATGATGGTAGGCTGGTCCCCTTCCCTTCTTTTACTGTCAGAGGGTCACTATGTCTGAGGCATGGTATGATGGTAGGCTGGTCCCCTTCCCTTCTTTTACTGTCAGAGGGTCACTATGTCTGGGCATGGTATGATGGTAGGCTGGTCCCCTTCCCTTCTTTTACTGTCAGAGGTCACTATGTCTGGGGCATGGTATGATGGTAGGCTGGTCCCCTTCCCTTCTTTTACTGTCAGAGGGTCACTATGTCTGGGGCATGGTATGATGGTAGGCTGGTCCCCTTCCCTTCTTTTACTGTCAGAGGGTCACTATGTCTGGGGCATGGTATGATGGTAGGCTGGTCCCTTCCCTTCTTTTACTGTCAGAGGGTCACTATGTCTGGGCATGGTATGATGGTAGGCTGGTCCCCTTCCCTTCTTTTACTGTCAGAGGGTCACTATGTCTGGGGCATGGTATGATGGTAGGCTGGTCCCCTTCCCTTCTTTTACTGTCAGAGGTCACTATGTCTGGGGCATGGTATGATGGTAGGCTGGTCCCCTTCCCTTCTTTTACTGTCAGAGGGTCACTATGTCTGAGGCATGGTATGATGGTAGGCTGGTCCCCTTCCCTTCTTTTACTGTCAGAGGGTCACTATGTCTGAGGCATGGTATGATGGTAGGCTGGTCCCCTTCCCTTCTTTTACTGTCAGAGGGTCACTATGTCTGAGGCATGGTATGATGGTAGGCTGGTCCCTTCCCTTCTTTTACTGTCAGAGGGTCACTATGTCTGAGGCATGGTATGATGGTAGGCTGGTCCCTTCCCTTCTTTTACTGTCAGAGGGTCACTATGTCTGAGGCATGGTATGATGGTAGGCTGGTCCCCTTCCCTTCTTTTACTGTCAGAGGGTCACTATGTCTGAGGCATGGTATGATGGTAGGCTGGTCCCCTTCCCTTCTTTTACTGTCAGAGGGTCACTATGTCTGAGGCATGGTATGATGGTAGGCTGGTCCCTTCCCTTCTTTTACTGTCAGAGGGTCACTATGTCTGAGGCATGGTATGATGGTAGGCTGGTCCCCTTCCCTTCTTTTACTGTCAGAGGGTCACTATGTCTGGGCATGGTATGATGGTAGGCTGGTCCCCTTCCCTTCTTTTACTGTCAGAGAGTCACTATGTCTGGGGCATGGTATGATGGTAGGCTGGTCCCGTTCCCTTCTTTTCTGTCAGAGGGTCACTGTTCTTGGGCATGGTATCATGGTAGGCTGGTCCCCTTCCCTCTCTTTACTTCACAGGTCACTATGACCGGCATGGTATGATGTAGGCTGGCCCATCCCCACTTTACACAGTCAGAGGTCACTATCTGGCATGGTCATGATGTAGCTGATCCCCATTCCCTCATTTGCACACAAGCCTCACAGGTCGCGCGCGCTACGAAGCAGCAGCCACCTCTCACACTCCTACAGTCAAAGCACATTCCGCAGGCAGGTTGAGACAGCCCTGGCACCACCCCCTTCATACTAACGCCAGAGGGATCACAATGTCTGAGGCATGGTTAATGATGTAGACTGGACACCTTCCACTTCTTTTACTGTCCAGGTCACTAGTCTGAGCATTGTATATCGGTCAGACTGGTCCCATTCCCTTCTTTTACTGTCAGAGGGTCACTATGTCTGAGGCATGGTATGATGGTAGGCTGGTCCCTTCCTCTTTACTGTCAGAGGGTCACTATGTCTGAGGCATGGTATGATGGTAGGCTGGTCCCTCCCTTCTTTTACTGTCAGAGGGTCACTATGTTGAGGCATGGTATGATGTAGGCTGTCCCCTTCCTTCTTTTACTGTCAGAGGTCACTATGTCTGAGGCATGGTATGATGGTAGGCTGGTCCCTTCCTTCTTTTACTGTCAGAGGGTCACTATGTCTGGGGCATGGTATGATGGTAGGCTGGTCCCTTCCCTTCTTTTACTGTCGAGGGTCACTATGTCTGGGGCATGGTAGATGGTAGGCTGGTCCCGTTCCTTCTTTTCGCTGCTTCTGAACGGAATTGGTATTCATTAACGGCTGGATGGTCCATCCATAACCCTAGAGCGTGAGACTTTAACCTTTGACCCAACCTCTCTAACACACACAGACACAGACACAGACACGCACACACAGACCGACCGACGGCAGACACACACACACAACACACACACACACACACACACACACAAACACACACACACACACCACACACATTTGCACACACACACGCCCTCACGCACGCGTGCGCGCGCGCTTACACACACACACACACACACACACACACACACACACACACACAACACACACACACGCACGCACGCACGCTTGCACACACACACACACACACACACACACACACACACACACACACACACACACACACACACACACACACCGGAACTATAGGTGTTCCAAAAACTGAAAATGTGGCAACGTGAACAAGCACAAAAGCATTCCCCCACTCACTCCCCCTTTCCCATCCCCCCCCCCCCCACCCTGTCCCCTTCCCACCTACTGACCCCCATTTAAACAACGCCCCACAACGTCAAACAACAGAATGTTCGAGCATCTCAGTGAACTGTCTTGAGACCCAACAAATCGGAACGGGCAAACAATCTGTACGAACACACTGAGTGGAACATTTTGGACTTTGTTTAAACTGTGTTTGTTTTCATCAAACGTCGGCAACGTCACTGCCAACTGGAACATGACGTTCCTTCCATGACTGTGGTGTCTATGGAAACATCAAAACGCCAAAAAAAAAAAAAAAGTTTAAAAACAACAACAACAACAACAACACACCAGGATCGCCAGGCGTTACAGCAAAGAGTCAACAAGCCAGGCCTGCGTGATGATGAGCACATGCTACAGGGAAGGAGAGAAGAACACAGGGGGAGATAAAGGAAGAGAAGAAGGAGGAGGATGGAACGCACAGATGGAGGGATTGCAGATGGATGGTGGGGAGAGTGCTGATTATCATGGCCCCAAGAAATTCTGGCACTAGATCCTGCTAATCAAGCTAAAAAAAAAAAAAGAAAAGAAAAAAAAAAGCATTCTTCGGGAGAGCAAACTGTAGAGAGGAATTGGACCCCACCCCCACCCCCACGCCCACATCCACCCACCCTCTACCCCACTCTCCCATCTGCATCCTCATCCCCATCCCCTTTCTCTTATTTCTTTTTTTTTTTGTTTCTCACACAGCCAGTGAGTTGACCCACTTAGACAAGCCACATAGAAGATGGAGGCCATAATTCCCACACACACTAGAACGCACCGTAGGCGTGAATGCTTCCTCCCTGACAAGAAAGAATGCGCACGTTGCGGTGCTGTTTCCATAAAGGGCTAACATCATTAGCTACTTTTCATGATGGACAATTAACGTGCTTTAAAGACAGAGCCTGGTAGAAGGCGGTGAAGCAGAAGAAAAAAAAAGCCATGACGATGCCATTCTGAATGAACTTGTAAAGCTTTCAGCTTAAGGATTGCCGACCATTACTGCTACAACTGCCACGCTCATAAAATGGTGCTGATTCATTCTCTCTCTTCTCTCTCTCTCTCTCTCTCTCTCTCTCTCTCTCTCTCTTGTCGTCTGTCTGTCTGTCTGTCTGTCTGTCTGTCTCTCTCTCTCTCTCTCTCTCTCTCTCTCTCTCCTCTCTCTCTCTCTGGACAAACAGTCGAACAGCAAAGATTTGTTTTCAGCTTAAAAACGGTCAGCTGTCACAGATTCACAGTGTTTCGGGCATGGCATAAGAAAAAGACAGATGCTGTCCTTCACCTTCTGCCGCCTTGAATCTTACCTGAACTGAATTAGAAGCGCTTTATGCTGGATGAGCAGAGTCACTAGCCAATGGGACACACACCTTTGCTGAAGGCTCATTCTGAGAAGCATTTATTATAATTCCCTGTTCACCCACTCAAGCACATACTGTTAGTTAGGCAGAATTATCTACCACTGCAGATATGAATGCTTATCTCCCCCTCTCCCCCCTCTCCCCCTCTCCCTCTCTCTCCCCCTGTTTCTTCAATCTAAGACATAAGAGCAAGCTTTGTTTTAATAATATGATATATATATATATATATATATATATAATTATATATGCACACATGTAACCACAAGCGTACACACATAAATACATGCAGAGAGAGAGAGAGAGAGAGAGAGAGAGAGAGAGAGAGAGAGAGAGAGAGAGAGAGAGAGTCATTAAGCATAGAAAGCAATCCCGTCGATTTCACTCTCTCTTAATCTGGCGTCAAGCAGGCGAACGCTGTGACAATGGAATCACAGTTGTGCGCATGCCATAAAACGCCAAAGCTGCAACAGGCGACACGTCTGAATCCCTCACAGCTCTCTGTTCAGCCTTTATTGTCATGGCACTACCGCTGCTTGTGAACGAACAGAATGCTTCCTCTCTCTCTCTCTCTCTCTCTCTCCTCTCTCTCTCTCTCTCTCTCTCTCTCTCTCTCTCTCTCTCTCTCGTATGCTAAGTTTCTAGTGATTTTGCTGTGACTTTCAAAGCGACTGTTTGAAAAAAAGGAAAGAAAAAAAAAATTGAAGTTGAAGCAATACAGTACAAAATATCACAGATAAAGGGACGCAACCAAGCACTTCATACAAATCAATGTAGACTAATGTAAAATGGGATAGTGTAGCAGTAGCTGGTTTCGAATTTCAAGATCCTTCGCAATATAAAATCATTTTGTGAACAATCTTGTAAAGAGAGTGACAAATTCAATGTTATAGTAATATAAAACACAACTTCTGCCAGCAAAACTACTCTCTCTCTCTCTCTCTCTCCTCTCTCTCTCTCTCTCTCTCTCTCTCACACACACACACACACACACACACACACACACACACACACACACACACACACACACACACACTTAGGTACACAGACACATAGACACAGTGTGTGTGTGTGTGTGTGTGTGTGTGTGTGTGTGTGTGTGTGTGTGTGTGTGTGTGTGTGTGTGTGTGTGTGTGTGTGTACACCCTGTTGTATCTTTTAAGATATGCATTAGCATTGGGTTTTTTTCCTCTTCTAAAATACATTTATTTTTTTTAAAAAAAAGGAAAACTTGGGAATTGAAATAAAACGAAACAAAATGAAATGAAATAAAATGTCATACAATGGAGCATTTGAGCAGG
>CM065723.1:54272654-54292654 GCA_033310375.1 Conus canariensis
AACTTCTGTGGGAAAAACCGAATGCCAAAATGCCGCCTAAGGATACTCGTCTTTTTCCCCCGATTCAACCTCTGTCTGTCTGTCTGTCTGTCTGTCTGTCTCTCTCGCTCTCTCTCTCAGGCACACACACACAAACACAATCAATCACACACACACACACACACACACACACACACACACACACACACACACACACACACACACACACACACACCTGCAAAATAGCCCAACACAAAAGCTCAGAGACAGAAAGCGTGGGCAATATCCATTAAGAACTCCAGCCAGTTGTTCCCCCTCTTACATCAATATTGTCTGCCTTCAGGTTATCATGGGATGAGGTGCTATCAACTCCTGAAACAAAACCCGACCAGCTTAGTGCCACAATGACTGTTTTCTTGATCCATGGCCTCTGGGTTCAAGTCCCATTTGAGGCAGTCGGGTTAGAAATGATCTTCTGTTGGATTTCAATATTTTCGCAGACTCCAACCTCTTTCCAGCATTTCAGAGCAGACTTTAGAGCAAGGTGCTAGGTGGGAGGGAGCGCATGCCTAATCGCAAAAAAAAAAAATAATAATGATCTGCACTCACGTTAAATCTAAGTCCACCGTAGGTAAGAAAGAATAGGCCATCATGCGCCAGTGGGGGGGGGGGGGGGGGGGGGGGGACGTACGCATCTCCCCCCCCCCCCAATTCCATCGTCCTCCACCCTTTAAACAGAGAGAGAGAGAGAGAGAGAGAAACAGAACAGAACAGAACAGAACAGAAGAGAGGAGAAGAGAACAGAAGAGAATATGTTTGGACACACACCACAGAGAGAGAGAGAGAGAGAGAGAGAGAGAGAGAGAATAGAAGAGAGGGGAACAGAAAATAAGAGAATACGTTTGGACAGAGAGAGAGAGAGGGAAAGAGAACACGTTTGGAGAGAGAGAGAGAGGGAGGGAGGGAGAGAGAGAGAGAGAGAGAGAGAGAATAGAAAAGAGGCGAACAGAAAATAAGAGAATACGTTTGGACAGAGAGAGAGGGAAAGAGAACACGTTTGGAGAGAGAGAGAGAGAGGGAGGGAGAGAGAGAGAGAGAGAGAGAGAGAGAGAGAGAATATGTTTGGAGAGATAGAGACAGACAGGACAGAGAGAGAGAGAGAGAGAGAAGAGAGAGAGAGTGCGTTTGAGAGAGAGAGAGAGAGAAGAGAGAGAGAGAAAGAGAGAGAGAGAGAATTACAAATTTTGTAATGAGGGTGAAACGGTAAGCAAACCGCTTTGTTTATCCCGTACACTCGTGCAAACTGACCAAGAATTAACGTGTGCATTCGCGAGTGAAAGAGAAAAACATAAAGAAACGCACAGACAGAGATCGAAAGTGTGTGTGTGTGCGTGCGTGCGCAGATCGAAAGGCAGGGAGAAAGGGACAGAGATAACTGCACATCAAACGATGAAATGTGTTGTGCCCATAAGGACTTATTGCCATCCATGTAGCTTCCATCGACTTCACGAGAGTCAGACAACATAGGAATGACTCTGTATTGATTCTTCCTGTCCAGTTCCATCCACGAGAGTCGTAAATCCGACACTTGGTCCTGCCAATCAGAGAGTCGAGGACCGATCAGACTTACTTCAGCTAGTGCATGGAGGAAATGATGGGGGAACACAATTAGACGAACAATCCTTTTGACCGGTTACCTCTAGAAGATACTTATCTTGATGTTATCGACGATAAAGTAAACGTTTTAAACAAAGGAAGCTGCAAGAATACTTCGAATAGGGTTGGGAACTGTAAACTGAAAGTAGCAAATGGGAAGATTGACGTAATAATGACACACCCATAGATGAAGGAAAATGCAGTTTACTTGTTCGCATCGTATAAACGCAGATATAAAGCGCATAGAATACACAAAGGGGCATCCCCCAAAAAATAGAGATGTTTCAGCCTTGCGCAAGCTATACACTGTGCCCAAGACACGCACACAGCAACAATTGAAGAAATGAACGTAAAGAAACTGACATTTTTTTTTGTAGGGCTGGCATAGTCTTCTGAGCTTGCACACTATCAGACAGAACATACAGAACAGTGGAAACAAAGAAGGTAACTTTGATTTGATTAATATGCAAGGAAAATTCAAATGAGGCTGGTTACAGTATTTGAAAAAATAAAAACAAGAAAAATAACTCTTGTTCCCATGGTGAGACAATTACACGCATAACATTCCGAACAAATGCTGTTTACGGAACTTATTCACCGAGCACAGATGCAGCCACAAAGCCCACGGAGCAAAAAAATAGACATTACAGAAAGAGGAGTTCCAAGTTTGCTATAATAATTCTTCATATCCGACACATGCATACAGCAACAACTGAAGAAACGGGGAAAAAATTAACGTTTATTCAGGACAGACAACATCTTTGGATCTTGAAAAGAAGCTGAAACAGAAAGTAGATGGTTCAAACACGGTCCTTTGTCTTTGATTTCTGTCTCTGTTCTTTGGAACTTTTCTTAAAAACAAATATGTTAGACAATGTCATTTACCGAATTTTGGAAGCTTCCCTGGGATTGGTGGAGAGAGCTGTCGGCATTTATATGCTACTTTTTTCAGAGCTCTTCGTGTAAGAGGCTATTGATTTATTTTCAAATGGCAGTTGCTTTACATGTCACACACACACACACACACACACACACACACACACACACACACACACACACACACACACACACACACACACCTTATAGGTCTCACTTGGAGACAGACAGACAGAACAAGGGAAAGAACCCAGACAGAACTACAAAAACGCACTCGGTCGTGCACATACCGATGAAATCATTTCAGTTCATGACTGAAATTTGTTTTTGCCAGGGGAAATGATAAGAGGTACAGATGGCAAGAGTTGCTTACCATGTGGTTGTTTCTGATAGAATATGAAAAATACAAAAAAACAACAACATTTAAACTGTAGAAAATTGAAATATTCCATAAGAGTAGTATTAGATCATAGATACCTTTAGATTAGTAAACATTATGTTCACAGTGTAATTTTCAGTGAACATTTATAGTAATTTTTCTGAACAATTCATGTCTTTGCTACTGATTACACAAATCCACAGTTTTCGACGTATTATACTGACTTTGGCATGGGGATTCAGCATAGTGAGTTGATCAAGAACGAATCACTTTTGTGCTATAAAGGCGCATTAGACGCATTTTTAATGCAACCGTAATGGCGAAACAATGTCGGCATTCGAAGCGAGTCAAAACACGTTTCGCCACTGGCGTTCATATCCCGGACTTGCAGTCAGCCTGAATAGCTCAGTTCGGAGAACTTTTGACTGATGGTCAATATATCCCGAATTCTGACAACTTTTCCCCCTAGGAGTTCGAAACGGGCCGAAGGCGACAATGTGGGGGTAAAATGGGGAGTACAGGAGATCTGGCGGGAGGAGAAGGGAGGGGCAGAGACTGAGACGGGGGGGGGGGGGGGGGGGGGGGAGGAAAAGACAACACCGGGAAAGGAGAAGAGGGGACGGCAGTTGTGGATGGGAGAAGAGGAAAGGGAGGTGAGGGATGGGTGAGGAATGAAAGGAAGACGATCGAAGGCAGGACAGGGGGGGGGGGGGGGGACAGGGGAAGAGGGCAGGGGATACGAAGGATGGGGCGAGGAGGAGGGGGAGGAAAAGGAAGAGGGGAAGGAGAGAGGGAGAGGGGCAGTGGAGTTTGCTCGTGTAAACATAAGTCTGGTATCTATCTGTATCTCTTATGATATTTTTCGCTGATAGTAGAGAGAGAGAGAGAGAGAGAGAGAGAGAGAGAGAGAGAGAGAGAGAGAGAGAGAGAGAGAGGTGGTATAAAGTCTTGTGGACAAGGGTCCGAATACTAGGGGATGGGATGGGGGTGTTAACCATGCATTTATTCAGAAGTTGTGATGCAAGATTTGCTTTTTATATTAAAAGTGCTTATACTTGTATGAAAAGTGTTGTCAAACATAATCATTTGATTTTATATTGCCCGCTACTTGTGAGTGTACTTCAACGTGGTGAGAGCTCTGATATTGCCCTTTGCGGCCGGCGTGGCTATAAGCAACATTACCCTTACCCTTATATTGCCCGCCTCCCCATTTAATCAACAATAAAAACATCAGCGCTGCTACCTCCACCGCCACCACCACTACTACCACCACCACCACTACTACCACCACCACCACCATCACTACTACCACCACCACTACTACTACTACTACTACTACCACTGCTGCTGCTGCTCCTCTCCCAGAAAGACCGTTCAGAACTGATAACACAAAATCTAGTTTAATTTGTACACACCAGATAAGACAGAACATGAAAGAAACCACACTGAAAACAGATTACAAAGACACCATCATCAAACAAACAGCCAGGCACAAATTACTATGTGACATCATTGATTAAAGTTTATGGTGGCGGAAATACGCTCGTAGCTTTATAGCACAGGTGTACTCAAGTGTTTCCTAGTTAACACAGATTAATTAAACAGTCCTTGATGTTCATTCAAGAGGGATGTTTCATTCAGCTTTTAGCTAGGGTCGTCATGGCTGTTGCTAGGATATTTGGGGTAACTGTGCCTTTTCCACTCTAAAGCCACCCTGTTCCTTACAGGAACGTGTCATTCAAATGATAAAAATAATATCAAACGAGTGCGCGCCTGTGCGTGCATGCGTGCGTGCGTGCGTGCGTGTGTGCGGACGTGTGTGTGTGTGTGTGTGTGTGTGTGTGTGTGTGTGTGTGTGTGTGTGTGTGTCTAATAGTTGTCTTTGATGGTCGAAATAGTATGCGTGAAATTTTTTTCTTTGGGAATGAAAAAATAGAGGTTCTTAATTCAATGAAATACTTAGGCATCGAGTTCAGCAGAACAGGTTCTTTTTACAAAGCAAAAAAATGTGCTTATAATCAGGCTCTCGAGGCAATGTTTTCATTATTACAAACTGCAAGGAAGCAGAAATTGCCAATTGATGTTTGCATACAATTATTTTATTCCATAGTTGTACCTGTGTTGTTGTATGGTTGTGAAATTTGGGGTTATGAAAATGTTGATATATTAGAAAAGTTACAGTTACGTTTTTTAAAGTATTTATTTAGATTAAATAAAACTACAATGACTTCAATGATTTATGGTGAAACCGGAATCTATCCTTTATCTGTACTGATTAAAGTAAGAATGATAAGGTTCTGGGCTAACTTAGTTGTTCCTGATTCTAAGAAGTATTCAAGCAAAGTATATAATATCTTACATGAACTATATACAAAAGGAATTTTCGTTTCACCATGGCTTAGTTATGTTAAAAGCATTTTATTTGAAACTGGTTTTGATTGTGTTTGGGAATCTCATTCATTCACAAACAGAAGTAACTTATGTAAGTGTGATAAAAAGGAGTTGCAAAATAATTATGCTCGTGATTGGCGCAGTTCTCTTGAAAACAGCAACAAGTGTGTATTCTATAAAAGTGTAAAGACTGTCTTTGGAAAAGAACATTATATTTCTACCTTACCAGATATTTATGTTATACCTTTATTTAAATTTAGATGTAGTAACCATAAATTGTAAATTGAAATTGGAAGACACCATAATGTTCCAAGAGAATTGCGTATTTGTCGTAACTGTGAAATGGGTGAAATTGGAGATGAATTTCATTGCATTATGGAATGTCCAAAATATAATGAACTTCGTGAAAAATTCATCCCTAAAAAATATCTAAAACCAAAGTCTGTTTTCAACTTTTGTAATTTATTTCAAAAAGGAAGACGGATTTGTTTGAATATTAGTAAGTTTCTAAAAAAAATGGGAAGATTGTTTAATGAGATCATTACAGTTCACCAGAATTCAGCATTTCGCAACTATGTTCACACATTGTTCTGAGTGAGTTTCGCATTTCTCTTTGTTACATTTGTATCCTCCATGCCCCAACAGGGTCAAAGGATTAAATTTGAATTGAATTGAAATTGTGTGTGTGTGTGTGTGTGTGTGTGTGTGTGTGTGTGTGTGTGTGTGTGTGTGTGTGTGTGTGTGTGTGTGTGTGTGTGTGCGTGCGTGCGCGCGTGTGTGTGTTAGACCACAATTGTTATTGTATGTTTACAAAATTATCGCTGGATTTCTTCACTGGTTCATGTTATTATATATACCTTTTCATTTCTATTTCTTGTTCGTTTATTTGTTTAAGTAAAGAGCAGAACTGTAAAAACAAAAAAAAAGAAAAAAGAAAAAAGAAAAGAAAAAAGAAGAAGGAGAAGAAAAAAAGAAGAAGCCTTTAACACGCATAATTCTTCAGCCCTTGAATATTCAATCAATCGATCGATCGATCAATCAATCAATCAACCAACCAATCAGTCAATCAATCAATCAACCAACCAACCAACCAATCAACAAATCAATCAATCAATCAATCAATCAATCAATCATCTTTCCTACTCCTTTTCTCCTTCTGGCGTGGTGTGACGTGGTGTGACGTGTCGTGACGTGTCGTATTGCGTTGTGTTGTGTTGTGCTGATTTGTGCTGTGCTGATTTACGTTGTTTTGTGATGAGTTACATTTCATACGGCGCTGCATTATGTCATATTACATATCATCACACTGTATTACATCGTATTTTTTGTGACTTGAACTGAGCTGTACTGTCTTGTATGGCAGGATAGTCTTCCCCCACTATTTCCCCCAACTTCCTCTGCCTGACCATGGTCGGCAATCCGGCGATCTATAGTCCAGCAGCTGGAGGGGGATTGGAGGGAGGGGGGGGAGGGGGCAGAGGGGAGCGGACTGCCCATTTGGGTAACACATTCATCCCAGTCTGTGTCAGCGCTTATCGAAGGCCGAGCAGCCTGAGCCAGAACACTGACCCGGGGGTGACCTCAAAGGTCGCCGGAGAAGGTAGAGTCAGTCAGCCTGGGGGAAGAGGCGGGCGCGGTGCGAGGGAGCCCGGGCAGAAGGAGGGTCATTTGTCTCACTGCAGGTGGAGTCTCGGGGGGAGGGGGGGGGTAGAGGACTCCAGATGGAGATCGAGTGGTTTGCGTGTCTCTACCGCTCTATGCCCTTCACGTTCTGTTGCTCCTTCAGGTGGGGGGAGGGATGGGGTGGTGGGAGGTGAAGGGAATGGGGGTAGGGGAAGGGTGGTGGTAGTGGGGGGGGGGGTAGGCGTTTGGAAGCGGGAGTGGGGGGGGGGAGGGGGAGAAGATGAGTGCGGTGTGGGGAGGGGGGGGGGGTCAACTGAAACTTGGTGATATCAATTAACGGGGGAGAGGGGAGGGGGGCGGGGTGTTTTCGTATGGCAACGTGTGTTGTTGTTAGTGTCTTCTTTCTGGTAGAAATTACCTCCCTTTTCCCACACTTCACTGTATAACGATTATGTTGTGCACAGGACCATCCTATGAATAGACAGTAAAATAAAACAAACAAAACGAAACAAAACAACATACACACATACACACACAAAACAAATCACAGCGAATTCAAAACCAAAAACATTCACTTCAACAGCCCTCACTTAGAAGCAAGCTTTTAAGTGTCCTATATTCTCAAAGGACGACGGTACTTTTTCACAACACACCGTTGCCTCCTGAAAACCAACCCCAATGCGCGCTCTAATCTTCGTCATTATCTCATAACAATAGGTCATTGCCAATGTGACAGATGCTCGGTCGGTCAGGAATTTCCACAGACCTCTGTATCTTGTCATACGCAACAGGCTAGAGGCGGTTATTATCATTATTATTATTATGATCATCATCATCATTATTATTAATATTATTATTATCATTATTATTATCACCATTATCATTATTGCTGTTTATATTCTTCTTATTATTATATCATCATCATTATCATTATTATTATTATTATTGACCAGTCCAGTCATTAAGAACGTCTTGAATCTGCCTCTGAGACATCCACTCTACTATGTTGAAGGGTCTTGAACGGACAGGGAGTCTGGCGATGTACATACAAGTACCTACTAAACTTAATGTGCTTGACAATTGAGAGGGGGGGGGGGGGGGGCTTTTGTCTGTTTCAGTATGCGCAGCCTTGAAGCCTGGTTGTATTCTATGTCTGCGATGCCAGAAACCCATCTGAAGCAGCCATTTGCGAACATCTGACGTCAGTGTCCATCTCTCGGGTCCATTAACAAAGGATGGAAATGTCAGCTCAGAGCATGCAATCTTGAGCATCATTGTCGGAGCGTCCTTGTCTGTGGGCTGGGGTCTAATAAACGTCATCAGTGAAGACATGAAAGGCGGAGGTGTGGTACTTGCTGCAGTAGCCATGTCAACTCTCTGATGGAGTGGAAGCTTATTGTGGGCGAGTACTCGAAGACTGGTCTGATCGCTGCTTTCTACGTAGCTGATTCCATAGCGGCGGTTCCCTCAGAGGGGTTTCAGAGAAAAAGCCATGATTCCCATGTCTTTGTTTCCTGTGGTTTCAGAGTGTCCTGATGCAGGGGCAACACTCACAGACTGGATTTGCCAGGGGAGTAGGTGACGATTGTTAGATCGATTGTGGTCTGCCGTGCGTATCGACTTTAAAACTGTGTATGCATGTGAATGTTTCGTGGCTTTTATTTCAACTATGGGGTGTGTTGTTGCTGTTGTGGTTGCTGTTGTTGTTGCTGTTGTGGTTGCTGTTGTTTTGTTATGAGTGTTTCACTTTAAAATTCGTACGGCGGAACTTTGCAACGTTGAAAACCATTTTAACGGCATCATCTGCACCCCCAAGAAAGAGGCTAAACTTCAAGTTGAAAAAATCTGGATCGACAAGATCACAAGATTATACTCTATGGACACAAAAATGCACGTTTTTTGTATCTGCATCGTATTGAATGAATGTATGGATGCTTTTGTTCTGAAATTCTGCATAACTGACAGTCAGGCACATTTTCTTTCTAATTTGTATGTAAACCTTTGCATTCTCAAAAATAAGTATGCGAGATGTTTGTTTCTGAAGTCTATTTTAAAGAGATGTTTGTTTCTGAAGTCTATTTTAAAGAGATGTTTGTTTCTGAAGTCTATTTTAAAGAGAAATCATAATCATTCTGCCAGACAAAAGGGACAAACAAACAACAAGACAAAACACGACGACTTTCGATCTCTTTGATCTTCTACAGGCAAGATAAACATGAAGTCTATAAAACGGTTTTCAATCTATCATTGTGCTCGTTCCTACATCACACTTCATCGGTGTCAAACAATTTCAAAGCACTTGCAAGATACCTAGAAAAAGAAAACCCAATCAAACCCACAATCCCACAAAACAGTACTGAATTGCATTTTCCCCCTTAGTTGCTGTTGACACATCTATCGCTGTCAATAACTTCCAGTCTTTTCAAAGCATTATTTCTGAACATTGTTCAACGCAATATTCTTTAAAACTGATTTTTGTTTCATTTTTTTATCAGTGGTGACTGTGAGGCATTATTTTGCTGATTGTGTTGATCATCTGCTCCTGAAGGATCTTACCCGGGATGGCTCCCGTTTCGTTTGCAGCAACTTGATTAACTATGCACTTACAGGAATTAAAATCCATCTGCAAAATGGGTTATCAGGGCTCCAGAGAAATCAAACCCTGTAGGCGTTGCTCTGTGATGCCGTTCTCCGGCAAGGAAGGCAGTACTTTGTGAAATAGTTTAGGTGTGGTGAAACGGACACCGCCCTTGAGGGATGAAGCGGAATAAAGAAGGGCTAAGCTCGGCGCCCTGCAGGAATCCAGATCCCACTTGTTTTAATTATTGCCCCCAAACCTTTCTGTTCCAGTTGGTGGAGGTTTTTCCCCCCTCTCATCTCACTACCTGAAATGTCAACACGGCCGGGAATTCAACAGCAACAAATGTTGTAACCATCAGATATCAGAAGAACGTAAATGTTTCAGAAGTGCAGAAGATTATAGTGGTTGAGGTTACGGCTAGCGATAGCCCCAGGGCAGAAACAGAGTTAGGGAGGATGAGAGAGTCCTTACGTCTGGATAGACAGGCCATCTTCAGTGTCCGGAGCACAGGTGTGAGTTCAGCAGTCTGGATGGAGCTGTCCGAAAAAATGTTTTGAAAATTCGTAAAAGGAGCAGTTCATCAATAAATAAGCAGCGGATGCAACTTCTTCCTCAGCCCTGAAATCGTCAGTGTTTCAGTTTCATCAGAGAGGTGTCACTGCATGCGGGCTAGTTAAAGCTGATGGATAAACTATTTAATGACTAAGATGAAAGAATTGAAGAAAAGGGTCTCATGGTTACGGCTTAGCAGATGTCTGACCCACGCTTTAACGCAACGCGCTGGACAGACCTTGAGAACCACCTACCATTGGTTGTGCCATTATTATCATTGTATGTTTGTTTGGTGAGTGTGCAAAAATCGTCAGTGAATATTGGTTGAAAGAATGGAAATTTTGCACAAAGTTCGGCGAAAAGGGTCTTGTACACTACAGACCCGGTGGAGTCCCTGCAGAAAGGAGTGAGATCAGAGCGGATGTCCGCTGTTGAATGATGCCCATGTCTGGAAATTCGGAAAGATTACCAGCAACTCCAAGGTCAATGTGACCGTTTAGCAAATGGAAAATAATATTATCTATTCCAAATGGTGAACAGAACAGGGACGGTCTCTAAATTTACAGTACGATTTTGGTAAAAGAAAAAAAAAAGAACATAATAAGCACGATCCTTACGTTCAGAGAATAGGTTCTACCAACAGTTTAAAGAGGGTTTAAATCTACGATCGGAGTGGGATGGTTCATCTGCCTCTGTACAGGGGCTGTGCGCGGGAGTAGTACGAAATGCCCCCAAACGTTGATGGTATGGAGAGAGAGAGAGAGAGAGAGAGAGAGAGAGAGAGAGAGAGAGAGAGAGAGAGAGAGAGAGAGAGAGAGAGAGAGAGAGACAATAATAATAATAATAATAATGTATAATACTTATATAGCGCATTTCTTGTTACACAACTCAATGCGCTTACATCCACCATTTGCACTTATTCATCAACACTCGTTTACACAGAGACAGAGAGACAGAGACACAGATAGACAGACAGACAGGCAGACAAACCTACAGCCAGCCAGACAGAAGGGGAAGAGTACAATATCTGGGGTTTACTGAACAAAGATAGGATGGGGGGATGGAGGTGAGGAGAAGAGAGGGGGGGGGGTAAGGGAAGGCTCCCTGCATGAACGAGGCTGTCAATGCTGACAGGAGAAGGGGAGAGAGAGAGAGAGAGAGAGAGAGGAGAGAGAGAGAGAGAGAGAGAGAGAGAGAGAGAGAGAGAGAGAGAGAGAGAGAGAGAGAGAGATCCTTCAACCTTTAGCCCCTCTTGTCACGCAGACTCCTCTCTTCCCGGACACATCAACCCCTTGACCTCCCTCACCCTAACCCAACCCCAACCCTCTCCCCACCCCCGCACCCCATCATGCCACCCTGTCCCAGTCCCTCATCCCCCCACCCCAACTCCCTTCACCCTGAAAACGTGGCCAACTCACGTCAATGTAGTCTATCCGGGCGTTGTAGAGCACGTGCTTGGCGCCCAGGTCGTGCAGGAGGTTCTGGAGCTTCTCCGGCTCGTCGATCCTGGCGAGGGACTTCTCGACCGTGCCCATGACTCGCAGCACGTGATTCTTCAGCTGGGCACTCTGCTTCAGCTCGTCCAGGCTCTGCCCTTTGAAGGGCAGGAACACGTCCTGGACGTCAGGGTGAGTCTCGAACAACCTGATGAACAGAGAGAAGAGAGAGAGAGGAGAGAGAGAGAGAGAGAGAGAGAGAGAGAGAGAGAGAGAGAGAGAGAGAGAGAGAGAGAGAATTATTAGGGTTAGGAGGCAGAAATGAGATGTGAGAATTGTAACTGTTTGTGGTTCGGTGGGTCAGTCTGTGAGTGTGTATGTTTCTTGGGAGGGGGGGGGGGATGTGTGGTGTGTGTGTGTGTGTGTGTGTGTGTGTGTGTGTGTGTGTGTGTGTTGTGTGTGTTTTCACACGCGAACGCACGCTTTGCATGTTTTCCTACTTAGGGAAATGATGCATATCACATACCCCAGTACACTGTATGTTCTTGACAATTTGAATTTTTAGCTCAGCACACATTAAATCACAAAACTGACCTACATGGGATAATTTGTCCGAACCCTAAAGACCCCCATATATGTTTTGTGTCAAGTGACGTTTTAGCATTGCAAGTGTACTGTCTAAAATAAAATGCGTCAGCAAGGGAACGTAGTATAGGGGACAACCATCTGCGGCAAGGGCCCTTCACTGCGCCTTGTGTGAAATTGTGGACAGGCCCGTTTCCATAGGCGAGGGGGAAATTCACTTCCGGCGATGAAGTTCGCCATGTGTGGTTGTGGGGATCGTCTCCGCTGTGGCGAGTCGAGTATTTGCAAATGAAGAATTAAAAAAACCGTCTATTGAAGAGAGATGTTGATCTTCCAAAGATGTCATTTTTGTGTGTGATTATCGGCAGTGGTAAGTAAAGAATAACAACAAGAATAAAACAGACTGCAACGCTGTTAAAAAAGATCTAAAAAAATAGATAAACACATAAGCACAAGTATTTGAAATAGTAGTTGAAACAACGGTATCTGAAACATAAATGTATGAAATGATGCCAGCAAATTGCTGCTCTGGACTGAACGGGTCATTGATGCGATTGATTTGTAGAAATTGCTGAATGCGGTTAAAGTTTTAGTTTCAATTTTATAAAGGAGATGTCACTGCATTCGGACTAGTCCATATACGCTACAGCACATCCGCTAAGATTTGAGATCACACTGCTCATGATTTTAAGCTGATGGATATATAAATTAAAGACTGAAATGAGAGAATTTATGAAGAGGATCTCATGCCTACGACTCAGCAGATTCTGACCTAAGCATTAGCCCAGCGCGCTGGTCAGACCTAGGGTACGTTACAGTATATCACACCATTGAACCTGAATGTGGTTGCAGACGTCAGAGAGTCAGTCATTCCCGCATCGAAACGAAGCTGCGTTCTGATTGGTGAATACGCCGACTGGCTGTTAATTTTGACTCTTGGAGGAATGAGGTTTTTTCAGAGACAACACACCGCTCTACAGATTTTCAGCACCAGTCCATTCATCATGTCTTTCTTCGTTTGGTATTTCATGGAAGTAAAGCTCTTTTTTTCTTCATCTTCTGAGCCGAGCAACCAACAAAGACACAGCAAGATACTCTATTCCCCCCCCCTCCCTCCAGCCTTCTCTCCCTCTCCTTCCCCCAGTATGTTAAAATGAAGAGCGAGCAGTTCTCGATTTCGCTGGCAAAAACTCGAGTTCTGAGAACCGGAAGTAAATTTCTCTGACGCTTGCCAACCTGCGGATGTTCTGAACATCTCTCTCTCTCTCTCTCTCTCTCTCTCTCTCTCTCTCTCTCTCTCTCTCTCTCTCTCTCTCTCTCTCTCTCTCTCTCTCTCTGCCCTACTTCTGTCAGCATTGACAGCCTTGTCCATACCGGGAGCCCTCCCTCACCCCTCTTCTCCTCAACTTCAATCTCCCCCATAGCTTTGTTCAGTAAACTTCCAGATATTGTGCTCCTCTCCTTCTGTCTGTCTGTTAGTCTGTCTGTTTGTCTGACTCTGTCTGTCTGTCTGTCTCTGTCTGTCTCTCTGCCTGCCTCTGTCTCTGTGTGTCTGTGTCTGTCTGTCTGCCTCCTTCTCTCTCTCTCTCTCTCTCTCTCTCTCTCTCTCTCTCTCTCTCTCTCTCTCTCTCTCTCGCTCGCTCGCTCGCTCTCTCCCTCTATGTATTTAACTCATATATATTTTATATATATATATATATATATATACATTACAGGCAATGCACTGAGCTAAAATTGGGTCGACAGCACGCAGTGTGTAGTAAAGGCAGCTAAATGACATGTCTATTTATATTCAGCCTCATTACGCCCTTTCTGTGCAACAACTAGGCCACATCAGTGACGGGGCGGCCTGTAAGATCGTGAACACTGGAAAGACACCCCCCCCCCCCCCCCCCCCCCCCCCCCCCCCCCCCCCCAGGAGAGCATAGACCGTCTGATCCTGGATTCGCCATTTCATCCAGACTGTAGCACGGATATGCATTAAAACTGAATGAGTTCGGTCTGGCGCCATATTCGATCTTTTCTTTTCTTCTTCCTTTTTTTTTTTTTTTTTTTTTTTTTACTGAGTTTTCTTAAAACAGATTCCGAAGTTTTTGTGTTATCTTGCTGAATGGATCTTGGACCTATTCTTTAGTCCGGATCCGCCCCGTGGATCCGCACCAACATTGAAAAGTGTCGTTCATAGGCAGTATTCTACGTTTCCACCAAGTTTTGTTCAAATCAGTTCGGTATTTTTACCCGATCTATCTGACAGACAAACAAACGAACCAAGCAACAGATGTGTATAGAATCATAACTACAGGGGAGGTAACAAAGGAGGTTCCAAGTCTCCCAGTTACCGTTACCGACCAGTATTTCAGAAAACACCGAAAGTAACGTATGAAGATGAGCCAGGTCTTCTTCCACGTCTTTTTTCTTTTCGGTCGGTTAAAATCTCATCAAACCATATTCTGATTTCCTCGATGTTCACGGTGAAGTGTAGCAAATGATTTGTGTACATGTATGTATGTACGTGTGTACGTGAACAGTCTAGGGTCGTATTTCCAGTATATTTGGCGCAAGCATTTCAAACTTCGTGAATCTCTCAAAATTCAGTATAGAGTCTCTTATACTTTCTGTTTTGTCGATTCCTCTCCAAATAAACGCATTTTTGTTTGTTTGTCTTAAAAAAGAAAATATCTGTACAATTTTTGGTGGTAAATTTCGCAATGCAGTTTCCTTCCTAACATCGGTTTATTTGGCTCGTTTTCTGGAATTAGACTGGTTTTCTGGAATTAGACTGGTTTTCTGGAATTAGACTGGTTTGGGATTTCTTTCCTGCTGCTCTCCTTTTTGTCACGGATCAGAAAAAACTTTGGGCAGAATCGGATCACAAAGATCGCTAATATTTAGAAACAAACAAACAAACATACAAAAAGAAAAAGATCGAAACTGTTGCTAAATTTGTTGTTCTATTATCTGAGCCATATACTGGCTTCAAATAGGGAAACACGTTCTCTCCACGAGTTATCCCCCCCCCCCCCCCCCCTGCATAGTAGATAGCGGTCATGGCGACTACTGCCTATGGGAAGGGCAAGATCGTGAGATGTGTTAGTGGTGGTGTCCGTTTGATGGTGAGCTGTTTTATCTGGCCTGGGAGAGGAAGTGTTTGTATGAATCTCTCTCTCTCTCTCTCTCTCTCTCTCTCTCTCTCTCTCTTCTTTTTTATTCTTTTTTTTTGTGTGTGCTCCTATGGGAACTTTGTGGCCGCTAACTGCAACATCCTGATTTATAAATGGCCGCCCACACCGCTACTTGCCGCCATTTTTGTTTCCAAAAGTCGGTCTGGCCTGGCCATGTGCGTCGCATATTTTTCTCTCTTTTTTTTTCTATAAAGACTGAAAATAATGTCCTGATTCTAGTTTCCAGAGACCTCCAGCGACGCTTGCCAATGCCGCCAACTGTTGTTGTGGGTTTCACGCGTTCATGTGTGTTGGACACGACATCTTGATTTGTAGGTCTACAGTCATCTTGTTGACGTTGACGCTGTTATCGTCGTTGTTGTCGACACTGCTGCTAGGCTAGGTTGGTTTTTTTTTTTTTTCCGGGCCCGTTCAAAGATTATCACCAAATCTCTTTCTTTCTTTTTTTTTTTTTTTTTTAAGACCTGGTGCGGGAGTGATAAAGGGAAGGGAGGGGTAAGAACGAGGGTGGAGGTGCTCCCTGGCGCACGATGAAATTTATCAGCCTTAAAGATATAAATAGATTGATTACCATGCTATGAATCTACTTCATACCTGGGAACGGTTGTTTGCTGTTGTTATCATTGTTGTTTGTCGTTGGTGGTGGTAGTAGTGGTGGTGGTGGTGGTGATAGTGGTGGTGTACTGGTGATAGTGGTGGTGGTGGTGGTGATAGTGGTGGTGGTGGTGGTGGTGGTGGTGGTGTGTGTGTGTGTGTGTGTGTGTGTGTGTGTGTGTGTGTGTGTGTACATGCGCGCGCGCGTATGTATGTGTGTGTGTGTGTGTGTGTGTGTGTGGTGGTGCGTGCGTGTCTGCGTGTGTGTGTGTGCGTGTGTGGTGTGTGTGTGTGTGTGTGTGTGTGTGTGTGTGTGTGTGTGTGTCTGCGTGTGTATGTGTGCGCGCGCGCATGCCTGTGTGTGTTTTACGATAAGACTTCTTTTTCCTGAGCGGTGACAGGCTCTGTATTGTCGCTGGGCAATAACGATAATAAATCAAGTATTATTAAGCATGTCTCCAGGCCGCTATAACTGAAAAGCTTCATCTGACTTTCATTTGTCTCTGTTTCAAAAATGCCACAAGCCAGCAGCGCACAAGCAGAAGCAACAACGAAAACAAGAACTACAAAACCGACAAACAACCAAGCAGCCAACACACACACACACACACACACACACACACACACACACACACACACACACACACTGCTTGCACGCACACACACTCTTACACAACACACACACTACACACACAACACACACACACACACACACACACACACACACACACACACACACACACACACACACACACACAGGGAGAACCGCCCCAAACGGTTTCCTACTGATCAGACTGTAAAATGGCCCAGAAAGTGGACGCGTGGTTTATTGCACGTGATAATCTGTCATTTCCACATCTTGGAGGTGGGCGGTTCCGGGCCTATTAAAGAGATGCGCGCATGCGTTGGCTGGCAGAGAGACGAAAGAGGGAACGGTGAAAGGTCAGAAAACAGAACTGCTGCGCAGCCGATTCCACCATCTGAGACCTCCAGAATTCTGCGACATGGATCCGGGAGTTCCTTGTCTCAAGGAAGGAAGGAATGGCGCCAACAGAGAAAGAAGTGGGGGAGAGGGGGGGGGGCAAAAATATATAGAGGAGAGTACGGGAAATAGGAAAGATAGAAGAGAGAGAGAGAGAGAGGAGAGAGAGAGAGAGAGAGAGAGAGAGAGAGAGAGAGAGAGAGAGAGAGGAAACGAAACGAAACGAAACGAAATTTTATTAAACCAAGGTAATGAGATAAGCAATATAAATGTTATTTTTTCCACCCAGCCCTGGGGCAAAAGGAAGGAATTAAGTCAGAGGAAATCAAGGCAAACACGTATAAGAAGGAACAAGAAACAAACAAAGAAAGAAACAACATGATAACACAAATTTCAATACAAATAAACTGCTGTCACTACTGCCCAACGAACGCAGTGGGGAAAAATGTGAACATAGGGTAAACTGGGAAAGGCGATGAAGGAATCGGGCGGAGCGGGGGGGGGGGGGGGGGGGGGGGGGGGGGGGGAGGATGAAGGGAAGGGCAGCATACAGCAATCATACAAAATATATGTTACAACAAGGACATTAACTTAAAACAGAAAGAATGGAGAGAATAAAAAAGTAGTAGTCGCATGTGTACATGCATATAGCTACACACAAACATGTATAGAAAATGTAAGATGATAAAACTGATGTTGTTTGATAAAGATAAACTATTTATATAGATGCCGTTGACGATTATGTATTATTGCTTGAATTAAATAACGAATTTTTATATGCCTCTTTAAGATAATCAACGCTACTCTTTTGTTTAACATTTATTGGGAGAGAGAGAGAGAGAGAGAAATCATGACTCATAACAGACTGTTCCTCAAAGAGTCAATCATGTTACGTCTTCTTCAGCAACCTCCCAGTATTACCTCAAACAGCCAGTTGCTGTTGCTGTTGATGTTGTAGATGTTGTTGTTGTCTTGTGACCTTTTTACCAGGAGTAGGGCCTTATCGTTGTTGCTCTTGTTTTCTGAACTATAGGAGGCGGTGGTACACAGATTCATAGGGGAAGAAGTCACTTTCATGAAATCATCTTTACTTTGGAAAAACAGATTTCAAAACATGGTTTACCTGTTTACTTGTATTTCTGTTTTGTGGTTTTTCTTGTTTTGTTGTTGACTTTGTTTGCTGTTTGTTCGTTCGTTATTTCTGGCTTATTTTGTGCTTTTTTTTCATTAAATAAGTTTTAAAAACACGTGTGTCTGGTACAGGTTAGGAAAACGTGAGGGTTTGAAAATTACTGGTGAAAAAATAAAACATACAGAGGCAGACACAACACACACACACACACACACACACACACACACACACACACACACACACACACACACACACACACACACAAATGAAGAAAAAAAAAACGAGGGAAGGCGGATACACGAGAGAAATCGCAATATTTTTTTCTTCGCAATAGACCTTATCTGTGTTCAACTGTGTGATTCGAGTCAAGTTAACGAGAAAACATTGTGTTTTCAGTAACTCTTTTCATCTCAGGGAAAGTAAAGGTCGGTCTAAATGGGCAACTTTCATCGTTATCATTTCGACAATTATGTCAATTTGAGAGAAATAACAGTTTCAGTTTTGTGAAAATGTCACATTGTGATGGGACTCGTTAGACTGATAGCCAACAAAGAGAAATGAAAGCAGAAAGAAAGAGAAAAAAAGAAAGAAAAGAAAGAAAGAGATAACAAACGGCAAAAAGAAGGGAAGATATAGGGACAGAGAGAGAGAAAAAAGAAAGAAACAAAACAAGAAATAAAGGGGGGAAAAGACAGAAAAACGAAGGATCAACAAGAAAGAAAGAAAGGAAGAAAGAAAGAAAGAAAGAAAAAAGAAGAGAAGGAAAGAAGGAAGGAAAGAAAGAAAAGGATATAGCAAAACGCAAACGTAAAAAAGTCAGGAAAAATACGTAAGTGTGCCGTGTTCAGAGCCTACGATGCAAGCACTACGATAGTGTACCGTGATCAGAGCGTACGCTGTAACCACTACGGTAGTGTTCCGTGTTCAGAGCTTGCGCTGTAACCACTACGGTAGTGTTCCGTGTTCACAGCGTACGCTGTAACCATTACGGTAGTATATTGTGTTCACATAGCTTACGCTGTAACCATTCATTGGAATGTTGCTGGAAGAAACACCTACCTCCCCCCCCCTCCCCGCTCAACACCCTTTCTACTCCATCATCACTCCTCTTCCTGGTTGGCAAAAATCGTTTTGTTTGTTTTTGTTGTTGTTTTGGCACGTTTTCCCATTCCCCGTCTGGAGGAAGACCCTCTGACCCCTGTGGAAATCCCTTCCTCCCTCATGTAACTTGTCCGATTCTGTACATCCACTACACACACACACACACACACACACACACACACACACACACACACACACACACACACACACACACAAAAGAAAACAAAATGGTAGGTAGGCACTCAAGGTCTGACCAGCGCGTTGGGCTAATGTGTAGGTCAGACATCCGCTGAGTCGTAGCCACGAGACCTTCTTCAATTGTCTCTTCCTTTTTATTAATTCATTTATCCATCAGCTTCAAATCATGCGTAGTATGGTCTCAAAACTTAGCAGATGTGGTGTAGCGTGTATGGACCAGTCCGCACGCAGTGACGCCTCCTTGATGAAACTGAAACTGAAACTGTCCGATCCTGATTATCATTTTTAACGAAGCTGTAGTGGCTGTGATTGTAGTAATAGTAGCAGCGGTATTAGTAGTAGTAACAGCAGCAGCAGCAAACCAGCAGCAGCAGTGGTAGTAGTAATAGTAGTAGTAGTAACAGTGGTGGTGTTGGTTGTTGTAGTAGTAGTAGTAGTAGTTAGTAGTAGTAGTAGTAGTAGTAGTAGTAGTAGTAGTGGTATAGTAGTAGTAATAGTAGCAATAGCAGTCGTAGTTGTCTCTTTCCCAGTAACAAAGGCTAAGACGAAACGGGGGAGAAAGACAATGTAGCGGAGTAGTAGGGAGTGTGGAATTAACAGATCATTTTGGCTTGCTAGATGTGAGTGTGTGAGGGGGAACAGGATCAGTATTGTCGCTGGTGGGGGGGGGGGAACAGGATCGTATTGTCGCTTGTAGCTAGTGGACAGATGGGGAGTGGGAGTGTGTGGGGGGGACAGGATCAGTATTGCGCC
>CM065723.1:54297654-54300154 GCA_033310375.1 Conus canariensis
GGCACGATGATACTGCTTCTAAATGACATGCTGCTATTACTCCTTAAGATGATGGAATTGCTCCTAACAGTAATGATGGCAAAGTTTTCATTGAGACGATTATGGCAAGCTATCAACTGAAACAATGGTATTGATGGTTATCCAGACGATGTATTACTCCTTATTCAGACGTTGGCGCTGCTTTTCATCAAAACGATGTTTCGAGACAAATAGTATAAACCATTTTATGGGTTGCTGTTTTTGAGTAAACGGTGTGGTTCATTGTTGAGACGTCGGTACTGGCCCCAATTATGCCTATGGCATTGTTTCTTACTGAAACGATGCTATTGTTCCTTTGTGAACAACGGTATCGCCCTTTGATGAGATGATGGTATTGCTCTTTATTGGGGAGATGTCCTTACTCTTTGTTGAGAAGCTGGTATTGCTTTTCATTGAGACAACGGTATTTGCTCTTTATTGAGGACATGTCCTTGCTCTTTATTGAGACTATAGTATCGCTCTTTATTGAGACAATGACATTACTCTTTATTGGGGAGATATCTGAGCTGTGCATCGAGAAGATGGTCGTGCTCGTTATTGAGAAAATGGTATTGCTCTTTATTGAGGAGATGTAAAGGTATTGCTCTTTATTGAGAAGATGTAAAGGTATTGCTATTTATTGAGGAGATGTAAAGGTATTGGTCTTTATTGAGGAGATGTAAAGGTCTTGCTCTTTATTGAGGAGATGTAAAGGTATTGCTCTTTATTGGGACCATGGTATTGCTCTTCATTGGGACGATGGTATTGCTCTTTATTGGGACCATGGTATTGCTCTTCATTGGGACGATGGTATTGCTCTTTATTGAGGAGATGTCATTGCTCTTTATTGGGACGATGGTATTGCTCTTCATTGGGACGATGGTATTGCTCTTTATTGGGACGATGGTATTGCTCTTCATTGGGACGATGGTATTGCTCTTTATTGGGACGATGGTATTGCTCTTCATTGGGACGATGGTATTGCTCTTTATTGAGGAGATGTCATTGCTCTTTATTGGGACGATGGTATTGCTCTTCATTGGGACGATGGTATTGCTCTTTATTGTGGGACCATGGTATTGCTCTTCATTGGGACGATGGTATTGCTCTTTATTGAGGAGATGTCATTGCTCTTTATTGGGACGATGGTATTGCTCTTCATTGGGACGATGGTATTGCTCTTTATTGGGACGATGGTATTGCTCTTTATTGGGACGATGGTATTGCTCTTTATTGGGACGATGGTATTGCCCTTTATTGGGACGATGGTATTGCTTTTTATTAACACGATGGCATTGCTCTTTATCAAGACGAAGACACAGTTTTTATTGAAGAGATAGCATTGCTCCTTATTAAAACGATGGCGTTGCTCCTTATTGACATGATGGTGTTGCTCCTTATTGAAACGATGGTGTTGCTCCTTATTGAAACGATGGTATTGCTCCTTATTGAAACATGGTATTGCTCCTTTTCGAAACGATACATTGCTTCTTATGGAAACGATGGCGTTGCTCCTTAATGAAACGATGGTGTTGCTCGTTATTGAAACAGTGGTAGTACTCCTTATTGAAATGTTCGTGTTGCTTCTTATTAAAATGATGGTATTGCTCTTTACTGAAGCTATGGTATTGATTTATTGAAACGTCGGTATTGCTCCTTAGATGTATTGAAACGATGGTATTGCTCCTTGAATTTATTAAAACAATAGTATTACTCCCTAATGAAACGATCATATTGCTCTTTACTGAGACAATAACGCTGCTCTTGATCAAGAAGACAGCATTGCTCCCTTA
Organism: Conus canariensis; assembly: GCA_033310375.1. Lineage (NCBI taxonomy): Eukaryota > Metazoa > Mollusca > Gastropoda > Neogastropoda > Conidae > Conus > Conus canariensis. The sequence continues at coordinate 54,299,466 of CM065723.1, forward strand.
TTGAAAAGTAGCATCGTTTTTTTTTTTATATACTGAGACTGTGGTGTTGCTCCTGATCGAGGCGATAATACTGCCCCTGATTGAGACGACAGTATTGTTCTTCATAAAGAACATGTCATTGCTCATAGTTGGGGCGATAGTATTGCGCATTGTTGAGACGTGTGTGCTACTCCATATTGAGATGATACTATTGCTTCTCATTGAGACGCCAGTATGGCTCTAGTCATGGGTTTTGGTCCATAATGAGATAAAAAAAAAAAAGGTATGACTCCTCTTTGAGACTATGGCATTGCTGTTTTATAAGATGTCACACAAGAAAATCGTCACCACAACAAATCAGCCCGGGGGGGGGGGGGGGGGGGGGGGTTTCGATGGGGGGGTGAATGGAAGGGAAGGAGGAGGGGAGGCTCCCACATAGCTGGTGTGCAGCACACCACACCACCAATCCTTTATGTGTTTCTGCAGCTCTCAACCCCTGTGCTATTCCGCCTCACCCTCCTCATTGCTTCGTCCTCATCCACCCTTCATTCACGTTTCCCAAAGTCAGACAGGATGAACACTGAGCTTTCCTGTCGGACCTTGTTAGGAGGAAGATGTGAACGAATATTTAGGAAGATCTGTCTGAGGGAAAGGAGGGGATGGATGGTGGTGAGGGCGATGGGGGATGAGGTGAGGAGGGAAGGTTGCAT
>CM065723.1:54322654-54325154 GCA_033310375.1 Conus canariensis
CACTAGAACCGGCACCCATCATCGTCAGACTGTCGCTGGATTTAGGGAGAAGGATATGTACGGACCCCAGAGCCCAGCTGGGAAAGACACACGAGCAGCTGAAGAGAAGAAGGAATCACCGACAAAGACTGAAGCAAGGCTCAATGGACCCATCAGAGTTGTCGTTAATGATTATGCCTGGAGCAGGCGGCCTGGTACGTAGTGCATGCCTTGAGAAAATGGACAGCGCCATGATTTGTATCCTCGCTGAAGAGGTACAGGAACTTGCTTCCAAGATGACTAGGGAGTTGTGGAGTCTTGTCATGGCTGACACGCAGAGTTATCGATCCTTGTTTTGACCTTCTTGGTAGCTCTGCCCTCCTGCCTAAAAGGAACCCCAGGCAGGAAAGTAGAAGGAAAAGATGATGAGTATGAAGAACAGGAAGATGATGAAGAGAATGAGGATGAGTAGACGTAGAAAAAAAGAAAGAAAGAGGGAGAAATGAAAACAAGAAGAAGAAGAAGAAGCAGAGGAAGGAGAAGAAGAAGAACCAAAATGAAGATGGCAGCGAAGTTGCTTTACAATCATTTGTGTTATTCGCATTCCTTTTTTTGTGCAGAGGGATAAGTTTTTTTTTTTGCATGTCAAAATGGTCTGGGAAATCGTTTTATATCAACAAAGATTGAACATACAGTTTAGAAAATAGAAAATCTATGATATTTTGTACAGATAGTTTCAGTATTTTGAGTCTAAATCAATCGAAGTCATGTGAGCTTTCATCTTTTACAAACGATAGATATGAACGGACAAAAAGGGGATAGAAAACTGTGTTTCAATGCCTTTTGTAGGACAAATGCTTTTAATAAAATGAGAAAGTCAAAAGAAGTAATCTGATGTCATGCCGTGTTTAGTATGTGTCCAACGTCAGCAAAGTGATTGTTCAGTACATCTATCGGAATAGAGCATCCTTCACTTGATGAACATCGTTTGGTGAGTTGATCCACAGTTTTCCAAACAGCAGGTTTCAAAGTGAGTTAATTGCAGACGGAAAAATTGAAACAAATTTTGAAAGGAACTTCAGGTAACTCCACCGGTTAGCATGGACAAACAAACCACAAGTTAAAACACTGTCCATCTCGCGTCGAATTCGAGAAGGTAAGCGATTGCTCGTTCTTTGTTTTCTTTGTCCTGAATGTAGTTTATCTTGTCTGAAGAAGACATTAGAGTTCCAAAGGCGTCTATTTTGTCTTGTAGTTTGTTTGTCCATGTTAATCGGCGGCGGGCGTCACTTAGAATTCCTTCTAAAATTTTGTTTCCAAAAAGCAGTTCCGTTGCGTTTATTTTGGACCAGTTTTCCGGAAGAGTGACGTCTAGATTTTTTTAATCACGTTTTTAATCAATTGGGGGGGGGGGGGGGGGGGGTTCTCTCCTTTTTTGCTGTATGCTTTATCACAGCCAGTACTTCTGAAATAATCTCTTTCCTCAATGGCATCAAGGTTATCCTGCCTGAGCAAGACAGGCGGACGATCTGATCTGACGACTTTCTGGATCAAAGGGATCTGCTGATCAACAACGCTCAGAAAGGTCGTCGTCGTCTAAAGGGTTAGGGTGTAATCCGGGTCGGTATAAGTATAAATACTTTTAATGGCCAAAGACGCAAGATCTAATCGAAATACCTTGAAGAAGAAGAAGAAGAAGAAGAAGAAGAAGAAGAAGAAGAAGAAGGAAGAGGAGGAGGAGGAGGAGAAGGAGGAAGAGGAGGAGGATAATGACGAGGAGGAGTGCAGGAGGGACAGAAGGAGGAGAAGAAGAAGAAGAGGGGAGGAAGAGGAGGAGGAGGACGAGGAGGAGGAGGACGAGAAGAAGAAGGAGGAGGGGGAGGACGAGGACGAGGACGAGGACGAGGAGGAGAACAACAAGAACAAGAAGAAAATAAACAGAAGAAGAAGAAGAAAACGAACAACAAGAACAAGAAGAAGAGAAAAAAGAATACAACAACAACAACAAAAAGAAAGTAGAGCGGGGGAAAACAGACACACACAAAGACGGGAATGGAGTGAGAGGAGCTGGCCAAGGAGACATCATTGCCAGACGGCCATCAGCGGAGCGGCGGGCGCAGGAGACCTAATCGTCCGATGATGCTCAAGGACCTTGGCCGTCAGTGCGACTGACGTCTGTCTCGATACCAATCAATTCCTTCCAGTCTCTCCCCTGCAGCGGATCGGGGGGGAAGGGGGGGGGGAGGGGGGGGGGCAGCGCAGGCGTGCCAGAGAACGACCCCTGCACGCAAAGGTTCGCACACGCACAGAAAGAGACACAGACACAGACACAGACGGACAGACAGACAGGCAGGCGGACAGCATACAGACACGCGCGCGCCCGTCCGCACGCATGCACGTACGCACACATACACACACATGCACGCGCGTGCGCGCGCGCCCGCACACACACACACACACACATACACACACACACACACACACACACACACGCACACACGCACGCGCACATGCACGGACG
>CM065723.1:54337654-54342654 GCA_033310375.1 Conus canariensis
AAGGAAGAAAACTCACGCGAGCAAGAAGAAAGACAAGAATAAGAGGACGAACGCGAAGAAGAACAAGCCAAGGAAAGAAAAGCGAAGACGAAAAAGACTGCCAAGAAGAAGGAGGAAGACAGAATATACAAGACAAAGAAGAAGAACTGACGTTAGTGGTCTGATGAATAACTGCAAGGTCTAAGAGAATGGAAACAAAGGAGAACAGCTCTTTCGCAAAATTACGAGAAAAAGAAAAAGGACTAATCAGGATAAACAACGTTTTTTTTTGTTTTTTTTTTAAAGCTAAAATATAAAAAAGAAAATTTGGAAAAAAAAAGAAAATGGAAAAAAAAAAGAAAAAAGGAAACGAACAAGCAATAAGCAATTCAAAAAGCAAGCAAAAGAAAAAAAAATAGAAAAAGCAGATGAAGAAAAGAGAACAAAAAGTGGAGAAGGAGAAAGAGGGAAACATGAAGAAAAAGAAGGAGGAGGAGGAGGAGCAGGAGAGGAAGAAGAAGAAGAAGACAAAGAAGAAGAAGAAGAAGAAGAAGAAGAAGACGAAGAAGAAGAAGAAGAGAAGAAGAAGAGAGAAGAAGAAGAAGAAGGAGAAGATCGTGTTCTGTTAAATGACCCCATGGACTTTAAAGAACGGAATCACTGGACGACAAATGTCTCGCTAACTTACAGGAAAAGACCAAGAGCAAAACAAAACAAAACAAAACAAGATAAAACAAAACAAAACAAAACATAACGAGCAGAAGAGGAACAGGAAGAGGCATGAGAAAGGAAAGAAGAAAATAAGGAAACAACGACGCACACGGGCATGGGTGCGGAGGAAAGGGACCGGTGGTGGTGTGTGTGGGGGGGGGGGGAGGGGGGAGGGGGAACAGAGACAGACAGACATAACATACATACATACATCGATAGAGGGATACATGGACAGATACATAAATAGGTACACAGAGAGAAAGAGAGAGAGAGAGAGAGAGAGAGAGAGAGAGAGAGAGAGAGAGAGAGAGAGCATTTAACCCAGAGGGCAGCAACTTGATCAGATAGATAGATTAGGCATCGCAGATATTGAAATGCTCTGCCATATATAATACAGGATTGTAAATCTATAGACAGATTAGGCATCGCAGATATTGAAATACTCTGCCATATATAATATAGGATTGTAAATGTAAATAAACGATGATTCACGTATAAGGCCTGATTCATAGACGATAAAACTATTCACAAATCACGTATCATATTTACAACAATCAACGTTAAAAGCAGTAAACAATCCGCCACGTATAAGCTTTGAACTCAAACATTTGTTTTAAAACAACACATTCTTTTCTGTTCAGTTTTCCCTGTTCGAGCTTCCCCACTTCATTTCAGATTTCATTTCGTGATCTGTCTGGTGAATAATCATAGTTTCTCTAAGTTGAAATAAAGACTGATATATAAACATACAGGAAGACATGAAGAGGCTTCTTTTCTCACGCTTAGCACCCAGTTTTGGCTCTTAAAGAGTGACTACCCCGTAGTGCTCACAGCCCAGCCGACTGCAGAACCCACGTTAGGACTGTGGGTAAGTTTAGAACGGAACAATGTACATTACTAAAATACCAAAAACAAAAACTTAAATCAAAGTCAAGTGTAGAGACAAAATGACTGATCTGAACCAAAATGTAACATCAACGACGTTTAAGTCCGATAACCCGTACCTGTGGATGGAAAGAAAGAGAGGGGGGGGGGGGGGGGGGGGGGGGGGGGGGGAGGGGGGGGGGGGGTGTAGACAGAGACGTAGCAGTGATTCTGAAAGATAGCACGTGACAGGAGGAAGTAGGGGAGACCACTGGCGGTTTCGTCCTTCGTGGCTGCACACCGAAAAGTAAGGCGCCAAGGCCTTGCTTAAGAAATGATTATCAATAGACAGGGACAATTATATTGCTTTGATAATTTCATTGTCTGAAAGATGATTGACCTTTTTTCCTTCTATATGTCTGTCAGGGTACTCGCCAGGTAGTTATAAACAGACAGGTTAAGATGAAAGGAATTTTGGGAAGATTACCTGGCTCAAGAATAAAGTGTTCAGTATCAATTTTTGGCTCAAATTTGTGTTACGCCTCAAAACGTTTACATAGATTTTATGGTGATTTCGTGCAAAATCCTAATTGTGGCGTGTAGCCTGTGGAGAACAGACTGGTGAAGAACATGAAGGCGTTTGTCTCTTTTTTGCTGTCATCTCTCTCTCTCTCTCTCTCTCTCTCTCTCTCTCTCTCTCTCTCTCTCTCTCTCTCTTGTGGTGAAGGACATGATAACTGATGAACTGGAGTTAACTGATGATATTGTGTTTGATAGGGTCCATCGCCTTAATTCAAAGCCAGACTCTCCCATTGTTGCCCGTTGTACCTTTTTCAAGGATAAGGACAAGATTTTGCGTGCCAAACGGAAATTGAAGGGGAGCAACATCTTTATTGGGGAAGACTTTTCTTTGAAAGTAAGGGAAATCCGGAAAAAGCTTTCCACTCATTTGAAGTCTGCAAGGTCAAAGGACAAAAAGGCATTCATGGTATATGACCACCTCGTCATTGATAGCAAAAAATACGGGCTGGATGATAGTGATAATCTTGTTCTGCTTGGATAATGGTGTGGCCCGCCCCAAACGGTGACGGTGACAATGTCCCAGTCTCAAAATTTAACTGGTTTCAAAAATAAGCTGACACCGTTTACCAAGTGTGTTTCTGTGTCACGAGAGGGCACGAAGAACAATGTTGTGAACTGTTTTTGTGTACAAGAAACGTGTGATACAAATCCCGTGCCTGATGTCAGTGTAGGCGATTTGTGCACGGATTTTTCCAACCATCAGGTTGAATGTGTATATAGCCTTGCTGATGTGCTGTGTGTGAAAAAGGGGAAGTTTGAGATCAGTGATCACTCTGTCAACCAACCGCATGTTGATGTTCGTCCACCCTGCAGTGATGACGTTGAGGTTGAAACGTGTGCGAATGTTGCACGGGAAGAATGTGGGGGAGAATGTAAAGGGGACGGAGTGAGGATGACAGAAACTGGTGGTAGGGGTGAATTTCTGAATATGTCTGAAATAAACAGCGGTGATGACTGTGAGAATCTGAATGCTATAGACATCAATGGCAATTGTGAAAATAAAGCTGATCATTTTACTCATCCTGCATGTAAAAATGTTAGTAGTAACTGTAACAACTATGTAAGTAAAAGTAGCAGAGGTGAATGTAGAAATTGTAATAACAAAGATGGTGACGATGTAATTGTGGATAGAAAAGACAAAAACAGATGTGTGAATGATTCCTGTAAGTCGTTTGGGACGTATGAACAACAAACCAATTTTACGAGAGGGTCAGGAGAAGAGAGAGATGGTGGTATGAATTTACAACCTGAGAGCGGTTCCTGTTCTGGTCTGAATGTGACGAGTGTGTATGGTTTTGGTAAAAAACGTATCTTTTCTTCATTGGAATATATGTGGATTGTCTAACAAATTAGAAGATAGATGTTTTATTCAATTTGTTTCCTCGTTTGATGTTGTTTGTTTAGTGGAGACGTTTGTAGAAAAATTTCAATCGTCTATTTTCAAAAATCATAATCTCTATGTAAAGTCAGCGGTTAAGCTTACAAGACATGGAAGATGTTCAGGGGGGATAATTTGCTTGGTACATAAAAGCTTAGTTCCGTATGTGCGTCTTATTGATTGTGAGAATCCTTATTTGGTGTTATTTGTGCTTGATAAAGAATTTTTTGGTCTAAGAAAAACAACCTTACTGGCTTGTACATATGTTCCACCTGAAAATTCACCTTACTACTCTGTAAATAGTTTTGACAATGGCATTGACTTGCTAGAAGAGTGTATTGTGAACAATGTGATGTCTTTAGGTGATATTGATATATTGCTCTGTGGTGATATTAATGCAAGAACATCTAACCTGTCCCCGGAAATTATTAGTGAGCGTGATCTACATGTATGTCACAATAACAGCGAAAGTCCCGAAATGGTGAGATCCTCCCAAGATAAAGTACTCAACTTGTACGGAAAGAAAATGCTTAACATGTGTTCTGTGTTAGGATTATGTATTTTAAATGGTGTATGTAATGGCGACTCAGAGGGTCGTTTCACATACATTTCTGATACAGGTAACAGTGTAAACGATTATTTCCTAGCATCTGTAGACCTTTTCGACTTATTAAGTAACCAGTTAACTTTGAGAGTACTAGAAAGATTTGAATCTGATCACTTACCCCTTGTATTATGTATAAATGTCCGGAGCGAAAAGATGTATTCCAACATGAATATGCGTGCTCAAAATAACGAATTTATGGTTAAATATTGTTGGAACCAAGATTACGCTCGGCAGTTTATTTTTTCCATGCAGTCAGAAGATGTACAGAACCAGATAGTAGCGGCTGAAGATCTGATACATGTGGATGTCAACGACGCAATAAATCAGTTCAATAAAATTGTTAAAGATCAAGCTGAATGTATGGTGAAAAGAATACCAGTAAACAAAAACATTACTCAAAATAATTGGTATGACCAGGAATGTAAACTATATAAATGTAAAATGCGTAGACTGTTCAGAAAATTTAATAAAACGTTAGATAAAGAAGATGGAATTGAGTTTTGTATTGCAAGGCGTGAATATAAGAATTTAAACAAAAGGAAAAAGAAAGAATATAATGATAGCTTGTTAAATGAACTCATGAATTCCATTCAGAGCCAGAAATCTTTTTGGGAACATGTTCATAAAATATCTAGAAAGAGATCACAACCTTCAAATGATATTCCTATGTATGAATGGTATCAACATTTCAGAAGTTTGTTAGAAAAAGACGATGATGAGAGTGTCATTATTGAGGAAACGTTAACAGATGAGGACGGAGAGGAAGGTTGTTTGTTTGACAGACCAATATCTAAAGAGGAGATATTACTTGCTGTACGGAAATTGAAAAATGGTAAATCTGCTGGACCAGATGGTATGATTGGTGAGTTTTTCAAGAAT
>CM065723.1:54360154-54380154 GCA_033310375.1 Conus canariensis
ATCATCCCCACTCTCATCAGCTTCTCATCAACAGAGATTTGATGAACACTGACACCCAAGGAGCTACTTAACCCTTTAACCGCTGGTGATGACGATGCGGGCACCTGAGACGCGGCCCCTCCTATGTCATGTCAGACAGACAAACAGACAGACAGACAGACAGACAACAGACTGCTCTTCTTGACGTCTTTTCAGCGTCATTATTCTAATGATCTGAACCTGTCACGCCACAAGCTAGAGCACAAAGTATAGATCTAGTCTTCGTCTTTCAACTCCGTGTGTGATGATTTTCCGCCACTGAAGTCCAGTTGTTATAAAGTAAAGATCCTTCACACGAATCACACTAACTTCTCACTTTCCCTATTCCTACTGTCAGTACTACTACTAATATCACCAATATTGCTGCTGCTGCTGCTGCTGCCGTTGCTGCAGCTGGTGCTGCTGTTGTTACTACTGCTGGTGCTGCTGCTGCTGCTGCTACTACGACTACTACTACTAAAGATTTGTCTTCAAGTACCTGAAGCATCATGCAAAGTTCCTGATCCTTTGTAAAGAATGACATAATTTACCTTCTTCTGACTATCACTGCGATTCCACCTCATGTTCACAAACGCAAGAAGAAAATCTCTGAAAATTAGATCAAGACATTCACGCGTGCTTTCCCCGCAACGGACAAAAATACAATAATCAAAACAAATAATGGATCAGATTATTAATCTCCACATTCATCTGTTCCCATCTTCGATTTTCCACACACACACACACACACACACACACACACACACACACACTCTCTCTAACATCTGCTCCCCTACCCCTAAACCTGCCCCCCCCCCCCCCCCTTCTCCATTCTGATGTTTACCCGTCATCAACACAGAGAGAGAGAGAGAGAGAGAGAGAGAGAGAGAGAGAGAGAGAGAGAGAGAGAGAGAGAGAGAGAGAGAGAGTTATCATCCCCACTCTGATTCGCTTCTCATCAACAGAGATTTGATGAGAACTGACACCCAAGAAGATACTTAACCCTTTAACCGCTGGTGATGACGATGCGGGCACCTGAGACGCGGCCCCTCCTTTGTCATGACAGACACACAAACAGACAGACAGACAGACAGACAGACAGACAACAGGCTGCTCTTCTTGACATCTTTTCAGCGTCATTATGCTAATGATCTGAACCTGTCACGCCACAAGCTAGAGCACAAAGTATAGATCTAGTCTTCGTCTTTCAACTCCGTGTATGATGATCTTCCTCCACTGAGGCCAAGCTGTTGTGTGTAAAGATCCATCATACGAACAACATTAACCTCTCACTTACCCTATTCCTACTGTCAGTACTACTACTTCTATTACTAATGTTGTTGCTGCTCCTGCTGCTGCTGCTGCTGCTGCTGCTACTACTACTACGACTACTACGACGACGACTATTACTGCTACGACGACGACGGCGACTACTACTACTGCTACTAATACTACGACTGCTACTACTACGACGACGACAACGACGATGACTACTACTACTGCTGCTGCTGCTACTACTGCTACTACTACTACTACTACTACTACTACTACTACTACTGCTACCACTACTACTACTTCCACTACTACTTAAGATTTGTCTTCAAGTACCTGAAGCATCCTGGAAGTTCCTATTCAGCTGTCCATCATGCAGAATGACATTATTTTTTACCTTTTTTCTGACCACTACTGCCATTCTCACCTCATGTTCACAAACACAAGAAGAAAAATCGCTGAAAATCAGATCAAGACGCTCGCGCTTACCACTCAGCAGGCAAAAATACAATAAGAAAAACAAAAAAGACAAAAAGACAAACAAAAAATACAAAAAGACAAACAAAAAATACAACAAAACATACTAGAAGAAAAACAAAAAAATGGATCAAAATATTAATCCCGACATTAATCTATTCCCAACTTCGATGCACAACACACACACACACAACACACACACACACACACACACACACACACACACACACACAAACACGCGCGCGCGCGCGCGCGCGCGCGCGCAGAACGGATATTTTAGCTTTTCTCTTGGGTCGAAAGTGAGAAGTCACACCGTCTCGTGTACCGGACAGAGGTGTTACTATTTCTGGTGCATGTCAGGTGGATGGGAAGGATTTCCATTTTCGACATCTTGCCTTTAGAAGCAATATTTGTCTTGTTTGTACTGAAGATAGATTGGTGTCAGGTGGAACATAGTTGGAAAGGATTTCCTTTCTCGACATCTTGCCTTTAGATGCAATATTCATCTAGTTTGTATTGAAGATAGAGTGGATTTAAAATAGACAGAAGCTGATTTGGTTCCCTACACGTCGTCTTTGTTTGTTTTTGTTTATTTCATCTCTGTCTCTTTATCATGATATATTTCATTTGTCTTTAAAAACAAACAAACAAACAAACAAACAAAAAACGTGCCTAACAATGCACCATTAACACGTATACATTACGTAGAAAATCAGCAGCAAAATTCTGCTTCATTCTTAGCACACCAAAAAATGTAATCTTCAACAATTTCTTGGTCTTCAGAGCTACTGAGGAATGAGAAAAACACACAGCAAGATCACTGTTGAACCTTTTGGTCAGTTTGTGCCATCTGCTGTGAGCAGTTCTCTGATGCCAGAGGATTGAAAACACTTCCCGCGAGACGCTTTTAAGAGGGTGCCAGCAAATGAGTTCAGTTAAAACAAGATGCAAAGCATATAAACGTACTACCAGTTTATCTTCCTGAAAAACGTCACAATCAAACATGCGTCGTAAGGTATTTTGACGTCACAATCAAACATGCGCCATAATGTATTTCGTCACTGAGATATCCCATAAAGAAGAAAAAGCGTCACGGGCCGTTATAGCCGTTGGTAACGGCTATTCTGGTAAAATAAAACATCGGGCATCATCCGTGACCCATAATGAGCATACCTACAAATTTTCAGAAAGATCGGCCCAGAAGTTTTGTTTGGAGCGAGTGGAACACATTTTCTATAAGAACTGGGAGTGCAGAATGAGATCTTTGTGTGCGGTTTTTTCTTTTTCATACCGTATTTGTTGAAGATTTTATTGTCTTTTAATAGAAGCCAAACACCCCTGTGGGGTTTTTTTTTTCATCTTTCTTTTTTGTCATTTTTTTTCTAGTCTCTCGTTCGCGTGTCGTTTGTCTTGCAGGCGAAGATGACCACGACTTCTGCTATCAGTGGGTGGTGATGGCGTATGTACGAAGATGGCTGATCCGGCCAATCCACGCATTGATTTTTGTGATACATATGTACTAAATGTTTATCATCCAAGTGATCATACTCATATTCATGTACTAAACGTCGGGCAAGCTGATTCGCCGAATTCTGTTAACTCCTTTATGATTGGTAGCTGATCAGATCGTAATTCGCTTGCTGGGCCAGTCAACAGAGAAGGAAAATTACTTCCGGTTCCGAACACTTCGACGCTGAAAGGCCGACGACACGCCGTGGAGTTTCCACTGCGGCTGCTCTTTGTTACAGACTCGATGGTGAGAGTGGTGGGTGGTGGGTGGTGAGTGGTGGTGCTGGTGTTGGAGCTGAGTTGAGTTCAATGTCCCGTCACAGCTAAATGATGACAAATTCCAATATAAACGCCTCATAGCGTTCCACGTTATTGTTGACCTTCAGAATTGAATGCTAGAGAGAAGGTGGTGCGTGAAAATCAGAGAGAGAGAGGAAGAGAGAGAGAGGAAGAGAGAGAGAGGCACGCACGTGTGCGTGCGTTCGTGCGTGCGTGCGTGTGTGTGTGTGTTTGTGTGTGCGTGCGCGCGCGCAAGTGTGTGTGTGTGTGTTTGTGTGTGTGTGTGTGTGTGTGTGTGTGTGTGTGTGTATGCGTGTGTGTGTGTGTGTGTGTGTGTGTGTGTGTGCGCGCGCGCGCGCGCTCGTGTTGTGTGTGTGTGTGTGTGTGTGTGTGTGCGTGTGTGTGTGTGTGTGTTTGAGTGCGCGTGCGCGCGCGCAAGTGTGTGTGTGATTGTGTGCGCATGCGCGCGCAAGTGTGTGTGTGTGTGTGTGTGTGTGCGCGCGCGCGCAAATGTGAGTGCATTGGGCGCTGACATAAAGTAGAGCTACTTCTCCGAAGATAACGCATCAATTATTGATCAACAACCCCACGGCAATATGGGAAAAGCAACGGTGGTTTTTAAACCAGACATAAATTACCAACAACACTGGCTCTTCTTGGAGTATCAGTTTAACGAGGTTATTTATCTGGCATTGAATAAAGAGCATGGAATGTGTACGATGCGCATGTGGAGTTTTGCACACCTGATGTACACTTGATACCCAGATAGTGTGCCACAGGCGTGTTGGTAATGTACAGTACATGCACAATATAGACGAGAAGACGATGCAAAGTGAAGAAACGATTCCTATACACTTGCTAGACTCAGAGAGAGAGAGAGGAGAGAGAGAGAGAGGAGGGGGGGGGGGGGGGAGAGAGAGGTGCAGCGTATTTACACGAGCCCACAAACAGTGACCCCCACCTCCTTCATCACACTAGAACCGAAACGGGACGTGGAGATAACGGACCAGACACCCCATAGTCAATATCATCGGAACGAAACGGACCGCACGTGTTTATCTTGCCTAATCAGTTATCTCCCTTGACCGTCAGGAACGGTGGCAGACTAAAATGGCCACTGAAGCAGACGTTTCCCGAACGAGGGAGGATCCTCCACCCCTCACCCCCCCCCCTCCCCCCTCCCTCTTCCACCCTCATACTCTGTCACTATAATGACGTCTGGCACGCGGCCGCTGGCCATATGGCTGCGAGAATGACCCCATCTGTATGGAAAGCTGACCCCACGACTGTTACAGCACACACCTTCCCTGTCGCTTTCTCTGCCTTCCATGACGATCGAATGACTTCATTACTGAACGTCATTGCTTCTTACATGACTTAGAGTCTGCTTCGGATGATTGTCTCCACTTTCACAAAACCGCAGAAAAGATGGCTTATTTCTGTCAAAGGTGTATGATCTACACTCCCTTCAGTTTTGGTTTATGAAAAGAATAACTGAAACGGATCGTACTTTTCATACCGTCAATTCACGCTCCAAAACATGCTCCGTAGCTGGAGTTAGTTTCAAGGCATTTGGACATGCATCTGTCTCTTCAATGTCCTGTCGCCCCACCACACAAACTCCAGATCTGACGTTGCAAATCAGGAGCCGGGATTGAACGGTGCGTCATCATTGTCCGAATCAAGATCAAGTTTCTGGAAAACATGGAGGGTTCCCCCCCCCCCCTCCCCCCCCCCCAAAACACAGCCGTTCGGATCACGACTGTGAGAATGACAGGGTAATCAGCGCTTTTTATCTGCCAACCCTCTTCAGTCCAAATTCAGGAGCCAGGGGAGAAAGCATGCGACGTGGAATGAAGAGGGGGCAGTTCGGCTTTTGACTGGAAGCATTTCTTACCCCCTAACGCTTCAGCTGGCAAAGGAAGGGTTTACAAAGAATATGCATTTCCCTATGTATTATTGCCAGCATCCACACAACACCTGTTTAGGCTTTATTTTGAAACACTTCACCATCCTCTTCCTTCAAACAATAACCCTCAAAACTCCAAACAAAATTTGACATCTGAAATTTTCCATTAAAATCCGTTGTTAGCTGTGGTCACGTCACGTAGAACGGACCCCACCCCCCACCCCCCTCCTCCTCCCTCCATCTTCCTCTCTCACTCTCTCTCTCTCTCTCTCTCTCTCTCTCTCTCTCTCTCTCTCTCTCTGTGCGGTCATGTCACATAGAAAGGGTTCCTCTCTCTCTCTCTTCTCTCTCTCTCTCTCTCTCTCTCTCTCTCTCTCTCTCTCTCTCTCTCTCTCCACGAACAAGGTAACTAACGACCAGTTTGTCTTTCTCGAGCTAACAAGTCGCAAAAGTCTTCTACATTTACAACTGACTGTGTGTGTGTGTGTGTGTGTGTGTGTGTGTGTGTGTGTGTGTGTGTGTGTGGCGCGCGCGCGCTCGCGCGCGCGCACGCGCACGCGTGAATGCATGTGTATGTGCGTGGTAAAGAGAGTTCTGGCACAAGACCTCAGCCCCTACAAGCACGATCTACAAAGGTTTCGGACAGTTTTGATCAAGAGAACCGCGCCGCTTCCCTTTCCTGACTGGAGAGTGAATGAGTGGCTTCCCTGTCAGCTTCCGGCCAGCCCTGTGTGCAGATGCCAGAGACAGCCGGCCCAGACCACGTCACGCCAACAGACACTAGCCGATACCACGTCACGTCAGGCCGGCACTAGCAGGGACGAAGAGGATCCGCTGCTGACACCAAGCCATACATTTGCAGGTCCTCTGACAGACCGCGTCACCCTCATCATAACAACCCGGTGCATTAACCCCCCCCCCCCCCCCCCCCCCACACACACACACACACACAAAAAGTGTATGCATAAAACTGCTAAAAGCACAGAATTGTTTAGTCAAAATGCACGGTGTATGCCAAGGCGAATGTTGAACGCATGCACACACACACACACACACACACACCCCACACACACACACACACACAAACACACACACACGCACGCACGCACGCACGCACGCATGCGCGCGAACGCACGCTCGCACGCACGCACGCATGCACGCGAACGCATGCACGCGAACGCACGCACGCACACACACACACTCACGCGCGTGCACGCACGCACACACATACACGCACGCACTCACGCTCGAGTACACACACCACACACACACACACACACATGCACACACACACACACACACACACACACACACACACACGCACGCACACACACACACACACACACACACACACACAGAGAGAGAGAGAGAGAGAGAGAGAGAGAGAGAGAGAGAGAGAGAGAGAGAAGGTTGCAGAAACTTTCTGTCGCTTTTTTCCATAGAGGGTGATAGGAAATTTGCGAGGCAGATACACTGTATTCGAGCTAGCCTTCAGCGAGAGTGACCCCACCGTTTTCATGGGACAGATGTCGCTAGCTGGCATTCCCGAGGCAGCTCTGCCCCATCAGTCAGTGGGTAAATGTAATCAGAGAGAAAATGCCAAAACCTGGGTGTGGAACGGCGCGTCTGGAATGCAGACAGTCAGTGTTTCTATCATTATCCTGGCGTACGCTTCGAACCACATCTTTCACTCTCTGATTACATTTGCTTGACCCAGAAACTGAGAAAAGATAACTCTGTTTGTTGTGCGTGCGTGCGTGTGTTGTGTGTGCGTGCGTGCGTGCGTGTGTTTGTAACGGAAAGAGAGGCATTGTCTTCACGTGATTTTATTTCCGAAACAGGTCTATCAACAAAAAGTGTCACCACTCTGTATTTGTTCCCGAAATGGCTAGTCTTTGGGACGGAGGTGCTGTGAAAACACGTCTGCTGCATTTAGTCAACTAAGGCTTGTTTATTCTTGTTACATGCATGCTTATATGTCTCAAGTTTACTCTACATCTTTTCGACAAAATTCTCTCAGACGTTTCCATTGCATTCTGACAAATGTGAATTTTTGTCCTGAATCAAATGCCCAGTCGGCTTAAAACTTTAATGTATTGTACATTTGGCTATTGCCTGTTTTGTTGTTGTTGTTGTTGTTGTTGTTGTTTTTCATGCTTTATATTCGATTTGGACATATCATCTGAGAGCAATTCAGTTCTGAAGGGAAGCCTAAGGGTGCTATCGTCTTCTTTACCGGTAATGGTGACGTCAGTCGCGATGTTTAGTGATGTTACGTCAGTTGATAATGATTCTGTGACGTCAGTGATGACGGTGGTGCGCGGCCGCTGCCGCCAAGAAAGGGCCACGAATAAAATCAAGACAGCAGATAAAGACTGCTCTGTTGCTGAGGTGGATGGATGGCACTTGTTATAGGTATTTCTGCCACTCTACCGAGGTCAGTCTATTTCGGTTATTTTGATCTCTTTTTTGTCTGTCTTACTGTCTGTCTTATTCTCTCTCTCTCTCTCTCTCTCTCTCTCTCTCTCTCTCTCTCTCTCTCTCTTCTCTCTCTCTCTCTCTCTCTCTCTCCTGCAACTGCTAGGCAGTCTGTTGGAGAAAAATACCCATGACAAGCATCAGTCAATTACAATGAAAACAATCCATTCATCAAACAGCCCATCAATCAATCAATTAATCAATCCAGACAGAATCAATACACGTGGACTAAGTGTCAGTCAGCCCATCAATCAATCCATCAATTAATCAGTCAATCCAGGCAGAATCAATTCACGTGGACTACGTGTCAATTAGCCCATCTATCAATCAATCAATTCAGGCAGAACAAGTGCACGTGTACTATGTTCCAGTGTCAGACTGCCAGATGACTGAGGCGGCAGAAAACAACTTGGCACTATGCCAAGGTACAAAACAGGCGAAAAGTTCATGTGTTACAGACAACCTTAAAGTTAGTACAGCTCTCACTTCAAACCCGGTCAATTTCAAACTGTGAAAGAATGAAATTGATGAAGAACAAAAAGAAACGTAGAAAAGTGCAAGTTAGGAACGGAAATAGGGAAAATAAAGGGATAACATAAAAAAATGAAAGAAGGGGCAAGGGCGGAGTGCGTGTGTGTGTGTGAATGTGTGTGTGCGTGTGCGTGCGTGCGTGCGTGCATGCGAACGTGCGTGTGTTGTGTGTGCGTGCGTGCGTGCGTGTGTTGTGTGTGCGTGCGTGCGTGCGTGCGTGCGTACATATGAGTGTGTGCGTGCGTGCGTGCGTGTGTGGTGTGTGTGTGTGTGAAACAAAAGAAAAAATCAGTTGAATAAATGGTAAAAAGCGGTACGCAGCTGTTTTATTTTCAACAAACCACAAAAGGTAAAAAACCAAACGGCACAAAAACATGCAACAAACACACAATAGCAGTACACAGCTGTTTTGTTGTTGTTGTTGTTGTTGTTTTCAACAAACCACAAACGTAAAAAAAAAAAAAATGCAACTAACACACACCAGCAGTGCATAGCTGTTTTTTTTTTTCTTAACAAACCACAAACGTTTAAAAAAAAAAATGTAACAAATACACAATAGCAGTACACAGCTTCTTTTTTTTTTCCTCAACAAACCACAAACGTAAAAAAAAATTCAACAAACACACAACAGCACTACGCCGCTGTTTTTTTATTTTTTGTTTGTTTGTTTGTTTGTTTTTTTTTTTCTCAACAAACCATGATCGTAAAAAAAAAAAAATGCAAACACACAAAAACACTCCCCAAAAACAAACAAAGCAAACAATATAACAACCAACCATAGCTCCCATGCAAAACTGATCTGGAAGCAAAGATCATCCGTTCGATTTTCGCTCCCAACGCCCAGAACCCACGCATGCGCAGGCGAGAGCCTGATTACCGGAAGTGACGGGAGGTATGACCACCATCGTCACCACTCCCTCAGTGCTGCGTCTTCATTTCCGTGGGCCCTTTATCAGGGTGCAGTTGCTCTCAGGATTGTAATCATGTTGGGCTGTCTCTGTGAAACGCTGGGAAGTGGTACAGAGAGAGAGAGAGAGAGGGGGGGGAGGGAGGAGAGAGAGAGAGAGAGAGGGGGAGAGAGAGGGAGAGAGAGAGATAGGGAGAGAGAGAGAGAGAGAGAGAGAGAGAGAGAGAGAGAGAGAGAGAAGGTTGGAGGAGGGACGGATATTGAGGAGGCAGAGAAAGAAAGAGAGAGACAGAAACAGACAGAGACAGAGA
Source organism: Conus canariensis (assembly GCA_033310375.1). Classification (NCBI taxonomy): domain Eukaryota; kingdom Metazoa; phylum Mollusca; class Gastropoda; order Neogastropoda; family Conidae; genus Conus; species Conus canariensis. The sequence continues at coordinate 54,369,846 of CM065723.1, forward strand.
GACAGAGAGAGTCAGAGAGAAAGACAGACAGACAGACAGAAGAGCTCGGAGGAGGGAGGGATATTGAGAGAGAGAGAGAGAGAGAGAGAGAGAGAGAGAGAGAATGTGGCAGACAGACAGAAGACAGACAAAAGCAACAACACACAACACACACACACACACACACACACACACACACACACACACAGGCAGACAGACAGACAGACAGACAGACAGACAGACACAGAGCCCGCATTGTTCTTTGTCTGGCCAGGAAATGGACAGAGGCCATGTTAGTTGCAGCCAGCATCAGCGTAAAGCATCACCGACGGCCACGGCACGCACTCCTAAACGACGAAACTGTTGTTTTGTGGACACTGAGCGATTGAACAATAATGCACAGGGAAAAAAAAACACGATCCGTCTGTTGTTTTGTGGACACTGAGCGATTGAACAATAATAGCACAGGGAAAAAAAAACACGATCCCGGTCTGTTGTTTTGTGGACACTGAGCGATTGAACAATAATAGCACAGGGAAAAAAAAACACGATCCCGGTCTGTTGTTTTGTGGACACTGAGCGATTGAACAATAATAGCACAGGGAAAAAAAAACACGATCCGGTCTGTTGTTTTGTGGACACTGAGCGATTGAACAATAATAGCACAGGGAAAAAAAAAACACGATCCCGGTCTGTTGTTTTGTGGACACTGAGCGATTGAACAATAATAGCACAGGGAAAAAAAAACACGATCCCGGTCTGTTGTTTTGTGGACACTGAGCGATTGAACAATAATAGCACAGGGAAAAAAAAACACGATCCCGGTCTGTTGTTTTGTGGACACTGAGCGATTGAACAATAATAGCACAGGGGAAAAAAAAACACGATCCCGGTCTGTTGTTTTGTGGACACTGAGCGATTGAACAATAATAGCACAGGGGAAAAAAAAATACGATCCCGGTCTGTTGTTTTGTGGACACTGAGCGATTGAACAATAATAGCACAGGGAAAAAAAAACACGATCCCGGTCTGTTGTTTTGCAAGCACAAGCAGCAGTTGTGTGTGTGTGCGTGCGTGCGTGTGTGCGTGCAAGCGTGTGTGTGTGTGTGTGTGTGTGTGTGTGTGTGTGTGTGTGTGTGTGTGTGTGTGTGTGTTAATTCTACAGACGTGGTTTTGTTTGGTCAGTTCTGAAACCACAAAGGTCAGATCGGTCAACCTTCAGCAGGCCCACACAAATTCCAGTCTTTGGCCTGTTCTTTCACTGCGACGATATTGTTTCTGGGAATTTCTGGGCTGTGGCATCATAACCAAAAGTGCATATGCACATAAGCGAAAAGAATAAAGCGCTACAGGTGACGGATCTCCAAACTGTACATAGAGTACAAGCATACACCACTTATCTTAAAAGCTTTTATTCTATATGCGTGAAGCTGTGCGAGCGAATGCGATCAATGGTGTGCAATACGCTTTAAAGGATGTAGAGCTAACGCCTGGTTGATAACTTAAGCGAACATCGAGGCAACATACAAGCCACTCTTACATTCCAAAATGTTAGTCTTTAAACTGCAGCCAGGGTCAGAAGAAGAGGCAGGTGGAGGGGATCGTGCTCTACGGTGCCCTCACCACCATCACCCTCCCTCTCCTCCACCTCCCACGCGGCTGGCAAATGTTGCATTTTCGACCTGTGAAGGGACCCTAGACTCCATGTGGACCCATCTACCCTCCAATCCCCACCCTCACTGCGCCTCCGCCCCCACCCCCACCCTCCCTTTCCCTCGATGATTCTGGACACACACACCTACTCCTGGGTGGCAAAATTTTAATCCACCGAATTGTTCGTCTGATACCCACCGAAGATGAAAAAGATGCTGTCTGGAGAGTAAGGTTACAACCAAGCCCCCAATCTGAAAATGTTGGGACAGGAGAGCCCCCCACCCCCATCCCACCCTACTACCTCCACCCTGACCCTCTCCTCTTGTACAACAGTTAGTGTGATACTAGCCGAAGATGAAAATAATGCTGAACAGTCCCTCTGAAGAATAAGATGACAACCATGCCCCCAACTTAGAAAATGCTCGGAGAGGAGAGCCCTCCACCCCGCTACCGCTACCCTGACCCCCTCCTCTATGACAAAAAAATTGGGAGAGGGGCGAGTCACCCCACTACCACCACTCCCTCTGCTTCTCCCCCCCCCCCCCCCCCCCCCCAAATCAATATTAAAGGAACAGACACCCCAAAGCTCCCTTTGGAAAACCCCTTCTTCTCCTGGTAAGACGACGTATCTGTAGCAGTGACCCGTGCTTAGGGAATATAGACTTGCGGCCAGCTAATCGTTAAAAGGAACATTAAAGCAAAATACAAGCCAGTTTTCACTTTCAAAAGCTTTCCTTTTCTTAGCTGACGCAAGGGATATTCGTGCGCAAGCTGTATTCACACACGCTAAAGGAATATAGATTTACTCCTGGCTGATCATTGAAGGGAACATTAAGATAAAATATCACCCACTCTTACATTCTTACACATTCAAAATCTTCTACTCTCTTGGCCGTTGCAAGACATGCACGTGCTACAGGGGGTATTCACACTCGCTAAAGGAAAAAAAACAACCTTGTATTTGCTAATGAAGGCAAAATACAACCCACTCATACGTTCAAAGTTTCTGCTGTAACAGCCGTAGAATAAAGATATGTGATTTGCTGATTAGTAAAGGGAACAGCGAGGCAAAGTGCAAGCCATTCTCACATTCTAAGCCTTTATTTTCCTGGCAGCAGCAAGACATGCACACGCACACAGGAAAAGAAGAAAAAAAAACTACAGAGCTATAATGCAACTGATCATTAAATCATTTTTTCGAGCTTGCTGTATGATATGCGCGTGAGCATGGTAGGTACAAGTGCTAAAGGATACAGATATGACTTTTGAAAAAGTCGTACGAGCAAAAGTAGATTGACTGGACTACGTTCTCTTACTGTTTCCTGTCATTTCGTATCCGTACCAAACTAAGTGTTCCAACCCATTCCTGCCATTTTTAACCCATTCTGACCTGCATTTTTCCTACCGTTTCCTGTCATTTTGTATCCGTACCAAACTAAGTGTTCCAACCCATTCCTGCCATTTTTAACCCATTCTGACCCATGTTTTTAACCCATTCTGACCCACGTTTTTCCTACCGTTTCCTGTAATGAACAGGCCCTAAGGATGAAACTGTTAAATTTTGGTGTCAATGCGTGATGCAGATCTAGGATCAAAACTCTTTAAGATGACTGCATGTTTGTCGTGCGTGCTGTGTTGGCATCTCTGCTCGACGATTTGGTGGCGTAAGCAGCGTCCGTTTGGAGTTACGGGTGTGTGTTTTTTTCCCTCTTGTTGCCTTATTTGTTCGTTATCTTAAGTTTCTGTTTAAGAATTGATAACTGTCAATGATGTAGCATGCAATATGAACATTTTCTGACGTTATAAGCGTGAACATTTTCCACAGCCCTTCACAAAAATACATGGGAAGTAATTTTCAGTCTATACCTGTTACTTACTTCCCCTGGTAGGGAATTTTGCGGAGATCAGCGGCATTTCGAGAACTCTTTCAGGCTTTTCGTTGCGAAGATTTTTTTTCCAGTTCAGTTCAATGGTTTATTCAATGTCTTTTCATCGCCAGATGATATTAGACACTTATTTATAGAAAAAAAAACTCCACACTCAAGTTATCATCCATGTTAGTACTTTCAAATCCAAATCTGATATATATGCATATTTACATAAGTGAAATACCCTGGTGGTATGTAAAATTGTTGATCTTTATACAAATTTTGCAACCTGTGACTGCAAAACAACCATGGCAATTTCAGCAACATATGAACCATACAAGACAGTACTGACATTATCAAAGTTATTCATCTCAGTACCTTTCACCTGATGGAGCGAGGTCAACACTGGGCATTCAAACAAAAGATGATGCACAGAAATGTTTTCTCTGCAGACACAAGTAATACCATGAGAATAGTTAGTGTTCTAAGTATTGAGCCTTAATTTATGAATTAATCTAACAATGTGTCTTGGGCGCGATCGTAAAGTAGCCCTTTTTTGACGAAAATTCAGCTAATATACATACTTTTCCATAATTTGGATTAATTCACAAGAGGAAAAATCTAAGGGGTTTTAAAATAAATTTTCAGCGTTTCTATTTGCTCCGTCTTTTGCAAGACTGTCTGCTGTTTCATTCCACTTTGTACCACAATGATATGGAACACAACAAAAATCAACTTTTATGCCTAGAGTTACTAAACAATGCAGTAAATGTTTTATTTCAAAAAGCAAACCTTTTCTAGCTTTGCAGTCCCAATGCTCTAGTGATTGTAAAAACAGATTTGGAATCAACACACAGTAAAGTTTTATAGAAAGCAATTGGTGTATCATATATGTAAGTCAAAGCCTTCAGTATTGCATATATATATATATATATAGATATATTATATATATAGATATATATATATATATATATATCAGTATTGCATATAATTCTGAAGTATAGATTGAAAACCTCTTTCCTAAATAATTATGATTTCCTGACATATAAAGTTGGTATTATAAAGCCAGAAGCACTGTCAGAGAATTCCATTACCGACCCATCTGTAAACACTTGTAAATGATTTGGATAGCTGTGTTCTAAATGTTCACGAATTTCAGTTGTGAAAATATTTACATTATCACTTTTCTTTAACAAAGTGTATTTGTAATCAAAAGAAGCATTTAGGTGCTCCCAAGGAGGCACTGGAGGTACCGCAGGAAATTCTGGTATAGCAGTAATATGAATACTACAATGTGACATAAAGTCAGATGTGTGGTTTCTAATTGGTTGAATATATGATATGTTTTTAGACCTCTTAGTAAAGTCTTTAATGGAATCTTTACATTTCGAGAACTCTTTCAGGCTTTTCGTTGCGAATATTTTTTTCTCATTTTCTTCTTCCTTTTTCTCTTCTTTCTTTCTTTCTTTCTTTTTTCTTTTTTCTTCTTTTTTGAAATTCTAGCCATTACCGGTGCTGTTTCCTTTTACACAAAACAAACAAACAAACAAACCGAAACAACAATGTGTCCACAAAGTGGCAGCATGGACCGAACAACTAAGTGTCAGTGCTATGTTAGCCCTGCCAGACCATACAAGGCCGCATCTCAAGGCCCTCACTGAGTTGAAAGACCAGAAGTCTCTGGCGGTACAAACTCTGTGTGTGTGTGTGTGTGTGTGTGTTCTCTCTCTCTCTCTCTCTCTCTCTCTCTCTCTCTCTCTCTCTCTCTCTCTCACACACACACACACACACACACACACACACACACACACACACACACACATACAAACACGCACGCGCGTACGCGCGCACGCACACGTACACACACACTCTCTAACTCTTCCCTCTCTCTCGCTCTCTCTCTCTCTCTCTCTCTCTCTTTCTCTCTCTCTCTCTCTCTCAGAGAAAGAGAGAGACAGACAGACAGTCAAACAGACAGAGAGAGAGATAGATGCATGCACACGCACATATTCAAAAACACATCGTTGCTTTCAAAGAGGATAAAAAAACAAGCAATTCTGTGTGCATCAGCCTTTTCGCTCATCCGCTTTCGCCCTTTTTCTGTCCAAACAGTTTTTGTCCCTAAAAGCTGAATAACAAACAAAATCTAATACAATTAAAGAGAAATAATGAAGCCATATTAGCAAAGTGCCTTTTAGAATGGAGGGCTTTGTATTATTTCCATGTGCGTGTTCTGATCTTCACTCGCTGACTGGCGTCATCGAGCTGGTCCTGTGAACATGATGCTGACTGATTATATTCACAGAGAGAAAGAGAGGAGGGTAGAGAGGGAGAGACAGACAGACAGACAGACAAAGACAGAGAGATGGCGAAACAGAGACAGAGACAGACACGGAGACAGACTGACTGACTGACTGACTGACAGACTAACAGACAGACAAAGAAAGAGACAGAAAGATAGAGAGAGAGACGGAGAGACAGAGGCAGAGAGAGAGAGAGAGAGAGAGAGAGAGAGAGAGAGAGACGACGACGACGACGACGACGACGACGTCGATGACGACAAAGACGCCAAAGACGACGGGGAAGGGGAGTGGAGGTGAGGGTCTGAATGACAGATGGGTAAATAGATGGATACAACGACGCTAATGCATTCACCTACCGTTTCCGCCAATGCCTTACCCATAGCAAACCTTCGTTCCCCTACCTTTTCCTGCGCTTTCCTATCCATCCTGAACAACGTTCCTCTACTATTTTCAGCGACCTCCGACTCGTACTGAACAACGTTTTCCTGCCCTTTCCTGGAATTTCCTACCTGATATGACACATGTTTTCCTGCCCTTTCCTGCAATTTCCTACCTGATATGACACATGTTTTCCTGCCCTTTCCTGCAATTTCCTACCTGATATGACACATGTTTTCCTGCCCTTTCCTGCAATTTCCTACACTGATATGACACATGTTTTCCTGCCCTTTCCTGCAATTTCCTACCTGATATGACACATGTTTTCCTGCCCTTTCCTGCAATTTCCTACCTGATATGACACATGTTTTCCTGCCCTTTCCTGCAATTTCCTACCTGATATGACACATGTTTTCCTGCCCTTTCCTGCAATTTCCTACCAATGGTGACCTACGCCTTTCCTTCAAATCCCTACCCACACCAAACTACTCTTTCTACCCTTTCCTGCAGGTTCCTGCCAATTCTGAACTACATGTTCCTACCCTTTCCTGCAGGTTCCGGTCAATTCTGAACTACATGTTCCTACCCTTTCCTGCAGGTTCCTGCCAATTCTGAACTACATGTTCCTACCCTTTCCTGCAGGTTCCTGTCAATTGTGAACTACGTGTTCCTACCCTTTCCTGCAGGTTCCTGTCAATTGTGAACTACGTGTTCCTACCCTTTCCTGCAGGTTCCTGTCAATTGTGAACTACATGTTCCTACCCTTTCCTGCAGCTTCCTGCCAATTGTGAACTACGTGTTCCTACCCTTTCCTGCAGGTTCCTGTCAATTGTGTATCTTTTCCTGATAGGTTCATGCCAATTGTGAACTACGTGTTCCTGCCCTTTCCTGCAGGTTCCTGCCAGTTGTGAACTACATGTTCCTGCCCTTTCCTGCAGGTTCCTGCCAATTGTGAACTACATGTTCCTGCCCTTTCCTGCAGGTTCCTGCCAATTGTGAACTACATGTTCCTACCCTTTCCTGCAGGTTCCTGCCAATTGTGAACTACGTGTTCCTACTTCTTCCTGCAGGTCCCTGCCAGTGAACTACATGTTCCTGCCCTTTCATGCAGGTTCCTGCCAATTGTGAACTACATGTTCCTGCCCTTTCCTGCGGGTTCCTGCCAGTGAACCACGTGTTCCTACCCTTTCCTGCAGGTTCCTGCCAATTGTGAACTACATGATCCTACCCTTTCCTGCAAGTTCCTGCCAATTGTGAACTACATGATCCTACCCTTTCCGCAGGTTCCGGTCAATTCTGAACTACATGATCCTACCCTTTCCTGCAAGTTCCTGCCAATTGTGAACTACATGTTCCTACCCTTTCCTGCAAGTTCCTGCCAATTGTGAACTACATGTTCCTACCCTTTCCTGCAGGTTCCTGTCAGTTGTGAACTACAGGATCCTACCCTTTCCTGCAGGTTCGTGTCAGTTGTGAACTACAGGATCCTACCCTTTCCTGCAGGTTCCTGTCAGTTGTGAACTACAGGATCCTACCCTTTCCTGCAGGTTCCTGTCAGTTGTGAACTACAGGATCCTACCCTTTTTCTGGGTGTTCCCTGCTTATATCGAACTACGTTTTTCTTTTCCAATATGGAAAAAAATATCATTTAATGTAAAATTCAGGAAACGCACTTTATTCAGTATGAGTAAGATATTGCAGTACTTGGTAAGAAAACTTTTCTGTTTATTCAGTATGGGTGAAAACAATCGCAATGAAGGGTAGAAGAAGGCAGGTCATTCAGAAAGGCTAGGAAATTGCTGTGAAGGAGAGAAAAACACAGTTCAGTATAGTGGGGAAAATGCAGGAAAAGGTAAGAAACCTTTCTCAAGTGTAGGTTGGAAAATGCAGGAAAAAAAAAGTGGAAAAATAAACCGTCGTTCCGTACAGATGGGGAAATGAAGGAATGGGAAACGTACTTCAGACTAGATAGGAAAACTGCTGTGGCTGGCAGCTGGGAAGGGGGGGGGGGGATAGGAAAACATTCAGTATAGGTCATAAAATCAGTAGTGAAATGAACAGCAAGCTGTTCGACTTCGTCTGCAAAGAGCTTGTTCTGAACAGCCTCGGCCTAATTGAACGTAAATCTGGCCATCGCCTACAAGAACTCTCTCGTGACAAGTACGTGCTGGGTTCTTGGTGATTCCGTGGAACTGAGGAAAAGAAAAGCGATGCACAAACTAGGTTGGGGAATGCAGGGAAAGATACGAACACGCCGTTTTAGTAAAAGGTGTATGAAGGAAAATGCAAAGAAAGTTATAAAAACGTTCTTGATGAAGACAATGCAGTTTATAATAAAACGCTCAGTGTTCTTACAATGATGCCGGAGAAGGAAAATGTATTTCTAAATACATGTGAAAAGGCCAAAAAGTAGTGAACATTATTCATCATAAGTAGATAAATGCAAGACAAAAGAAAACAGACAGAATTTTATCTGGCATATAAATACCATCATTTTTTAGTGGTGCTTTTGTAGAGGAAATTTTTGTGACAAACTGGCATAAGAGTGGGGGCCGGAATAGCTCAGTTGGTAGAGCGCCGGACTCGTGATCCTGAGGTTGCGGGTTCGAATTTCGGTACAGGGGGATTTTTACCTCGGAGTTAACATTGGTTCAGACTCCATTCCCCATACAGTCCTTCGAATGAGACTATAAACCGAGGTTCCATGTGTGAACGCACGCACAACATCTTGCACAGACGTAAAATCCCATCACCAACTTTGGGAAGAGAAGGCCAGTTTGGCCGTTGGTATGGATGACACGTTACACATAGCATGCACCTTCCCCGAAGATGGAGTATGGCTGCCTTAATGGCGGGATAAAAAAATGGTCATACACACAAAACTCCACTGCCTCTCTATACAGGCAATGTCCGCAGGAGTATCAGCCTGCGTACGCAGAAGAAAGAAAGAAAGAAAACTGGCTTAAGTACGGGATGTATGTTTAGGCCTGCAATGACGCACACGTTATCTTCAGTGCCAAATTAAGATCAGACTTGGAATTTCCCAGCGTGAACTTTCTCCAAATTAAAATAATGAACCATAACAAATTAGCGTTGACTTCTGGCATATGACGGGTGGCATGCTGGTCAAACCAGTCCGTTCCCAGCTTGTTCTATTTTGGGGCTCAGGCAGACGTTTGAGCCGACCCACTGGCTCTGCGCCGCGTCACGTTTGCCGTTAGAGCAGCAGATGTTCTGTAACCAGCTGGATCAGTCTATTCACATATTTCTGGCACAGTTACACACACACACACACACACACACACACACACACAACACACACACACACACACACACCACACACACACACACAACAACAACACACACACACACACACACACACACACACACACACACACACACACACACACACACACACACACACACACACACAACACTCTCATAGAGGTTTGATTATTCGGGTGGCCATTGTGTGATTAACGCATTTTTATCTAGACAGAAAAGTACAAGAATTGGTGTGGTGGCGGGAAGGAAAGAAGTGGGAAGGGATGCAATCAGAGGAGTATTCCCCAACTTCCTAAACACGTGTAGACCTGTCTCCCATGGCAAAGTGAGCTTTCTTTTCCTTCGCCTTTGTGGTCACCGGAGAGGGAAAGGGGGGAAGCGTGAGTTCGGGTGGGAAATGATTGTGGAAGTGGTCGAAGATTGGCATCCTGTTAAAAGCCAGTGTATTCCATCCCCCATCCCCACCCCCACCTCTCTCTCTCTCTCTCTCTCTCTCTCTCTTGTCTCTCTGTCGTCTGTCTGTCTGTCTGTCTGTCTGTCTTCTCTCTCTCTCTCTCTCTCCTCTCTCTCTCTCTGTCTCTCTCTCTCTCCCCATGTGAATGGGCACAAAGCCTAACACATCAAAGGATTCGCATTCTCTCTCTCTCTCTCTCTCTCTCTCTCTCTCTCTCCCCTCTCTCTCTCTCTTCTCTCTCTCTTCACTAATACTCTATCCCAAAACCCTCCCAAGAGAGAAAGATGGGGGGGGGGGGGAGGGAGGATGAAAGGTGAGAGGGAAATACAATGAGGGGGTTGTAAACCGGTCAAATGGCGGGTTCAAATGCTAATTGATCACGAGCAGGA
>CM065723.1:54387654-54390154 GCA_033310375.1 Conus canariensis
CAGTACTGGGCGGGGGGAGAGGGGGGGATGCGGCGGGGGGGGGGGGGGGGGGGGGGCAAAGAGTTCCAGTGACATCCAGTTGCTGCTGGAACCGTTGAGTTAGTACGGTTACGGTACTTCGCTTTTTCCCCAAAGCTATGGCTAAATCAGTTATTGCGGCTGCTATGGCGCTGTGACGTCACGCAGACCCAGATTTGCCGCAGACGCAGATTTACAGCTAAAGCCGGCAGTAGAGTCAGCACAACTTCAGTGGCATCCCGTTCGCCAAGATTTACCGCTGGCATCGGTTTTAAGGTTGTTACGTTTGCAGTAATTTCCAGACTGCCAAGGTTTACAGCTTATTCTGTTCTGTCGTGTCACGTATGGCATGATGTACAGCTAGCCCACCCCCTTGAGTTAGATTTAGAACTGGCGCCGTCTATGAAATAACACATTTCCTGTGCAGTATCCACACATGACATGATCAGGCAGACTCGCCAAGACATTCCTCCCAAGGAATGGTGCAGGGAAAAGAGGAGGAGACAGAAAGGACCAAGAAAGCAGTGGACAGACAACACTAGACCAGGAGGAACTGTGTGGAAGGCCCAGGCTCTCACCCACAACGGACAGAGCTAGACATAGCTCGTGCAACGTTCAGCATTGTGCTGTTCCCCCTGCCCTGGTTGGATGCTGGACCAATGTAGCAAACTGCCCTGGTGGGATGCTGGACCAATGTAGCAAACAGCCCTGGTGGAATGCTGGACCAGTGTAGCAAACTGCCCTGGTGGGATGCTGGACCAATGTAGCAAACAACCCTGGTGGGATGGTGGGCCAATGTAGCAAACAGCCCTGGTGGGATGGTGGGCCAATGTAGCAAACTGCCCTGGTGGGATGCTGGACCAATGTAGCAAACTGCCCTGGTGGGATGCTGGACCAGTGTAGCAAACTGCCCTGGTGGGATGCTGGACCAATGTAGCAAACAACCCTGGTGGGATGGTGGGCCAATGTAGCAAACTGCCCTGGTGGATGCTGGACCAATATAGCAAACTGACCTGGTGGTATGCTGGACCAATGTAGCAAACTGCCCTGGTGGGATGGTGGACTAATGTAGCAAACTGCCTGGTGACACTGTTTTGGCCAGGATTTATAACAGTCACCAGTATTTTAGTAAGCGCAGTCCAAGTGGTTTCGCTATAACTAAGATTTATAACTGACGCCTTTTGTGGGTGTGTTCATGGTTCCATTGGTGTCATTATCGCCTAGATTGATGACTGGCACCTTTACTGAATATAGTACGTTTCCACTGGTTTCTCTATTGCCAACATATATATCTGGCATCGTCATTAGAATAAGGTCCAAGACATACAATTAACGCCGGTCTGGGAGTTGTAATGGTCCCAGTGGTATCTCTATCGTTTAAATTGATAACTGACGACATTATCAATGTGTCACAGTGAGCACTGTCCCAGTGGCATCACTATCGCTACGATCGATATCTGGTGCCGTTGTTGGAGTTAGTAAGATTTGGGTGTTATCGAGAACGATTTATAAATTGTGCTGCTATTGGAGTTAGTATGGTCCAAACAGCATCGGTAATGCCAGATCGATATCTGGCTAACAATATCTGTACCAATGTAGATTGAAGAGAAATCTTACCTATTTGCATGTCTTCGTCAATTCGTTACACTAGCGATGCAAGACTAGAGAGTAAATTACTCGATGAAAAAAAAAATGCACGACGACTTCGCCTCTTAACAGTTTCCATATGATATTGCATTTCGTGACATAATAGAACACGAGTATGTTTATCATGTGTTTGCTATATATTACGTAACATGTCGCCGAAATTTAGGTTCGCCTTAAGTCGTATATTATCTTTATGAGCCGCAGTATGTATGTGTTGCAACCAACCATTCAATAAACATTGAAGGTTATGTAAGCGCCCTTTCTCTCTCTCTCTCTCTCTCTCTCTCTCTCTCTCTCTCTCTCTCTCTCTCTCTCTCTCTCAAACAAAATCATCTAATTTCAGTTTCATTGTCAGTGCATGCAGGACTACACGTGAAGCACTGTCTCTCTCACACTTCTATCTGTATGTCTGCCGCGCCCGCCTATCTGCCTGCCTGCCTGCCTGCCTGCCTGCTTGTCTATCTGCCTGTCTGTCTGCCTGCCTGTCTGTCTGTCTGCAGTCTGTCTGTCTCTCTGTCTCTGTCTCTGTCTCTCTGTCTCTGTCTGTCTGTCTGTCTGTCTGTCTGTCTGTCTTCTGTCTCTCTCTCTTCTCTCTCTCTCTCTCTCTCTCTCTCTCTCTCTCTCTCTCTCTCTCTCTCTATCTCTCTGGCTGCCGTGACACTGTTTCCCCTCCAGCTTGCACTGACTCAACTTGGATCCAGCACTGCCAAGACTTACAGCAAGGGTCATCACTGGAGTTATGACAATCTCAGTAATTCCCCCTTTTCCAAGACTTACAGCAAGGGCCATCACTGGAGTTATGACAATCTCAGTAATTTCCCCTCGGTCAAGACTT
>CM065723.1:54395154-54397654 GCA_033310375.1 Conus canariensis
CTCTCTCTCTCTCTTTCTGTTTGTCTCTCTATCTACTTGTTTCTCTCCCTCTGTCTCTCTCTCTCATTCTCTCTCTCTCTCTCTCTCTCTCTCTCTCTCTCTCTCTCTCTCTCTCTCTCTCTCTCTCTCTCTTAAGCTGTGATCGCCAGCTATGACTGTACTGTGGACCTCAGGGCTTGAGGGCAACTGTTGGTTCAGGAAGTTTACATCCTCTGACTCAGACCACGCAATGCATTTCTGACATAATTACATCAAATGCAGAAATGACCAAAAACTTAAAAGCGAGGCACAGTTCAAAGACAAGAGTATATTGGTTCATTTATGTCACAAAGGTCAAAGAGCATGCACATAATCTCGTTGCTGTCTGAGACAACAAATGGCTACGACGTGGATGGGGAAATCCTATCACTATAACTTAACCTTTTGGAGTGAAACGCACGTTGTGATGTTATCGTGCTGTACAATCCTGGCCTGGAGAAGAAAACCAACTCAAAAGTCGCAAAAAAGGACAACAGAGATTATTACTCTCAAGCCTCCAGACAGAAGTCGTGAAGAGTTTTTGCTTTCAATCTAGTTTTCCCTTTTATAAGAAACTTTCATGAGTTTCCTGGTGAATTATTTCTGTCGTTTATCGGCAGCTGATCAGTCCGTCCTAACTTTTCTTGTCTCTGAACAGGGTGACAGAACTCAACTTACAGCGCCGCTCTCTGTCTTTGTCACTTTGGATGGTCTGACTGTCTGTCTCCGTGTCTGCTACCTTCCCTGCCTCTGTCTCTGTTTCTGTCTGTTTGTATGTCTGTCTGTCTCTGCCTGCCTCTCTCTCACTCACTCTCTCTCTCTCTCTCTTTATCTGTCTGTCTGTCTGTCTGTCTCTCTCTCTCTCTCTCTCTCTCTCTCTCTCTCTCTCTCTCTCTCTCTCTCTCTCTCTCGGACGGCTGCCGTAACACTGTTACTGCCAAGAGAACTCTTTCCCCTTCTAGCCTAGCCTGCGCTGACTCAACTTGGATCCAGCATTGCCAAGACTTACAGCAAGGGCCATCACTGGAGTTATGACAATCTCAGTAATTCCCTCTTTTCCAAGACTTACAGCAAGGGCCATCACTGGAGTTATGACAATCTTAGTAATTCCCCCTTTGCCAAGACTTACAACAAGGGCCATCACTGGAGTTAAGACAATCTCAGTAATTCCCCCCTTACCAAGAGTTACAGCTCTCGTCGCGTCTACAACACGGGACGTCAGTCGCCAAATGGCTGGTGCTAGGGTCTACAGACAGGTTGTCATGACAAAAACGTAACAGGCCGCTGGTGGCTGCTTCCTTGGTGATGTTGTCACGTGCACGGACTAATGGGCACAGGGAGGAGGATATATCTTCGGACTAATGAGGAAGGAGAAGAAGATATATCTTACAGGGATGAGAAAAGTAACGCAAACGCGTAATCGCCAGCTATGACTGTACTGTGGACCTCAGGGCTTGAGGGCAACTGTTGGTTCAGGAACTTTACATCCTCTGACTCAGACCACGCAATGCATTTCTGACATAATTACATCAGATGCAGAAATGACCAAAAACTTAAAAGCGAGGAACAGTTCAAAGACAAGTGGTATATTGGTTCATTTACGTCAAAAGGTCAAAGAGCATGCACATAATCTCGTTGCTGTCTGAGACAACAAATGGCTACGACGTGGATGGGGAAATCCTATCACTATAACTTAACCTTTTGGAGTGAAACGCACGTTGTGATGTTATCGTGCTGTACAATCCTGGCCTGGAGAAGAAAACCAACTCAAAAGTCGCAAAAAAGGACAACAGAGATTATTACTCTCAAGCCTCCAGACAGAAGTCGTGAAGAGTTTTTGCTTTCAATCTAGTTTTCCCTTTTATAAGAAACTTTCATGAGTTTCCTGGTGAATTATTTCTGTCGTTTATCGGCAGCTGATCAGTCCGTCCTAACTTTTCTTGTCTCTGAACAGGGTGACAGAACTCAACTTACAGCACCGCTCTCTGCCTTTGTCACTTTGGATGGTCTGACTGTCTTTCTCCGTGTCTGCTACCTTCCCTGCCTCTGTCTCTGTTTCTGTCTGTTTGTATGTCTGTCTGTCTCTGCCTGCCTCTCTCTCACTCACTCTCTCTCTCTCTCTCTCTCTCTCTCTTTATCTGTCTGTCTGTCTGTCTGTCTGTCTGTCTTCTCTCTCTCTCTCTCTCTCTCTCTCTCTCTCTCTCTCTCTCTCTCTCTCTCTCTCTCTCTCTCTCTCGGACGGCTGCCGTGACGCTGTTACTGCCAAGAGAACTCTTTCCCCTTCATGCCTAGCCTGCGCTGACTCAACTTGGATCCAGCATTGCCAAGACTTACAGCAAGGGTCATCACTGGAGTTATGACAATCTCAGTAATTCCCCCTTTTCCAAGACTTACAGCAAGGGCCATCACTGGAGTTATGACAATCTCAGTAATTTCCCCTCGGTCAAGACTTACAACAAGGGCCATCACTGGAGTTATGACA
>CM065723.1:54402654-54417654 GCA_033310375.1 Conus canariensis
CTCTTCTCTCTCTCTCTCCTCTCTCTCTCTCTCTTTCTGTTTGTCTCTCTATCTACTTGTTTCTCTCCCTCTGTCTCTCTCTCTCATTTCTCTCTCTCTCTCTCTCTCTCTCTCTCTCTCTCTCTCCTCTCTCTCTCTCTCTCTCTTAAGCTGTGATCGCCAGCTATGACTGTACTGTGGACCTCAGGGCTTGAGGGCAACTGTTGGTTCAGGAACTTTACATCCTCTGACTCAGACCACGCAATGCATTTCTGACATAATTACATCAAATGCAGAAATGACCAAAAACTTAAAAGCGAGGCACAGTTCAAAGACAAGAGTATATTGGTTCATTTATGTCACAAAGGTCAAAGAGCATGCACATAATCTCGTTGCTGTCTGAGACAACAAATGGCTACGACGTGGATGGGGAAATCCTATCACTATAACTTAACCTTTTGGAGTGAAACGCACGTTGTGATGTTATCGTGCTGTACAATCCTGGCCTGGAGAAGAAAACCAACTCAAAAGTCGCAAAAAAGGACAACAGAAATTATTACTCTCAAGCCTCCAGACAGAAGTCGTGAAGAGTTTTTGCTTTCAATCTAGTTTTCCCTTTTATAAGAAACTTTCATGAGTTTCCTGGTGAATTATTTCTGTCGTTTATCGGCAGCTGATCAGTCCGTCCTAACTTTTCTTGTCTCTGAACAGGGTGACAGAACTCAACTTACAGCGCCGCTCTCTGTCTTTGTCACTTTGGATGGTCTGACTGTCTGTCTCCGTGTCTGCTACCTTCCCTGCCTCTGTCTCTGTTTCTGTCTGTTTGTATGTCTGTCTGTCTCTGCCTGCCTCTCTCTCACTCACTCTCTCTCCCCTCTCTCTCTCTCTCTCTTTATCTGTCTGTCTGTCTGTCTCTCTCTCTTCTCTCTCTCTCTCTCTCCTCTCTCTCTCTCTCTCTCTCTCTCTCTCTCTCTCGGACGGCTGCCGTGACGCTGTTACTGCCAAGAGAACTCTTTCCCCTTCATGCCTAGCCTGCGCTGACTCAACTTGGATCCAGCATTGCCAAGACTTACAGCAAGGGTCATCACTGGAGTTATGACAATCTCAGTAATTCCCCCTTTTCCAAGACTTACAGCAAGGGCCATCACTGGAGTTATGACAATCTCAGTAATTTCCCCTCGGTCAAGACTTACAACAAGGGCCATCACTGGAGTTATGACAATCTCAGTAATTCCCCCCTTACCAAGATTTACAGCTCTCGTCGCGTCTACAACACGGGACGTCAGTCGCCAAATGGCTGGTGCTAGGGTCTACAGACAGGTTGTCATGAAAAAAACGTAACAGGCCCCTGGTGGCTGCTTCCTTGGTGATGTTGTCACGTGCACGGACTAATGGGCACAGGGAGGAGGATATATCTTTGGACTAATGAGGAAGGAGAAGAGGATATATCTTACAGGGATGAGAAAAGTAACGCAAACGCGTAATCGCCAGCTATGACTGTACTGTGGACCTCAGGGCTTGAGGGCAACTGTTGGTTCAGGAACTTTACATCCTCTGACTCAGACCACGCAATGCATTTCTGACATAATTACATCAGATGCAGAAATGACCAAAAACTTAAAAGCGAGGAACAGTTCAAAGACAAGTGGTATATTGGTTCATTTACGTCAAAAGGTCAAAGAGCATGCACATAATCTCGTTGCTGTCTGAGACAACAAATGGCTACGACGTGGATGGGGAAATCCTATCACTATAACTTAACCTTTTGGAGTGAAACGCACGTTGTGATGTTATCGTGCTGTACAATCCTGGCCTGGAGAAGAAAAACCAACTCAAAAGTCGCAAAAAAGGACAACAGAGATTATTACTCTCAAGCCTCCAGACAGAAGTCGTGAAGAGTTTTTGCTTTCAATCTAGTTTTCCCTTTTATAAGAAACTTTCATGAGTTTTCCTGGTGAATATTTCTGTCGTTTATACGGCAGCTGATCAGTCCGTCCTAACTTTTCTTGTCTCTGAACAGGTGACAGAACTCAACTTACAGCCCGCTCTCTGTCTTTGTCACTTTGGATGGTCTGACTGTCTTTCCCGTTCTGCTACCTTCCCTGCCTCTGTCTCTGTTTCTGTCTGTTTGTATGTCTGTCTGTCTCTGCCTGCCTCTCTCTCACTCACTCTCTCTCTCTCTCTCTCTCTCTCCTCTTTATCTGTCTGTCTGTCTGTCTGTCTTCTTCCTCTCTCTCTCTCTCTCTCTCTCATCGTCTTCTCCTCTCTCTCTCCTCTCTCTCTCTCTCTCTCTCGGACGGCTGCCGTGACGCTGTTACTGCCAAGAGAACTCTTTCCCCTTCATGCCTAGCCTGCGCTGACTCAACTTGGATCCAGCATTGCCAAGACTTACAGCAAGGGTCATCACTGGAGTTATGACAATCTCAGTAATTCCCCCTTTTCCAAGACTTACAGCAAGGGCCATCACTGGAGTTATGACAATCTCAGTAATTTCCCCTCGTCAAGACTTACAACAAGGGCCATCACTGGAGTTATGACAATCTCAGTAATTCCCCCCTTACCAAGATTTACAGCTCTCGTCGCGTCTACAACACGGGACGTCAGTCGCCAAATGGCTGGTGCTAGGGTCTACAGACAGGTTGTCATGAAAAAAACGTAACAGGCCCCTGGTGGCTGCTTCCTTGGTGATGTTGTCACGTGCACGGACTAATGGGCACAGGGAGGAGGATATATCTTTGGACTAATGAGGAAGGAGAAGAGGATATATCTTACAGGGATGAGAAAAGTAACGCAAACGCGTAATCGCCAGCTATGACTGTACTGTGGACCTCAGGGCTTGAGGGCAACTGTTGGTTCAGGAACTTTACATCCTCTGACTCAGACCACGCAATGCATTTCTGACATAATTACATCAGATGCAGAAATGACCAAAAACTTAAAAGCGAGGAACAGTTCAAAGACAAGTGGTATATTGGTTCATTTACGTCAAAAGGTCAAAGAGCATGCACATAATCTCGTTGCTGTCTGAGACAACAAATGGCTACGACGTGGATGGGGAAATCCTATCACTATAACTTAACCTTTTGGAGTGAAACGCACGTTGTGATGTTATCGTGCTGTACAATCCTGGCCTGGAGAAGAAAACCAACTCAAAAGTCGCAAAAAAGGACAACAGAGATTATTACTCTCAAGCCTCCAGACAGAAGTCGTGAAGAGTTTTTGCTTTCAATCTAGTTTTCCCTTTTATAAGAAACTTTCATGAGTTTCCTGGTGAATTATTTCTGTCGTTTATCGGCAGCTGATCAGTCCGTCCTAACTTTTCTTGTCTCTGAACAGGGTGACAGAACTCAACTTACAGCACCGCTCTCTGTCTTTGTCACTTTGGATGGTCTGACTGTCTTTTCTCCG
Source organism: Conus canariensis (assembly GCA_033310375.1). Lineage (NCBI taxonomy): Eukaryota > Metazoa > Mollusca > Gastropoda > Neogastropoda > Conidae > Conus > Conus canariensis. The sequence goes on from CM065723.1 coordinate 54,406,042, forward strand.
TGTCTGCTACCTTCCCTGCCTCTGTCTCTGTTTCTGTCTGTTTGTATGTCTGTCTGTCTCTGCCTGCCTCTCTCTCACTCACTTCTCTCTCTCTCTTCTCTCTCTCTCTCTCTTATCTGTCTGTCTGTCTGTCTGTCTGTCTGTCTCTCCTCTCTCTCTCTCTCTCTCTCTCTCTCTCTCTCTCTCTCTCTCTCCTCTCTCTCGGACGGCTGCCGTGACGCTGTTACTGCCAAGAGAACTCTTTCCCCTTCATAGCCTAGCCTGCGCTGACTCAACTTGGATCCAGCATTGCCAAGACTTACAGCAAGGGCATCACTGGAGTTATGACAATCTCAGTAATTCCCCTTTTCCAAGACTTACAGCAAGGGCCATCACTGGAGTTATGACAATCTTTAGTAATTCCCCTCGGTTCAAGACTTACAACAAGGGCCATCACTGGAGTTAAGACAATCTCAGTAATTCCCCCCTTACCAAGATTTACAGCTCTCGTCGCGTCTACAACACGGGACGTCAGTCGCCAAATGGCTGGTGCTAGGGTCTACAGACAGGTTGTCATGACAAAAACGTAACAGGCCGCTGGTGGCTGCTTCCTTGGTGATGTTGTCACGTGCACGGACTAATGGGCACAGGGAGGAGGATATATCTTTGGACTAATGAGGAAGGAGAAGAAGATATATCTTACAGGGATGAGAAAAGTAACGCGCAAACGCGTCAATGCGTTCTCTCGTACTTGATAGGTACGAAGCAACAAACGCGCTTAGAACTGCTGTCATTGATATGGACAGCAGCTCACGTTTGGTACAATTCCTTTAGCGAATTTCTGCAAGGTTCGTTCAGGTTGGACAGATTTGAACAATCTGACTGTGCCGCGTTTTACTTTCTCATCACTGAAAGGGGGAAGGGGGGAGGGGGGGGGGGGCAACGGGGGATGGACAGGTGGATGGGGGAGGTGACGGGACGGCGAGGGAGAGGGAGGTGTGTGGGGGTATGTTAGAGAGAGAGAGTGAAGTGACAACAGGTTATCTTTTTATGATTGGATAAACAATTATGTGTGTGTATATATATGAATACGATTGTATCTTTAGAAATATATATATATATATCTTCTTCACACACGGAAAATGACAAATTGACACGCACTAATGAGACAGGTGAGGAGGATATAATCCCTGGACTAATGAGGCAGATGAGGAGGATATATCCCTGGACTAATGAGACAGGTGAGGAGGATATATCCCTGGACTATTGAGACAGGTGAGGATATATCCCTGGACTAATGAGGCAGATGAGGAGGATATATCCCTGGACTAATGAGGCAGATGAGGAGGATGTATCCCTGGAGTAATGAGGCAGATGAAGAAGATGTATTTCATGATGAATGAGGCATGGACAGATGATAGATCTTAAAATTAATAAGTAAGGGAAGAGTGTATTTCTTAAGAATTTTTGTTTGTTTGTTTGTTTGTTTTTTGTGACATCAGTTGTCGGACAAGTGGAGCACCTAACGTGGTGACTTTTGTTTCTCTTTTTTTTTTTCCTCCTAAGGCCGAAATCCACCTTTTCATTTTTTGGTGCTTCACACTGTCCTCTTCATCTACAAAAAAAATACAAAAAGAGGAAAAAAAAAATATATATATATATATATCCACTACTAGTTTTTCTTCTTCTTCTTCTTTCTTTCTTTCTTTCTTTCTTTCTTTCTCTTTTTATCCCAACCAGTCTGCTACACACCATGCAGAGTCTGTATGTTCTCTTACAAATGGGCATATTCTTGCTGATTTTAGTGTTTTGGCGCTTGATACAAAGTGTCTGGGTTTGTGTGTGGTGTGTACTGGCACACTCACTCTGATAATGTGCTGCTTATACAAAGAGTATATCTTAACTCGACTTAAGACTAATAAGAAAGGGGACGAGGATATCATTTCAGGTCTGACACGACAGGGGAAGAGGATATATATGTCAGGACCTAAAAGGAAGTGGAAAAGGATGTACCTCTGGACAAACGAGGAAGAGGAAGAGGACTTATTTCAGGACTAATGAGGAAGGGGAAGAGGAGACATCGTAACACAAATGTGGCGGGTGATAAGGGCATACCTCAGGATCAACGAGTTAGAGGAAAAGGGTGTATACCTCAGGATCAACGAGTTAGATGAAAAGGGTGTAAACCTCAGGATCAACGAGTTAGAGGAAAAGGGTGTATACCTCAGGATCAACGAGTTAGATGAAAAGGGTGTAAACCTCAGGATCAACGAGTTAGAGGAAAAGGGTGTATACCTCAGGATCAACGAGTTAGATGAAAAGGGTGTAAACCTCAGGATCAACGAGTTAGATGAAAAGGGTGTATACCTCAGGATCAACGAGTTAGATGAAAAGGATACCTCAGGATCAACGAGTTAGATGAAAGGGTGTATACCTCAGGATCAACGAGTTAGATGAAAAGGGTGTATACCTCAGGATCAACGAGTTAGATGAAAAGGGTGTAAACCTCAGGATCAACGAGTTAGATAAAAGGGGTATACTCAGATCACGAGTTAGATGAAAAGGGTGTATACCTCAGGATCAACGAGTTAGATGAAAAGGGTGTAAACCTCAGGACTAGTGAGACAGGGGAAGATGGTACGTTTCAGCACTAAAGGGTCGGTGGGAGGAAGGATGGGGGGGGGGGGATATGTCTCCTCCTCTTTGTCCAGCGTATGTCCTTCATCACGACTCTGGACAGACTTCCGGATTGGAACAGCTTTGCTCTGAAGGGCCTCAGGCTGATGGGAGGTCAATCTCACTGTCTACTTGCCTGCCACAACAGTTATGGGCCCTTATGTAGCGAAGGCTTCAGCCCCTTTCTGGCGGGGAAGGCGTGCAGTTAAATGAGTAAGAGAGACAGACAGACAGACGGACGGACGGACAGACACACAGACGCACAGACACACGGAGACCGAGAGAGAGAGGAGAGAGAGAGAGAGAGAGAGAGAGAGAGAAGAGAGAGAGAGAGAGAGAGAGAGACGAGACAGACAGACAGACAGACAGACAGACAGACAGACGGACAGACAGACAGAGACAGAGACAGACACAGACACAGACAGAGAGAGACAGAGAGAGAAGAAATGTAGAAAGGCACAAAGTAACAGATGTAGGAGCAGCCACAGAGGCACAGATTCAGACACAAAGGTGATAGAAACATTATCAAAACCCAAGGGAAGGAGCCATGGGTAGGACAAAAGAAAGCAGAGCACAGAAAGAGAGAGAGAGAGAGAGAGAGAGAGAGAGAGAGAGAGAGAGAGAGAGGAGACGGGGGGGAGGGGGGGAGGGTAAACAAAGTGTTTGGGAGGAGTTGGGGGAGAGTGAGTGGAGGGGGGGGTGGAGGGAGAGAGAGAAAATAGTGGCGCAGGACAGGATGTTTATGGCGTGCATCTTCAGAAAGCTCATTCAGAGACTGGTGTTGTACAGCAGGAAAATAAATTCACAAGAGCTGAATTTAACATCTACATCGTTACTTTAAAAGGCTGACTTTGAGCAAAATGGTTGTGCAGATTTTCCTTAAAGAAACGTTTCGGTGTCTTAACGTTTTGTTGCGCGGGTGAAAACGAGATTCAGACAGAATATCTTAAGCTTCCTACGTATTGATCAAGGCAAGGTTCGGGGAAAATGCTGTTCTGCCAGGCACAATCGCTTGCAGAGTCTTGCCAACCAGGCGTGAACGCCACTGGGCGTGGCATTAGCCATTTTCCACATGAATGCTCTTTTGTTGTATTCAAACTGTTCACTGAGCGGAAATATGCACTGGGCTCTTCGTTTCTCATCTGTCGTGAGAGGCACACCCGAAAGGAATCTGGATGCTCAACGGAGGAATAAATTCACTCATTTCTTGTGTGTGAAAACACCGTAATCATTCCATCGTTGAAGCGTCAATGCAATGCGTTATTTTGTTGACGAAAAGCTTTGGTTGCAATATTGTTGACATACTGCTTAGTGAAGATAAGAAGAAAAAAAACAAACGCGTTTTAAGGTATGATCTTGCATTGAGTGTTTGAGATGAGATTGGAATGTTGATTCTTCACATATGCTTTCAGCACACGCACACACACACACACACACACACACACACACACACACACACACACACACACACACACACACATACATGCCACACACACACGCACATGCGCGCACACACGCATACACACACGCGCGCGCGTGCGCGTGCGCGCACGCACATTCACACGCACGCATGCGTGAGAAATCCAAGTGAGGGAGTCGCGACATATAGACAATAACCAACAGATACTGAGGCATTGAGAGAGAGAGAGAGAGAGAGAGAGAGAGAGAGAGAGAGAGAGAGAGAGAGAGAGAGAGAGAGAAGAGAGAGAAGGGGAGAGAGAGATAGAAAGAGAGGGAGAGATAGACAGACAGATAGAGAGAGAGGGAGAGAGACAGAGACAGACAGACAGACAGACAGAGAGAGATATATAGAGAGAGACAGACAGACAGACAGAGAGAATGTGTTTTCCGTGTAGGTCTGGATCTATTGACAACAGAAATGGAAAGTGGTTGTTTTGTAGCCGAGGTCTCCTTTGGTAGACTTGGAAGCGACGCATACAAAAAGAACATGGCAAAGGAGGAAGAGAAAGAGAAGAAGAGAACCACTGGCGAAATTACTTACATACAAAATTCTGCTTATTTCTGTCGTGAAAATTGCTTACATAACGGTTTTTTAAATAAATGTTAGCGAACCGCCCAGAGAACGTGGACAAACGAGTCACAAGACGAAACACAACTAGTTTCGACCTCTTAGGTCTTCATCAGGTGAGACATTAACGAATAAAACAATGAAAATTCACTTAGCTTTGATCGCTTCAGATCACTTGGTAGGGTTCAGCGCAAGGAAGAAGGCGTTGAATGAGAACGAGGCTGTTGGAAGGGAAATAGTGAGCGAGTCAAAGTCGTAATGAAGATAATAATATTACTGATAGGAATACTAATAATGGTCAAAATACTGAGAGAAAAAAAAAAAAAAAAAGGGACAAGATTACTACCAATCTGTGTCAATAAGTATGGGTATGGGAGAAAGGATTTAAGAATCCTCTAACCCACTCTCCTTTCTCCCATACCCATACTTATTGACACAGATTGGTAGTAATCTTGTCCCTTTTTTCTTTTTTTTTTTCTCTCAGTATTTTGACCATTATTAGTATTCCTATCAGTAATATTATTATCTTCATTACGACTTTGACTCGCTCACTATTTCCCTTCCAACAGCCTCGTTCTCATTCAACGCCTTCTTCCTTGCGCTGAACCCTACCAAGTGATCTGAAGCGATCAAAGCTAAGTGAATTTTCATTGTTTTATTCGTTAATGTCTCACCTGATGAAGACCTAAGAGGTCGAAACTAGTTGTGTTTCGTCTTGTGACTCGTTTGTCCACGTTCTCTGGGCGGTTCGCTAACATTTATTTAAGATTTGTTTAGATTTCCGCCTGCAGTCCTCTCGCTTTGCAACTAGATCTATAACGGTTTTTGTTTTGTTTTGTTTTGTCTTTAGTTTAATTTGAAAAGACATGCAATGATCTGACCATAGCCGGACATCCTGATAAGAGAGAGAACATGAAAAATTCATTTTGGGAAAGATTTCCTTTCTGCACCGCCACTTCCAATCCTTCTCTCTCTCTCTCTCTCCCTCTCGCTCTCTCTCTCTCTCTCTCGCTCTCTCTCTCTCTCTCTCTCTCTCTCTCCTCTCTCTCTCTCTCTCTTCTCTCTCTGAGATTGCAAGTTTCATTCTTCAGCTATGGTTACACTTGAAAGACTATATTCATGCATCTGTTCAATCGAAGTACTTGTTTAAAAGCAGAATTACACAGAGAGGATCCTACTGGCTTTCGGGGCGAGTAGTTATGATTATGGACTGAGTTTCAGCATGGTGGATTACCATCATGTTTGAATATGACCAGCCTGACATGTCATTTACAAACGCATTAAAATGAAACTCGAACTGTTCAGAAACACTAGTCTTTGTACTCCCAGTTCTTATAGAACAGGGAGTACTTTACAATGGGAACGAAGAAATGCTCTGTGTGTGTGTGTGTGTGTGTGTGTGTGTGTGTGTGTGTGTGTGTGTGTGTGTGTGTCTGTCTGTCTGTCTGTCTGTCTGTCTGTCTGTCCGTCAGTGGTCAAAATGTGTTCCACTCGCTCGAGACAACACTACTAGGCCGATCTTTCTGAAAATTTGTAGGCATGTTCATGATGGGTCACGGGTGATGCCCGATGTTTTATTTTACCGTTATAGCCATTCTAACGGCTATAACAGCCCATAACGGTTTTTCTTCTTTATGGAATATCTCAGAAAGTACTCGGCCGATCTTTCTGAAAATTTGTAGGTATGTTCATTATGGGTTACAGATGATGGCCGATGTTTACGAGAATAGCTGTTACTAACGGCTATAACGGCCCAAAACGGTTTTTCCTCTTTAAGGAATATCTCACGCGTATTGAAGATAAACTGGGAGTACATTTATATGCTTTGCATCTCGTTCTCCTTAGATTCAAAGTGAACCGCATCATGAATTTCTTCATACAGACACTTATCGTTGGAATCAGAGGAAGAAATTTATTATTTAAAAAAAAAAAAAAAATCTTGTCACAGACCTTCTCGTCTCTGTGCCGAATTCTAAAAGAACTTCGCCGATTTGTCACAAGTCACATCAGAAGGGTGTAGAAAGCGACCCCCCCCCCCCTCTCTCTCTCTCTCTCTCTCTCAGAGAAGGAATCTGTCTCTCTCTCTCTCTCTCTCTCTCTCTCTCTCTCTCTCTCTCTCTCTCTCTCTCTCTTAAGCTCGTGATCTCCAGCTATGACCGCACCTTGGGCCTCAGGGCTTTCGGGCAACTGTTGGTTCAGGAACTTTACATCCTCTGACTCTGAGTCTGACCACGCAATGCATTTCGAATTCACATGGTGAACTATTTTCTCACGTAATTAGATCGAATGCAGGAATCAGCAAAAGTTAAAAGCCAGGCACAGTTCAAACACTGAGTGGTATATTGCCGCACTTATGTCACAAAGGCCAAAGACCAGACACATCCTCTCGTTGTCTGCAGAGACAACAAATGGCTGTGACATGGATGGGAAAATCCTTTGGCTTCAAATTCACGTTTTGGAGCGAAAAGTGCGTTGTAACGGGTAGTGTGTAGTAAAATGCCGGCAGAGAGAGAGAAAAAAAACTGTCCAAGAACTCACAAAAAAAGCACAACAGAGATTGTTACTCTCAAGCTACCAGACAGAAGTTGCGAGGGTTTTTTTTTGTTTTTGTTTTTTTGGGGGGCAGGGGGGGGGGTTCTATTTTTCCAATCTAATATTCACTTTTCTAACAAACTTTCAAGGGTTTCCTGGTGAGAGATTTCTATCGTTTATCGACAGCTGATCAATCCAAACTTTTCTGGTCCGATGAACAGCATGACAGAATTCAACAAGCAGGGCTGCTCTCTATTTTTGTCACTTTGGATGGTCTGGCTCTCTGTCTACATGTCTGTTCCCTTCTCTGTCTGTCTGTCTGCCTCTGTCTCTGTCTCTGTCTGTCTGTCTGTCTGTCTGTCTCTCTCTCTGTCTCTCTCTGTCTCTCTCTCTCTCTCCCTCTCGCTCTCTCTCTCTCTCTCTCCTCTCTCTCTCTCTCTCTCTCTCTCTATCTCTCTCTTCTCACTTTCACTCTGTCTTCATCTTCCCTTGAGAGCGTGTGGACGCACCCACAAATGCGCCTGCGCTCGTGCGCGCGCGCGCGCATACACACACACACAAGCGCGCGCACGCGCGCGAGCACGCACACGCACACAGGCAGGCAGGCACACAAACACACACACACACACACACACACACACACACACACACACACACACACACACACACACACACACACACACACGCCCACGCGCACACGCGGATACACACACACACACACACACACACACACACACACGCACACGCACGCACATGCGCACACGCGCGCACGCACACACATACACACGCGCGCGCGCGCACGAACGCACGCACGCACGCATACGTACACACATGTTTGAGGGATCCAACAGAGAGTAAAGATATACCAGACAGTGATCGAAAGAGATTGAGATAAAGTGACAGACAGACAGACAGACTGTGTCCGAGAGAGAGAGGAGAGAGAGAGAGAGAGAGAGAGAGAGAGAGAGAGAGAGAATGCGTTTTCCATGTAGGCTTGTATATATTGGCAACAAAACTAGAAAATGGCTGATTTAAAGTCGAGGTCTCTCGTGGTAGAAACACACACACACACACACACACACACACACACACACACACACACACACACACACACACACACACACACACACACACACACATGAAACTACAACGATAAAAGAGGCATGTACAAAAGAAAAGAAGAGTACGGCAACATCGAAGTGCGGTGATGTTACGTTAGATGTTCTTACATATGAAATTTTACTTATTTCTGACTTGAAAATTGTTCTGCAGCGAGTTTATTTCTTATCTCTAAGTGCAAAAAAAAAAAATAGGAAAATCGCTGGAATGGTTTGACCATAGTTTGACTTCCAGATAAAAGATTCCAGATGGGAACAGATTGCCTTTTAGCCCCTCCAACGCCAACCCTTCTCTCTGTCTCTGTCTCTGTCTGTCTGTCTGTCTGTCTGTCTGTCTTCTTCTTCTCTCTCTCTCTCCTCTCTCTCTCTCTCTCTCTCTCTCTCTCTCTCTCTCTTTAAGACAGCTTGTCTCCTTGCCATCAAATCAATTCATCGGTAAGGGACTTGTTTCAAGTTTGGCAGAGCTCAGCTAAATCAGATTCATTACTGACAACAGGTTCCCATTCAGATTTTACGTTCTTATCCACCAACGATGATACGAAAAGGGAACAACCCTTGCAGCGGGAGAGGGGGGGGGGGGGGAGGGGGAGGCCGCGTTAAGATGAGGCGTGGCATCTAAAACGACACGAACACCACCAGAACGGCTGCACGTCAAGACTGACAGTAAAAATGACATTTCTTAATGTCCACCACCAGAGGGATTTGAACCAAAACTGCTGAAGGGAAAGGATACATGTCCACTGAGCCAATGTACCTGCCGAAACAATACGTCATTTGGAAAGTGAAGGATCAGAAAGGACATTCCTTCATGTCCACCATCAGAAGGATTTGAACCCGAACTGATGAAGCGATACTTGTCCACTGAGCCAATGTTACCCGCCGAAACATGTATTCGTTGTAAAAAAAAAATAATAATAATAATAAAGGATCAGAAAGGAACTTTTTCTGTCTAATATGACGTGACTTTAAAAGTGGCAACACTCTCCTTCTAGCTCTGCCCCCGACACAGCTACACCCAGGAACAGCCCCACCACGCGCACAACAACAGTCCACGAGGAAGGAGCAATCAATATCCAATCGTCATGAGGCGCCCCCCCCCCCCAATCCGCCCCCCACCCCCCATCCCCCCCCCCCCCCCCTCCACGGAAGGACCTCTCTCTTCGCTGTTGCCCAATCATTTCCGTGGGAGTTCAGTGGCGCCTGCTCTGATCCCGCCTAAGAAAGGAAGCAGCTCTTGTCTCGTTCATCACTGAAGATTGGGGGCAAGCCGATTGGGATCTCAGACAGTCAAAGAAGACGACTCTCTCTTCTTTTTTATTTCTTTGTGGGTTGGTGTCTGAGACACTGGACTTCATTCACGGTTACCTTCTTCATAAGTTGTTCTCTTTTTGTCAGACATGTTGTTTGCATCTTGGCTCGTCAGCAAAGTCCTTTTTTTTTTCTTTTTTTTTTTTTTGATGTTTCTTGTTTCCCGTCTCCAGCCACCTCCCTGGCCCATGTCCTCCGTCCCAATCCCTCAACCCTCACCATTCCCTGTGGGTTTTTTTTTTTTTTACATTGACCCAATATCTTTTCACACAGACACACACACACACACACACACACACACACACACACACACACACACACACACACACACACACATACGCGCACACACACATACACTCACTCACACACACTCACACACACATACACACTCTCTCTCTTACACACACACACACACACACACACACCACTCTCTCTCTCTCTCTCTCTCTCTCTCTCTCTCTCTCTACCCACCATCCCTTCACTGTGTGTGTGTGTGTGTGTGTGTGTGTGTGTGTGTGTGTGTGTGTGTGTGTGTTTTAAGATGTGTGTGTGTGTGTGTGTGCGTGTGTGTGTTTTAAGATGTGTGGTGTGTGTGTGTGTGTGTGTGTGTGTGTGTGTGTGTGTGTGTGTGTGTTTTTAAGATGTGTGTGTGTGTGTGTGTGTGTGTGTGTGTGTGTGTGTGTGTGTGTGTGTTTTAAGATGTGTGTGTGTGTGTGTGTGTGTGTGTGTGTGTGTGTGTGTGTGTGTGTGTTTTAAGATGTGCATGTGTGTGTGCCCGCGCGCGTTGTTTCCTCTCCCTTTCAGCTCACTTCCCTCCGGACCCCTTCCGCGCCCACTTTTTCACTTCCTCCTTCCCCCCCCCCCCCCCCCCCCCCCCCCCGATCCTTCCAAACTCTCACCCACCTACACACGTACTCTTCATAATACACGCATAAGCCGTCTCAGAAAGTGCATAATATCCACACACACAAAAAAGAGCATCAATGGACCGTCAGTGACGGATTCTCATTTCCATTCCCATCGCAGCTGTAAGAGCAAATGCCAGAAAGTGCCTGATCTCCTTCTAAATGTATCAGGCTTCCGCTGTCTATATTTGTCCAATGGCTGCAGCTGTCTGTATTGATGCTAGAAGCTTTAGCCTCTGAATGCACCGCTTTTAAGAGGCGCCCTGCCCTTTTCCAAGTAAGTCACTGACATAAGCACGTTATCTAACTTTAAGTTCGAATTAACTCAAAGCGGAGACAGAAACAACTCGAAGTGCACTTTTTTTTTTTTTTTTTTTTTTTTTGACTCGCATGTGTGTACAAAGCGAGTATTGGTAGTCACTCTGTTCGGTTGTGTATGTGTGTATATGTGTGTGTGTGTGTGTGTGTGTGTGTGTGTGTGTGTGTGTGTGTGTGTGTGTGTGTGTGTGTGTGCACTGGTGCATGTGTGTGCATTAATGCATGTATATGTGTTTGTGTGCGTGCGTGCGTGTGTCTGTCTGTGTGTGTGCATGTGTGTGTGCGTGTGTGTGTATGTGTGTGTGTGTGAGTCTGTTGTGTGTGTGTGTGTGTGTGTGTGTGTGTGTGTGTGTGTGGTGTGTGTGTGTGTGTGTGTGCTGGTGCATGTGTGTGTATTAATGCATGTATATGTGTTTGTGTGCGTGCGCGCGCGCGCGGTGTGTGTGTGTTTGTGTGTGTGTGTGTTTGTGTGTGTGTGTGTGTGGCGCGCGCGCGCGCGCAAGCGCGCATGCGCACGTGCGTGCGTAACCATAGTAAACATTAACGATGGAATGTTCTTGGCAACTGCAAACGCAAGCACAAAAAACTTAGCAGAACGGCATGCTGGTCAAATCTTTCTTGGCACCCCCTACATGAAGATGTGAACAAATGGTAAACACTATGAACCTACCATCAACATGAACGTTTTAGGCAATAATTGTTTAAAATTTCTGGCATATTCTTTTAAAGTGTAAGCAGCCAAAAAAAA
>CM065723.1:54430154-54432654 GCA_033310375.1 Conus canariensis
TGGAACAGAACACATTAAACTGCAGTGCGCAGCAATACAACACAACACAACACAAAAACACACACAACACAACACAACACAAACACAAACACAACGCAACACAACAAAATACGTCGCGTCGGCATGACACTCGCACATCTGTCGTCCCAATCAACAGAACACGTCTCGACATCATAAAACGTCAGCGCACTGCAACGCAATAAACAAATACACCCCAAACTCAACACAATATAATCCAACAAAAGGCAACACCATTTTAGTACGTTACAACACAAAACAAAACACAATACAATCCAACAAAAGGCAACACCATTTTAGTACGTTACAACACAACACAAAACACAATGTAATCCTAAGAAAGGCAACACCACTTCAGTACGTTACATCACAAAACAAAACACAATACAATCCAACGAAGCGCAACACCACTTCAGTATGTTACAACAGAAGTCCTTCACTGCCTTCCCCCATCCACCCATCTCTTCTTTCCCCCCACCTTTCCACCCCACCCCACCCCAACACCCACCCCTACCCAGGTACTCACCCGACGAACATGACGACGCCGACGTGGGCGATGTCCTTCTGAATCACTTTCCACGACTCCAACACCACCTTCTTCTGCTCCTCAGTGAATTCGGGTCGTTGTTCGGGAAGGCCTCGAAGAGTCTGCGAGGACGACCCGTCCATGCTGTACTTCTGGAGGTACTTCCTGGGACCCCCTTCGGAGGAGGCCCGGGGTCTGCTCTTAGGCGGAGGGTCTTCCCGGACGTCGGTCAGAGTCTTGCCGTTGCAGCAGCCCATGATGGTGCGGAACGGAGCTCCCTGAGGCATACGGGTGGTGCTGAGGTGAGGGGGATACGAAGGGGGAGGTAGAGGACTGAAGTAGACGGAGGAAGCGACACGATTCCCGAAGGTAGATGTGGAGAATCAACGTCCACGGTCTTCACGAGTTCAGGTCGTTTGCGGGTTCATGGAGTCCATGGTGGTGATGTTTGGTAACAGATTCCCGAAAGTGAAAGTGGAAAATCAAAGCCTACGGCCCTCGCGAGTTCAGGTCGTTTGCGGGTTCATGGAGTCCTGACGTATGGAGGTGGTGATGCTGGGTAGTTCCACAGCCCAATGGAGTAGAAGAACAGGGTGGAGGGGTATACACAACGCGGGGTTCAAGAAGCAGAACAACAAGAGTGGGAAGTCCGGCTTCTAAAGTTTGTTTTTAACACTGAATGTCCGAATATTTCACACATCTATCCTAAAGTATGCTTTTTGGCACTGAAGGTCCGAACCTTTCAGAGATCTAGCTTTGTGAATCCGACAAGACATGCAAAATTACAGTACAAAACGCCAAATTATGCGTAGCGGAATGGTGTTTTCCCCAGCACAGAATATCCGTAACTATCAAAAAATCTAGTTCTGAACAATGGATGGGTGAACTTTGTTTTCCAGTACAGTGTACACAGCTTTACGTCCATTTACGTCGTGTGAAGAGTTGAACTTCAAAGATCACAACACGATGATGTTGATTATTTCATTGGGCCTATATAATCAGAGTATGACGAGCAAGTCTAGTTCTTTAGACATGGGTTAGGCGTAATGGGGCAAAAAATAAATCAACAAGGTAAAATTTTTAAACATTGGAGTCCAGTATCCACATAAAACCAAACATAATAGTATGTTCAGGCAAGTGTGATGTTTAAACGGCCAAGATCACATTCAAATATCATAAAATTATAAACCTTACGTGCCTATGAAATGATTGATTACCGAAGCTAATGAAAACCTATTCCTGTTTTACTTTTCTTTCAGCAAAAGTAGCCCAAAGATTATTTAAGAGATACGATATCAGAAACACGAAGTACCTGACATCTCAAATTTTCACCATCTGCTGAGTGTCTACATCTGAAACAACAGATCATTATATAGTTTTCAAAACAAAACAAAAAAAGCCGACAACGAAACTCACACGTGTGCTACAAATCCTGTCACGACAACTGTGCGGGACATTTCATTTCATTGTTCGGCTGCACACACCTTCGATTTGAACTGCTCTACGGGGCGAGAGAGGAAATGACAACAGAAAAATAACAATGGTAATAGTAAGTCGCAAACTAACTTTCTTCGTCGCTGTCGCCGATGACGTTGTCTTCAGCTGTGGCAGCAGATGGGAGGCGAAGGGGTCAGCAGACAGACGTACAGACCAGGAACAGACCGTCGGTTCCCTGCACAGAGCGTACTTCCAGCTCCTGCAGTCTTTGCCAGTTTCTTCCCTTTTCTTTCCCCCCTCGCAAGCACGAGGCGAACTACGGTGCCAGGAATCCCAAGACCGGAACGATGCACGCTTGTAAATCACGCGTTAACAGATACTCACAGCAACCTGTGCACATTTCTCAGCCCCTCTCCCCGAAAGCCGGCTTGTGACGTCAGAGCTCTTGACGTAGGAAGGGAAGAGAAGAGAAGGGAAAGGGGTGGGGAGGGAGGGGGGAGGGGACACGGCAGCGTGATA
>CM065723.1:54435154-54437654 GCA_033310375.1 Conus canariensis
CTCCACACTGCGTCTAACAGTAAACCAGCATGTGGGAATCCTCCACACTGCGTCTAACAGTAAACCAGCACGTGGGACTCCTCCACACTGCGTCTAAAAGTAAACCAGCACGTGGGACTCCTCCACACTGCGTCTAACAGTAAACCAGCACGTGGGACTCCCTCCACACTGCGTCTAACAGTAAACCAGCACGTGGGACTCCACCACACTGCGTCTAACAGTAAACCAGCACGTGGGACTCCTCCACACTGCGTCTAACAGTATACCAGCACGTGGGACTCCTCCACACTGCGTCTAACAGTAAACCAGCACGTGGGACTCCTCCACACTGCGTCTAACAGTAAACCAGCAGGACGTGGGACTCCTCCACACTGCGTCTAACAGTAAACCAGCACGTGGGACTCCACCACACTGCGTCTAACAGTAAACCAGCAGGACGTGGGACTCCTCCACACTGCGTCTAACAGTAAACCAGCACGTGGGACTCCACCACACTGCGTCTAACAGTAAACCAGCACGTGGAACTCCCTCCACACTGCGTCTAACAGTAAACCAGCACGTGGGACTCCTCCACACTGCGTCTAACAGTAAACCAGCAAGTGGGACTCCACCACACTGCGTCTAACAGTAAACCAGCAGCACGTGGGACTCCTCCACACTGCGTCTAACAGTGAACCAGCACGTGGGACTCCTCCACACTGCGTCTAACAGTAAACCAGCAGGACGTGGAACTCCTCCACACTGCGTCTAACAGTAAACCAGCACGTGGGACTCCACCACACTGCGTCTAACAGTAAACCAGCACGTGGGACTCCACCACACTGTGTCTAACAGTAAACCAGCACGTGGGACTCCACCACACTGCGTCTAACAGTAAACCAGCACGTGGACTCCTCCACACTGCGTCTAACAGTAAACCAGCAGACGTGGAACTCCTCCACACTGCGTCTAACAGTAAACCAGCACGTGGGACTCCTACCACACTGCGTCTAACAGTAAACCAGCAGCACGTGGGACTCACCACACTGCGTCTAACATAACCCAGCACGTGGGACTCCTCACCACACTGCGTCTAACAGTAAACCAGCACGTGGGACTCCTCCACACTGCGTCTAACAGTAAACCAGCACGTGGGACTCCACCACACTGCACACCTGTACGTTCCCAGAAGACCTGCTGAACGAGCGTCCGGCCCTAGCCAATCACGGCGTTTACCCAGAGCCCGGCGAGGGGGAAGGAGAGGGCCCCCCCAAGTAAACATCACCGTCTGTGATAGCCGCCGTCACAGGGCTGACACCAAAGGGTTTGCCGCGTTGATCAGGATGTTTGCCTAACCATTCAAAACGCTGCGCAGCGCTGCCTGCGTCCCCCGCTTCAGCGGCTGCTGTTGGGAAGATGGGATGTGTGGTATATGTGTGACAGAGGCGGAAGGCAGGCAGGCAGGCAGCAGGCTGGCCGACAGACAGACAGACAGAAGATAGACAGACAGACAACAGCCCGTGCGCGTGAAAATGTACAGGCGGAGGCGGCGGCAGCAGCAGTGGAGCAGACAACAGCTGCTGTCAGCGCAGGAGGCAGAATGCGAATGGCTGAGACAACGTGCTACACGGGGTCGGGAAGGGAAAGTGAGGAGAGGTCTGCTGTGTTCAGGGGCGATGAGGGAACTGGGAGTAACTGGCTCTAACTCCATGTACACTGGAGAGTCCTCGAGTCAAAAGAGAGAGTGGCATGTGACAAGAATAGTTGGTCAAATACTAGGCTTCGAATCAAGCAGTGATGAACGTAGTAGGTATATAGAAGTGAGTCTGATCAGAATAACAAAAGAAACAAAAAAGATCTGGAATGCAAAAATGCTGAGGAGAAAGGCTAGTCAGTCAAAGTCTACTGCAGAAAAATAGGAAAGTAAAGAAGGAAAGCATGATCAAGTAAAGAAGGAACAGACAATCAAAGTCAGAAGAAGAAAGAAAAACACACAAGCAAGAAAGCAAATGGACAGAACGAAGAGAAGAAGTTAAAGAATGAAAGAATGATCAAGGAAAACAAAATCGAACTAAAGTCCGCTCATTTCCTACAAAAGGTCAGAGCATCGTTTCTTCCTGTGCTCATCCAAGTGTAAAGTACAAAAAAAAAAAAAAACGCAAAAAAAAAAAAAAAAAAAAAAATTAACGAAAAAAAGAAAAAAAAAAAAAAAAAAAAAAAAACGGGCCGCACGAGAATTTAGAGTGCTCTTTTCGGTATCATCCCAGTCGTTAAACGGTGAAGAGAGCGAAAATGAAGCAAATTTTAAAAAGACATGGTATTAGTTCCGCCAGACGATACGGACAAACAGATTGCAGGACAGAACACAATGCATTTCGACCTCTTGGGTCTTCTTCAGGCAAAAACAAATAATATTTAGGACAATGAAAAAGAAGAACAAGCAGCCACTTATCTTCTCATATTCGGCGCAAAATGGGTGTTGGGTGAAAACGAGGCCGTTGAGAACGGCTTCGTTTTCCTC
>CM065723.1:54452654-54457654 GCA_033310375.1 Conus canariensis
AACTAGACTAAAAGCATCACACACACACACACACACACACACACACACACACACACACACACACACAACACAAACAACAACACAACACACAACCAACACAACACAACACACACACACACACACACACACACACACACACCATGTATATACATAGATGTTTAGGTAGACAGAGTTAGATGTGCTGGAAGTATGGGTCTATCCAAAAAGCCACAAAGGTTGGAACGTCAGGGAACACATATGTTGTGTTTTAGTCTCTGGCTTAACACTCTGGTCTTTTCGTGAGAATCATCATGCTGGTTGTTTTCGATTGTGACTGTGTTCGTTTCTAGCGAATGTTAACAACTCTGTCGACAATTCGAATGTGTCTTAACCGCCGCGTATACATTCCGGTAGGCCTATTGTAATGATATAATACAAAACGTGTGAGGAAGCAGGGCCACAGTGGCATAATGCAAACATCACATTAGACTCGCCGCGGGCAAACAGACAAGAACGCAGAAGAAGAACAATGTCAGACAAAAATAATCACTCTGTGAGTATAAGAGATAACATCCCAATAATTATCTAGAAAAGATTGTTACTCCCTCTTAAGAAAGACATTCCATCAAAATTCAGGTAATAGTTTACGTTAATGATGAACATGACAATCCGCACATGGAGCTAGTTTTTCATCATCTAAAATAAAGTATATCCATCATTTCATTAAACAAATGGACAATTAATGTTCTATCATTGAAATTATCCATCATTTCATTTAACAAATGGACAATTAATGTTCTATCATTGAAATATCTAATTAACAAAATGTGTCCATAAGAAAGTGGATTAACGAAGCGATTTCTGTTACATTGTCTGTATCGGAATCGGATTCTGATAGGCATCGTGAAATGAGCTACAGTCTAGGATTATGACTTCGGCGATGTTTGATTTACAGATCGATCGCTCTTAGTCTTGCCAGACAAGTTTCCTACCCTGAATCCCTTGGAAGTATGCATCACATGTACTGGAGGCTGTCACCTGACACACATCTTTACACGCAGGTCTTGCTGATGATAATAATGATAATAGTAATAGTAATAATAATAATAATGATAACAAAGATAATGATGATGATGATAATAATAATGATAATGATAAGAAGAAGAAGAAGAAGAAGATCAAGAAGAAGAAGAAGAAAAAGAAGAAGAAGAAAGATGATAATAATGATAATGATTATGAACAACTATGCTTTATTCTCGTTTTTCCCAAAGGCTTTATTCATTTTGAAGTATCAATGAATATTTTTTTTCAGATTCTCCCAAAACATGTAAATGAAATGATGTAAAAAAAAAATTATTTAAAAAAAAGGAAAGAATGGCAAAGAATGAGAGAAGAACTATACGTTTCGGGAACCTCTGTATGAAGAAGCTCAAGAGATTGGAAACAAAGGACAAATCTCTCTCTCTCTCTCTCTCTCTCTCTCTCTCTCTCTCCTCTCTCTCTCTCTCTCTCTCTCTCTCTCTCTCCTCATACAGCAGAGTTGTTTACCAAAGATTAAATATTCAAAAGATTTAAAGTGAAGAAGATTCAGTCAAAGAAGAGAAAGTTCATGTTTACTTTTTCAATGTTCCTTTCGATTCTGCCCCACATTTGCTGAGCTGGGATAGGGAAATGTCAGGAGATGGAAAGAAGAACGGAGGAGGAAGAAGAAGAAAAGAAGGAGCAGGAGGAAGAGAGGGAAGAAAACGAAGATGGTGGTCATACTGAGGAGAAGAAAGAATAGGAAAACAAAATCATGCTGGTGCTGATGACGATAATGATGATGATGATGATGATGATGATGATGATGATGATGACGACGACGACGACGACGACGACACATGATGATGACGACGATAATAACGATGATGATGATGACGACGAGGACGTTGATGATGATGATGATGATGATGATGATGAATTAGAAAGAGAGAGTATCTTATTCCTTTCGCTTCTGTAGGCTACCTTTCCCGACTCACCTTCTCTGAAGTCTGTAGAGCGTCGTTCCCCCGAAACGAGAGTCTGCTAAAGCTAATACACCAGATTTACAGCAGAGCATGTATCTGTCTGCCCCAGTGAATGGAAATAAACCAACCGTTGTCTACCTCAGCCTTTTATACAAACAAGCTGCCGGTGGGGGGGGGGGGGGGGAGAGAGAGAGAGAGAGGAGAGAGAGAGAGAGAGAGAGAGAGAGAGAGAGAAGAGAGAGAGGAACGCGCACGTGCTACAGGGACGCGTGCAGACGCCAAGAACATGTTTTCACACACCCGGGATATTTCGGGGTGGGCGATGATTGTACTGGCGGGGAACTGTGTAGGATGTTCGAGTTTGTGGCAGGCGACCATGCCTTGAAATTACTCCTATGAAGTCTATCTGATGAAGCTTCACTAGTTCATTGTTGTGACGGTTGTGACATTGACGCTTAATTGTTCTGTAAAGTGAAAAAAGACAATAATGGTTAGGTGTCCATTTTCTCATAGATTTTAGAGCAGCTGTTGATAGATCTGACCATGACATTTTTTCACGGGCTAGAAAATCTTCTTGGCATAAACAGTTCGCCTATTCTGTTTTACTCAGTCCTATCTTACGAACAGAAAACAAACTTAAAATTTCAAATGTCGCTTGAAAGCCCTCATTCCTCTCCTGTTTGGTGTTCCCAAGGGTTCCGTCTTAAACCCAGATCTCTTTCTGATGGCCATCTTCAGAAACATTCTCAAAACGTGTTCTTTTCATACCAGATTCGCAGATGAAGCGCATCTATACCATGCTACAAAATTCGTCTGTCTTGTTTCCGTTACTGTTACCTCAGAGACATGCATCACACATGTCAAACTCTGAATAATGCAAAGAAACTGCATTCAAATTACAGAAAAATTGAAGCTCTCCTAATAATAGAAATTGAACAGATCCAATTCTTTCCAGTTTATTTGACATAACTTGTATTTCTCGCTGAACTCGTAATGTACCGGTTATATCTGACACCAGATTCTCAAAGAACTACCTAAGTCAGAAAATTTATAAACGTGTGTATCTGGAACTCAAAACCTGATGGTCAGATTCCTGTATACGGCTCGTAACAAAGACACTGGTTTTTTCCCTAGGCTTCTCTCGTTTTGATTTCTGCAATATATTACTGACCAGCTTTCCCAATTAAGAAAATTTCATAGATGTACAGCACCATTGATTCTTCAGAACAAATTCAAAACACCCCGCTCACTTTTGATCAAACTTCACAATGTCCCGATGTCCCAGATAACAGAATTGAAATGAGCCCCCATCTGCTACAAGATTATTATATTTCACCCGCACCCCCACTTCCTCCATAACTCTCTGTCTCTCACTGACTGTCTATCTTTCTGTCTGTCTGCCTGTTTCTTTCTCTCACTTTCACTCCCCCCTCTCCCTCCTCTCTCTCTCTCTCTCTCTCTCTCTCTCTCTCTCTCTCTCTCTCTCTCTCTCTCTCTCTCTCTCTCTCCTCTGGGGTAGATAGAATTTAGATTTCTGCCTCATTCCTCTCGTAGCCCAGCAATCTTCCGCATTTTTATTCATTCACAAAAGCACAACAACTAATGACAAATTTTTTTTTGACTTTCCTTTATTGGATCCCCCACTTGAAATGACTTCGCTCACAATTCGCCGCTCATCTTTTTCAGTATCAAGAAATATCTAAAAATGTATCTTAGACAGTATGTTCTCTCTCTCTCTCTCTCTCTCTCTCTCTCTCTCTCTCTCTCTCTCTCTCTCTCTCTCTCTCTCTCTCTTTATTAGATACATGAAAGAAAATCAATAAAAATCAGGGGGAACACCACACACACACACACACACACACACACACACACACACACACACACACATGCGCGCGCGCGCATGCACGCACACACACACACACACACACACACACACACGCACGCACGCACGCACTCGCGCACGCACTCGCGCACGCACGCATACTCACACACACACACACACACACACACACACACACACACACACACACACACACACACCTGCGCGCGCGCGCGAACGTTCGCGCACATGCACGCACACACTTACTTACAGAGAGTGAGAGACAGACAGACCGACAGACAGAGGCAGACAGACGGACAGAGACAGACAGACAGACACAAAGACATTGAAACGTCGGCCTGTAACAACAACAATAATGATTATAACAATGACGACAACTCCTATGATGATGACCAAGACGACGACAACGACGACGACGACGATACCCTGGTCACTATTACTCATTATCGAGCAAACCTTTCTCTTTCTCTTAGGTGACTTAGAGAACAGCCACTTCCAACACCAGAGACCAGGCCTTGTGTGTGTGTGTGTGTGTGTGTGGTGTGTGTGTGTGTGTGTGTGTGTGTGTGTGTGTGTGTGTGTGTGATGTCTTACCCTCTCTGCCATCACCATCACCGCATTCGTCAGATCTAAAAATGACTGTCATCTTTAATTACTCCGGTAAGACAAAGCTGTCGGTTGTTATCTGTTAGTTCACACCCGCTGCAATGGTTGCAGAGACCGATAGGGGGATTATCAGACGCTATTGTTTTCGTCATAACGATCTAGTTAATTACAGGTTCGTGCCAGATGTGCAAATCGGCCAACGTGCGTCACGTGCTTTACGTCTGCTCGTTGTCACCTTGTTTGTATTTGGCATGGAACAAAAAGTACTGGGGTGTGGTTTTGTTGCTTGAAACGTTGGTGTTAATGCACGCGTATTCAAGTCAGTCCTCCGTTCTCTCCCCCCCCCCCCCTCTCTCTCTCTCTCTCTCTCTCTCTCTCTCTCTCTCTCTCTGGCGGGACAGGGAGTAAGGTAAGGTGGAAGGGGGGAAGGGGGGGTGGTGCACTGGGTGCCCGTGCACTTTCTTCCAGCTTACGAAGAGGCTCATAAGATATGGTTCCAGACAGTTTAAATGGCTTTTTAAATGTAATTAATAGCACCCCCCCCCCCCCTAAAAAAAAAAAAAATAATA
>CM065723.1:54465154-54467654 GCA_033310375.1 Conus canariensis
ACGCACACACACACACACACGCACACACACACGCACACTCACTCACTCACACACACACACACACACACACACACACACACACACACACACACACACACACACACACACACACCACGCAGGCACAGATGCCTTCCACAACAGACTACATAGTGGCAGGACGGACTCTCGTGCCGAACCAAGTCGACCCTCTGGTCATAGTAGCAACGTTCCTGGCGTCCCATCCATCACTTCCATGGCCCACTATCCCCTGCTGCCATCCCGGAGAGGTGGTGGGCCATTCAACGACAGGCTGTATCCAGTTCATCCTGAGGGTCCTGTTCCTGTACGTTCTGCTCCTGCACTGCAGCAGTTGGACGCCATGGACCAGACCGTTCAGCCTTCCTTCCACAGACTCCCCCAGGACAGAGGCAATCTGTCTGTCCAGGAAACCCATGGAGTCCCTTTTCCTTTGTGCTCCAACCCACCCCATTACCCATTCCAAGGACCTTGGTACCCCTCTACGCTACACCCATACCCCTCGTCCCTGTATCCACCTTCAGTCATGGGTGACCAAACTCATACAGCTATCCCAAACCATCAGCAATTACTCCATGACCCGCGTGTAGTTGTGCCACTCCCCAATACCCGGTATCCTGAAGGTTTACCGACACAACCCGGACAATACGCCCTTCAGCTGATGAACATGGCATCACAGCTTTTTCACCAACAGAGACCTCAGTAACAGAGTGGTTGCATTCACATGGTGCGCTCTCGCGCGTGCGTTTATGTGTGTGTGTGTGTGTGGAGGGGGGGGGGATTGAGAGGGGGGAGTGCGTGTGTACATACGTGTGTGCGTACACGGATGCGCGCACCTATAACACCTTTTTTATTTGAGTGTAAATCGTTTTTTCCCATGACAATCAACATCGATATATCCAGTCTGAACGTTAGTAGGGTGAATGTGTGTTTTTTGATATCGGACCTGGGAACTTGTGCCTGGTGACTAATTTTGGACCCTTGAATTTCGAATTTGGCGGACTGCGATAATTTCTGTTGTACTTTATCTGATTTTCTTAATGCATTTTTTTCTGGTTTGAAGATTGTTGTATTTGTCTGTTATTCTGTTGGTACATTAATATACATATATATATATATATATATATATATATATATATTTTTTTTTTTTTTTGTCCTATCTGAGTGAATGTGTGTATGAATGTTAGAGATTATTTTGTAAAGAATCTTTTTTTTTTCATTTTTGTCATTGAACTCAATTGCTGTTGCAGTATAGAAGATACAGTGTGTGCAATGTGTATCTAGTAACGCTGAAGGCGGTGTTCACTTACCCGAACTACTTGTCCTTTCTTTTTTACTCTTTGAGCTTTTCTATAACTCAGATATACATTGCATTACTTGTTGTATATACACATTCTAAAACTGAAAAAAAACTTTTCTAGACTTATTGAAATTATTCCCAAACGATTTGCAACATGTCTTTAACATTAGATACGTGGCCAATAAAACAAGGACTTCGAATAGGCTACTTGAACATTAACAATGCAACAAATAAGAAAGACGATATTGCAACTATTCTTCACAACAATGGTAACAATTTTCATGTATTTTGTTTCGCAGAATCCCGTTTGTCCTCACAAATAACTGATGCTGATATGAATATGCCAGGATACCAGATAATTCGACTAGATCCACATAAACCCAAAACCACAGGCATACTATTGTATGTTGCATCTTCGTTAAACTACAAAAAACTGAATAATCTAGAAAATTATGACATTGAATCTGTATGGATTGAAATAAGCATGAAAAACAGTAAACCACTAATCATAGGATTTATATATAGAAATCAATCAGAAACTACAGACTGGCAAGACAAATTTAGTGTCCTTATGGATGAAGTAACGATGCTAAGTTTTGAAACTATCATTTTGGGAGATTTTAATATAGATTTAACGAAACCCAAACCCAAGTGGCATCAAAACTACACTTTACACGGCCTAGAACAACTTATTGACAAACCAACCCGTGTAACTGAACATTCAAGCACCTTAATTGATCACATTTACACAAACACAAGACAACCTATTATTGAAGTATGTGCTCCACCATGTGGATGTAGTGACCATAATCCCGTTTGTCTTACTTGGTACAAAACCCGTGTTAAAGTTCCAAAGGTAGGGCATAAGATCATATATTATAGCAGCTTTAGAAACTTTAAAGAAGAAGATTTCCTTTCAGACCTTGCCACGGCACAGATGGACTACATATATCAAATAAGAGATCCTGATGAAGCAGCTGAATATTGGATCAGTACATTTACTTCTGTATATAACAAGCATGCTCCATTCATAAAGAAAAGAGTCAAACAAGAAACAAAACCACCGTGGATAACAAAAGAAATTGATATAGAAATTAATAAAAGAAATCAGTTAAGCAGTTTCGGAACAAGTAAAGAATTTCGAAAACAAAGAAATAAGGTAAACTCAATGAAACGAAAATCTAA
>CM065723.1:54482654-54500154 GCA_033310375.1 Conus canariensis
GGTTCGGTTTCTTTTTTTCTTTTCTTTTTTTTCTTTTTTGTTGTTGTTAGTTTTCGGGGGGGGGGGGGGGGGGGGAGGGGGGGGTTGGAGGGGGGGGGGAGGGGGGTTGTTTTAAGTGTTGAGACACATCAACTGTTTGAGTGAGGGAAACAATTTTAAGTCACATTTCAACTGGTAGGACTTGCACAACGCTAAAACGATTTCGCTTATTTAGAATAACGCACAGTGTCTTGGAAAATTAGCTCAGCTGATTTTGCGCCTAATAGCTTCAAAGATAGATCAGAGAGTTCTCCTTAATAACACATTTGATCATACGAGAAAGGCTTTTCTTTTCTGGTTAAGGGATCATGATATACTGGAACGGAAATCAGCTACGGGGAAAAAAAAAGTACATGTGTATACATATTAAAATACATACAAAGCTAATCGTCAAAGGAGCAAAGTTCACATTTTTCCAGCGTTGTATAATACTTTCAGTATGTGTGTATGTGTTCGTGGGGAGGTGTGTGTGTGTGTGTGTGTGTGTGTGTGTGTGTGTGTGTGTGTGTGTGTGTGTGTGTGTGTGTGTGTGTGTGTGCGTGTGTGCTGTGTGTGTGTGTGTGTATGTGTGTGTGTGTGTGTGTGTGTGTGTGTGGTGTGTGTGTGTGCGTGCGTGTGAGAGTGGGAGTGTGCATGCGTGTGCATGTGTGCGTGCATGTAGTGTGTGAGTGTGTGTGTACATATATACGTGCGTACATGTGTGTGTGTGTGTGGTGTGTGTGTGTGTGTGTGTGTGTGTGTGTGTGTGTGTGTGTGTGTGTGTGTGTGTGTGTGTGTGTGTGTGTGTGTGTGAGCGCGCGCGCTGAGATGGAAAATCGCCGTCACTTCATCGTTATGTTTTTTATAAAGGAAGTTAAGTTTGATGAAAGCAACCCTCATCAGTATTGTTCCGGGTATGGATAAAGTTTCACGCGACAGGAAAATAGCATCACATTGTGCCTTTTTGTATTCGATACATTCTAGTATAATATTCTGTAGTTGTTCCTACACATTGCAAATAAACTATGGTGAAAGGAGAGAAAGAGAAGGGGGGGGGGGGAGGAAGGGGAGAGGGAGAGAGTGGTTTTTTTTGTTTTTAGAATTCCATGATGACGTCTACATTATTCAGGTCTCAGGTGAAATAAAAGAATGAAGAAAGCCCTTAAAAACCAGATCGCAAAGCGACAGAGACAGACAGACAGACAGACAGACAGACAGAGATAGAAACAGATAGACAGACAGACAGAGAAAGAGACGGTGAGACAGAGAGACAGAGGCTGACAGACAGACAGAAAGGGAGGGAGGAGAGTGGAGGGAGAGACAGAGAGAGGGAGGGAGGCAGACAGACAGACAGACAGACAGAGATAGCCAGACGGGGAGACAGAAGGAGAAAGAGACAGACAGAGGGACAAGGGAAAACAGAGGCAGAGTATCAGACACAGACAGACAAAGAAAGAAAGGGAGAGAGAGGGCGGGGAGGCAGACAGACAGAAGGGCAGACTGATAAGTGATGTGTGGATTTCAAAATATCTTACAACAACAGCGACAACAACAACAACAACAGCAATGAAAACAATAATAATAATAATAATAATAATGATGATGATGATGATGATGATGATGATGATGATGATAGCGACAACAACAACAACAACGGCAATGAAAACAACAACAATAATAATAATAATAATGATGTATGATGATGATGATGATGGGTGATGATGATGATGATGATGATGATGATGATGATGATAACAACAACAACGATAATAATAGTAATAATAATAATAGTAATAATAATGATAGTAACAATAATGATGATAATAACATTAATAATAACAATGACAATAACAACAACAACAACACAAAAATAACAACAACAACAACAACAGCGGCTACGACGGTGATGACGATAATGATGATGCAAGATAACACCTCCACCGCATCCACTATTCATTACTAACAACAAACTATTACCCATCATTTCAAGTTGCATTTTCCGCTTGTTTTCATCCCAACACCGACCTAATCCCAGTCAGCCAGCGAACTGACTGACTAACTAACTAACTAACTAACGACTCCCGGCGTTACAGCAATTCCAATCCATATATCCATCCCGCTGTACTCTGACGTCAGAGAGAGAGAGCGGGGTTCCACATGGTGGGAGAGTCTTAACACGTCAACAAGAACCCGTCATATAAACTGTTTAGCCAATACTTTTTTTCCGGAGGGGGTAGGGGGTTGGAGGGATGAGGGGTGTGGGTTGGGGGTGGTGATGGAGGGGTGAGGGGTGGGGGTTGGGGGAGGGGAGGTGAGAGCGTTGGCGTAAAGAACAGGTTTCTGCACTCTTGAGAGGATACAATGCCAGTTAGCAGGTGTGGTGTTGATGGCGATGGTGGTCGTGGTGCTGGAGATTGCAAATGAATGCTGATGGGGATTTTTATTTTCTTCCTCTTTTTCTTCTTCTTCTTCTTTCTTTCTTTCTTTCTTTCTCCTCACTTTCCTCATTGCTTTTCTTTAAAAACAAAAAAACAACAGTGTAAACAAAAACAAAGCCCCCAACCCCCATTCCCACCCACACAAACCCATAGAGGCATGCGCGTGCGTGCGAGCACACACACACACACACACACACACACACACACCACACACAACACACACAAACACACACACACCACACACTGACTGACTGAAACCATTTACTGTCAGATTAACATAGTGTTGTACTGACAAACACACACACACACACACACACACGCGCGCGCGCGCGCGCGCGCGCACACACACATACACACACACACACACACACACATGCGCGCGCACGCACACACACACACACACACACACACACACACACACACACACATGCGCGCGCACGCACACACACACACACACACACACACACACACACACACACACACACCACATACACACACGTGCGCGCGCGTGTGCGCACACACACATACACTCGCACGCGCGCGCGCATGCAGACGCGCGCGCACACACACACACACACACACACACACACACACACACACACACACACACACACACACACACACACACACACACATCAGCAAACAGCAATAGTAGTAGGAGTAGCAATAGCAGTACTAGCAGCACCAGCAACAGCAGCAATAGTAGTAGTAGCTGTAGGAATAGCAGCAGCAGTACTAGCAGCACCAGCAAATAGTAGTAGTAGTAGTAGTAGTAGTAGTAGAAGAAGAAGAAGAAGTAACAGCAACAGTTAGTAGTAGTAGTAGTAGTAGTAGTAGTAGTAGTAGTAGTTAGTAGTAGTATGATATATAACGAAAAAAAAGACAGAAAGTGGGTTTTTGTTTTTTGCTTCTGATGGTGCTGCTGCTGCTGCTGCAGCAGCAGCAGCACGCTGAATGATGATGATGATGATGATGATGATGATGATGATGATGATGATGATGATGACTTGGTGACGATGGATGGTGATGCTGCCCATAATGATAATGCCGATGATGATAGTGATGGAAAACATGAAGAAGACAATCCAAAACTCTTACAGAGATGCAACTCTCAAATGGCCCATTCAACAGGCAAAAAACCGAGCTAATGGCGCGACAACAATAACCACCACTACCACCATCCACCACCACCACCATTGCAGGCACCACCATAGCCATATCGCCACCTCCTTCTCTCCTCCCTCCTCTCTCTCTCTCTCTCTCTCTCCTCTCTCTCTCTCTCTCCCCCCTCTGTGTGTGTGTGTGCACGCGTGCATGTGTGTGTGTGTGTGTGTGTGTGTGTGTGTGTGTGTGTGTGTGTGTGTGTGTGTGTGTGTGTGTGTGTGTGTGAGTCTCCTCCTTTCTTTCTTCTGACAAGGAACGTAAGAAGCGATAAATACAGTAGAAGAAATGTAGTGATCTTTTATAACTGTAGGAGCATCAGAAATAGTACCAGTAACAGCACTGATATTGATAGCAGCAATAGCAATAACAGTAGCACCTACAACAGTAGTAACAGCAGCTGTGGTGCTGGTGGTAGTAGTTGTAATAGTAGCAGCAGCAGCAACAACAATAACAACAGCAGAAACAGCCACAACAGCAGTGGCAACAGTAAGAGTGGCAGTAGTAGCAGATGCAGCAGCAGCACTAGCCATAACAGTATCAACAGCAGCAGCAACAGAAGCGGCAACAGTAACAATAGTATTAATAGTATTTACAGTTGTAGCAGCACCAGCAGCACAAGCAACACCAGGAAGAGCAGCCATAGTAGTATAGGTAGTAAATGTATAAGTGGTCGTGGCAGCAGAAGCAGCAGCAGCAAAAGCAGTAAAGGTGAGCACAATGGAAGAATCAAACGTCCAATGGATCTGCAGTATCAATAGTTGTAGCAGAAACAGTACTAGCAGCAGCAGCAGCAGCACAGCAGCAGTAGTAAGAACAGCAACAGCAACAGCAGCAGGCAGTAGTAGTCATAGTAGCATAGAAGAGAAAAATGACGAGCAGATTTTGTTGCTGCTGTTGCAGCTGATTATGTCAATGATGATGATGACGACGACGACGACGACGACTACGACGACGATGGATGGTGAAGCTACCCATGTATTATAATGCTGATGATGATGGTGATGGGAAACATAAAGAAGCTGATGAAACACCGACACAGATGCAACTCTCCAAAGGGCCTTTTAACAAGGCAACAACGAGCTAATGGCTTGATAACAGCAACCACCACTACCACTGTGCACCGTCACCACCACCATCAGCATTACAGCCACCACCAGAGCCACATCCCCCACCTCCTAACTACCAACCTCTTCCCTGTCCCTCACTCCCATTTGGGAGAGATCCGTTATAACAATGGAAGCAAGCTGACGCGGCACAAAATGGCGAGAAGATACAGTTTATTATTTTTAGTCCCTGCGGGCTCTTGACGTGTGGACAGCTGTGTTATGCCACCTGGACTCAGGCTTACGTTATGACGTCAGTGCCTGGAGAGAAGGCGAAGTGGAGAGCATTCTCATGCCTGTCTTACCTGCCTATCTGCCTGCCCACTTGCCTGCCTGCCTCCTCTCTCTCTCTCTCTCTCTCTCTCTCTCTCTCTCTCTCTCTCTCTCTCTCTCTCTCTCTCTCTCTCTCTCTCTTATTTTTGTTTCCTTTCACTTTTTGTTACCTTTGAGGGCGTGGTTTAAGCAAACTCATAAACCTGCCCACTTACGCTCATCAAAGTATTGGTATTCTCTCTCTCTCTCTCTCTCTCTCCTCTCTCTCTCTCTCTCTCTCTCTCTCTCTCTCTCTCTCTCTCTCTCATTTGCCTCTGTGTATGTGTGTGTGCGTCTGTGTCTGTCTCTGTCTCTGCCTGTCTGTCTGTCTGTCTGTCTGTCTGTCTGTCTGTCTGTCTGTCTCTCTCTCTCTCTCTCTCTGTCTCTCTCTCTCTCTCTCTCTCTCTCTCTCTCTCTCTCTCTCTCAGCAATACTTCAACTTTAATCTGTAGCTTTGATTTAAATGTAAACATGCACGCACTTTTTGTCACGTCCCCCCCCCCCCCCCCCCATTCCTCTGCCCCTCCCACAATGTTAGATGGCATAAAAAAAAAAAACACAAAGGCTTCTGTTAATGCTCTCATTAACCAATAACATCAAGTTCTTTCAGGTGAACATGCATATTGGATTTTAATTCCTGAAATCGTTTACACAGAATACGGACATCAACATTGCTTTGCACATAGGTGTTGTTGAATATAGCATGCCACACATTGAACACTGGGAAAATGGCATGGAAAATTCACGTTCTTTATTACACGTTATTAGCCTATAAAAATATACCTCAAATTTAAAGAAAAAAAACGAAAAATCCAGCTTACTGGTTTTACGTAGGTGTCGCACGCAACGCAAATAATATCTTTTCAGATAAACAAACAGATTTGTGAGTAACCGAAAAAATAGTTGATCCAGGTGGTTGTATTTGATTTGCAAAAGGTGGGCAGATGTTATTTTGGAATAATTAATCTTGCTTGTGTCTGATACCTTCTCTCTACACCAGTCCCAGCTTTTCCTTTCCATTCCCCACCCCCATCTGGCCCTAGTCCCCCACGACTGCTCCTCTTGTGTGTGTGTGTGGGGGGGGGGGGGGGGGGGCAGAAAGCAGGTCTTCATTTTTCAGAGCAAGCCACTTCCTTAGTGGAAACCAGGGCAAGTAGTAAAAGACAGGCCGAAATGATCACATCCCATTGACTTCTTTTTAATAAGATGTGGAAAACGGGACATGTCAACATCCATATCACGCACAGATTTGTAAATTCCATGAAAACATATCGCTTCATGGGATACAAACAAACAAACCGAGGAGGGTGAAAAGAAAACCTTCTCCATGGACTTTACAAATCAACCAGTCCTCACAGTAGGTGTCTAAGGAGTGTGTCGACGCACTCTCCGATAGCTCAGTTCAACACAGAAATTAACGTACAATAGTTTTATTTATGTGGAATACAATGAACTGCATGTCCCAGGACGCTCACACAGGTCTAGGAATGATTTTGTCAAACGAGATCCATTGGTTATTGCTACTAGTGTTTTCTTGGGTGGAGGGACACAAAGATAAAATACAACTTAACTGGGACATAGAAAGTAAATAAACAAACGATCAGATAGGTAGATGTACTAGCCCAAAGCAATCATACCCACATACACACACACACACACACACACACACACACACACACACACACACACACACACACACACACAGCAGCAGCAGCAGAAGCAGCAGCAGCAGCAGCAGCAGCAGCAGCAGCAGCAGTAGCAGCAGCAGCAGCAAGGACACTGATCGACTGGCAGGTAAACAGACACGAATGTCCGCGGGGCGTCTTAGAGAAAGTCCACCACAGTTTCTCGACCACTGTGCTTGCGGCTGACAGGAAGCTAATCATAGCTCTAGGTAGCGCTTGTATGCTAATGCAGCATCTTCCGATACGTTAGCACAGCTACATTTCAACGCTTCCTTCTGCAGGAAAACAAACAGGGTGTATAATTCAGACGATGCAAGGTGGCATGTTAAACTAGTAAATGAACTCCACACCCATGTTTTTTTTGTTCTTGTTTTGTGTTTTTTTATTCTCTCTGCCTGTGCATCTCTCTCTCTCTCTCTCTCCTCTCTCTCTCTCTCTCTCTCTCTCTCTCTCTCTCTCTCTCTCTCTCTCTCTCCCACACAAACACGCTCTGTATCTCTCTCCACCCACACAAATACGCTCTCTCTCTCTCTCTCTCTCTCTCTCTCTCTCTCTCTCTCTCTCTCTCCCACACACACACACACACACACACACACACACAGAGTCTCTCTCTCTCTCTCTCTCTCTCTCTCTCTCTCTCTCTCTCTCTCAAAAATACTCGATGTCTCACTATGACCTAAATGTAAACATGTGTATACCTTTTGTCACATACACCTTTTGTATCCTAAGTTATTACTGAATTATTTTTTCCATCTTTAATTGCCCTCACCTTCACCCCCACGTCCACCTGCGCACGTCAGGCAACGTAAAAAGAAAGCCATGAAGACTTCTGTTAATTACATCGATAATTAAAAACAACAAATTTTTTCAAGTTCGTTTGTTTTGTTTTTCCAGAAATCGTTCACACAGAATACGGACAACGACATTGTTTTGCACACTGGCGTTATCGAGTCCTGATCTGCCCATGACATTTCCACTGAAGGGAGTGTTGTGTATGTGTGTTTTAAATATAGCATGCCACAAACTGAACACCAGAAAAAAAAAGAAAAGAAAACGGCGTGAACAGAAGGCATTCTTAGGTTCAAATTATTAGCTTTCAAAAGCAAACCTCACGCATAAGAAGAAGAAGAAGAAGAAGAAGAAGAAGATATCAACTTATTGGTTTCATGCAGGTGTTGCCTGCAACGCAAATAATGCAAAAGGAATCATTTTCTTATCAGATAAAGCAACTGTGTGGCCAAACGGATACACGATTAATATATCATTTACAAGAGGCTGATAGATGATATTTCGGAATAATTAAGCTTGTTCGTGTCGAATATCCTCCACCTAACACCAGTTCCGTTGTTTCTCCCTTTACCCCTCTCCATCCTTCCTTTAACCCCTTCAAATGATCATAATCAAAAAGCAGCTATTTGCAGCTGTTTAAAAAGTTTATAAAGAATTGTCCGCTGACCAGAATCTTCAAAAATGTGGAATCATTCTGGTCTATTTTGAGATTTTATTAATATTGTATATTAGTACTTCTTATATATATATATATATATATATATATATATATATATATATAAGATAATTAAAAAAACATAAAAAGCGTAAAAAGCAGTGCGGGGAACATAGCTTTTGAATCAACAATAGCAGCATTTAAATCAAATCTACAGATTAAAGTTGAAGTATTGCACACACACACACACACACACACACACACACACACACACACACACACACACACACACACACACACAACAAGAGCGGAAAAAGAGAGAGAGAGAGAGAGAGAGAGAGAGAGAGAGAGAGAGAGAGAGAATGCCAATACTTTGATGAGCGTAAATGCGCAAGTTTACTAGTTTCGCTTACACCGTGGCCTCAGGGCTAAAAAAAATAGAAGCTATAAGAAATAAAAATAAGAGAGAGAGAGAGAGAGAGAGAGAGAGAGAGAGAGAGAGAGAGAGAGAGATTGCCAATACTTTGATGAGCGTAAACGCGCAAGTTTACTAGTTTCGCTTACACCGTGGCCTCAGGGCTAAAAAAAATAGAAGCTATGAGAAATAGAGAGAGAGAGAGAGAGAGACAGACAGAGAGACAGAGAGAGAGACAGAGAGACAGAGAGAGAGAGAGACAGAGACAGAGACAGAGACAGAGAGAAGGCAATGACAAACTGGCAAACAGAAGGGCAGGCAGGCAAGTGGGCAGGCAGATAGGCAGGTAAGACAGGCATGAGAATGCTCTCCACTCCGCCTTCTCTCCAGGCACTGACGTCATAACGTGAGCCTGAGTCCAGGTGGCATAACACAGCTCTCCACACGTCAAGAGCCCGCAGGGACTAAAAATAATAAAGTGTATCTTCTCGCCATTTTGTGCCGCGTCAGCTTGCTTCCATTGTTGTTGTAACGGATCTCTCCCAAATGGGAGTGAGGGACAGGGGAGAAGTTGGTGGTTAGGAGGTGGGGATGTGGCTCTGGTGGTGGCTGTAATGCTGATGGCAGTGGTGGTGCATTGTGATAGTGGTAGTGGTTGTTGTCAAGCCATTAGCTCGTTGTTGTCTTGTTAAATGGCCCTTTGGAGAGCTACATCTGTGTTGGTGTTTCATTGTCTTCTATATGTTTCCATCACTATCAGTGGCAGCATTATCATTATGGGCAGCTTCACCATCATCGTCGTCGTCATCGTCGTCATCGTCATCATCATCATCATTTCATCATCATCATCATCATCATGAGCTGCAGCAGCAGTAACATTATCGCAACAAACTCTTGTCATTTTCCTCTCTATGCTACTACTGTTCCTCTGCTACTTCTTGCTGCTGCTCCTGCTGCTGCTGCTGCTGCTGCTGCTGCTTGCTGCTGCTGCTGCTGCTGCTGCTAGTACTGTTACTACTACGACTATTGCTAGTACAGATTTGTTGAACTTTTATACTTTCTCCTGTGAGCTGAAAGCCATTCCTTCTGCTGCTGCTGCTGCTAGTACTGTTACTACTACGACTATTGCTAGTACAGATTTGTTGAACTTTTATACTTTCTCCTGTGAGCTGAAAGCCATTCCTTCTGATGCGTGCTGCTAGTACTGTTACTACTATGACTATTGCTAGTACAGATTTGTTGAACTTTTACACTTTCTCCTGTGAGCTGAAAGCCATTCCTTCTGCTGCTGCTGCTGCTAGTACTGTTACTCCTACGACTATTGCTAGTACAGATTTGTTGAACTTTTACACTTTCTCCTGTGAGCTGAAAGCCATTCCTTCTGCTGCTGCTGCTGCTGCTGCTAGTACTGTTACTACTACGACTATTGCTAGTACAGATTTGTGTTGAACTTTTACACTTTCTCCTGTGAGCTGAAAGCCATTCCTTCTGCTGCTGCTGCTGCTAGTACTGTTACTCCTACGACTATTGCTAGTACAGATTTGTTGAACTTTTACACTTTCTCCTGTGAGCTGAAAGCCATTCCTTCTGCTGCTGCTGCTGCTGCTAGTACTGTTACTACTACGACTATTGCTAGTACAGATTGTGTTGAACTTTTACACTTTCTCCTGTGAGCTGAAAGCCATTCCTTCTGCTGCTGCTGCTGCTAGTACTGTTACTCCTACGACTATTGCTAGTACAGATTTGTTGAACTTTTAACTTTCTCCTGTGAGCTGAAAGCCATTCCTTCTGCTGCTGCTGCTGCTGCTGCTAGTACTGTTACTACTACGACTATTGCTAGTACAGATTTGTGTTGAACTTTTACACTTTCTCCTGTGAGCTGAAAGCCATTCCTTCTGCTGCTGCTGCTGCTAGTACTGTTACTACTACGACTATTGCTAGTACAGATTTGTTGAACTTTTATACTTTCTCCTGTGAGCTGAAAGCCATTCCTTCTGCTGCTGCTGCTGTAGTACTGTTACTACTATGACTATTGCTAGTACAGATTTGTTGAACTTTTACACTTTCTCCTGTGAGCTGAAAGCCATTCCTTCTGCTGCTGCTGCTGCTGCTGCTAGTACTGTTACTACTACGACTATTGCTAGTACAGATTTGTGTTGAACTTTTACACTTTCTCCTGTGAGCTGAAAGCCATTCCTTCTGCTGCTGCTGCTGCTAGTACTGTTACTACTACGACTATTGCTAGTACAGATTTGTTGAACTTTTATACTTTCTCCTGTGAGCTGAAAGCCATTCCTTCTGCTGCTGCTGCTGCTAGTACTGTTACTACTATGACTATTGCTAGTACAGATTTGTTGAACTTTTATACTTTCTCCTGTGAGCTGAAAGCCATTCCTTCTGCTGCTGCTGCTGCTAGTACTGTTACTACTATGACTATTGCTAGTACAGATTTGTTGAACTTTTATACTTTCTCCTGTGAGCTGAAAGCCATTCCTTCTGCTGCTGCTGCTGCTAGTACTGTTACTACTATGACTATTGCTAGTACAGATTTGTTGAACTTTTATACTTTCTCCTGTGAGCTGAAAGCCATTCCGTCTGCTGCTGCTGGCTGCTAGTACTGTTACTACTATGACTATTGCTAGTACAGATTTGTTGAACTTTTACACTTTCTCCTGTGAGCTGAAAGCCATTCCTTCTGCTGCTGCTGCTGCTAGTACTGTTACTACTATGACTATTGCTAGTACAGATTTGTTGAACTTTTATACTTTCTCCTGTGAGCTGAAAGCCATTCCTTCTGCTGCTGCTGCTGCTAGTACTGTTACTACTACGACTATTGCTAGTACAGATTTGTTGAACTTTTACACTTTCTCCTGTGAGCTGAAAGCCATTCGTTCTGCTGCTGCTGCTGCTAGTACTGTTACTACTATGACTATTGCTAGTACAGATTTGTTGAACTTTTATACTTTCTCCTGTGAGCTGAAAGCCATTCCTTCTGATGCTGCTGCTGCTAGTACTGTTACTACTATGACTATTGCTAGTACAGATTTGTTGAACTTTTATACTTTCTCCTGTGAGCTGAAAGCCATTCCTTCTGCTGCTGCTGCTGCTGATACTGTCTATACTATGACTATGCTAGTACAGATTTGTTGAACTTTTACACTTTCTCCTGTGAGCTGAAAGCCATTTCCTTCTGCTGCTGCTGCTGCTAGTACTGTTACTACTACGACTATTGCTAGTACAGATTTGTTGAACTTTTTATACTTTTCCTGTGAGCTGAAAGCCATTCCTTCTGCTGCTGCTGCTGCTAGTACTGTTACTACTACGACTATTGCTAGTACAGATTTGTTGAAACTTTTACACTTTCTCCTGTGAGCTGAACGCCATTCCTTCTGCTGCTGCTGCTTATGATCCTGCTTCCACTACCATAAATACTTTTACCACCAAGTTATTACTGCTAACTATTGCTGCTGCCATTCCTGCTTGTGCTGCTGTGCTGATACTGTCTGTAAGTGCTGTCAATGCTGTTATTGCTGTTGCTGCTTCTGTTGCTACTCCAACAGCTAGTGCTGTTGCTGCTTCTGTTACTGCTACCAGTAATATGGCTGCTGCTGCTGTTGCAGCTGTTACTGCTGTTGTTGTTGCTGCTGCCGTTACTACTACAACTTTTACCATCACTGCTGCAGCTACTGTTACTGTTTTATTGTCACCATTGCTGTAGGTGCTACTGTTGCTGCTATTGCTGCTATGAGCATCAGTATCTGTTACCGTTTCTATCTTTGATAGTGCTATTGTTAATAAAAACACTACATTTCCTCCACTGCAGTCAATGCTCCTTTTGTTTCTTTTCAGAAGAAAAAAGGGGGTCACACACACACACACACACACACACACACACACACACACACACACACACACACACACACACACACACGCACGCACGCACGCACGCACGCACGCACGCAGGCACAGGCATACACATGCAAAGCGAGAGAAAGTGAGAGGGAGAGAGGGGAACACACACACACACACACACACACACACACACACACACACACACACACACACACACACACACACCACCACGCACGCACGCACCACGCACGCACGCACGCACCACGCACCAACACACACACACACACACACACACACTGAGAAAGTGACTTTCCTTTTAGTTATGAAAGGAGCAAGACTGAGAGAGAGAGAGAGAGAGAGAGAGAGAGAGAGAGAGAGAGAGAGAGAGAGAGAGAGAGAGAGAGAAGGCAATGACAAACAGACGAGCAGGCAAATAAGTAGCAGGTATCCAGGTATCACAGATGTAAAGAATGCCCTCCACTCAACCTTCTCTCCAGGCACTGACGTCATAATGTGAACCTGAATCCAGGTGGCGTAAGACAGCTGTCCACATGTCAAGAGCCCGTTGTGACGAACAATAAACTGTTTATATTTTAGCCGTTTTGTGCTGCGCAAGCTTGCTTCTATTGTTGTTGTAACGGATCTCGCCCTAACGGGAGTGAGTATAAGCAGAGATGCTGGGATGGAGGAAATGGGGGTAGATGATGTTGTGAGGTGGGGACGGAGATGGCTGTGATGGTGGCAGTAGTGAAGATGGTTGTGGTGGGTGGTCGGGAGGTGGTGGTTGTTTTTGTCAAGCCGTTTGCTCGTTGTTGCCTTGCTGAATGACCCAATGGAGAGTTACATCTCTGTCGGTGTTTCACAGAGAGTGTTCCGTTGTCTTCGTTATGGCTTCCATCACCATGACTATCACATCATCATCATCATCATCATCATCATCATCATCATCACAATCATCACCAAAAGCAATAGCAGCAGCAGCAAACAGCAACAGAATCTTTCCATTTTCTTCTTCATATGATGCTACAACCACTACTTCCACTCCTACAAATGTATCAATTGATTTCTCCCCACAGAGCTCAAAGCTGCTGCAGCTACTGCTCTTATTGCTGCTGCCGCTGTTACCATGGATGTTGCTACTGGTCAACTCCTGATGCTGATGTTGTGAACGCACAAACTTGGTTCCCCCCCCCCCCCCCCCCCTCCCCCTGCTTTCTACGCTTCTTGTTTTTTCTTCGATGAGAGAGAAGAGAGAGAGAGAGAGAGAGAGAGAGACTTCTTCAGACTTCAGACTTCAGATTCTTTTATTCAGTAAGGCCATTGGCCCATTTGAAGGGGAATGAGCACAATCATTCATATTAAATGTATGAAAGAAATGATTTATCAGGAAAACAACAACAACAACAACAAAAACAACAACACAACAAGACTATCTAAGACGTCATTATTTCTCTGATCTTAAACGCCTTAAACAGAAACATACCTAAATTCCTAATAACCTTATAACTGTTAGAGCTAAGCAGTAACTGTAAACGAAACATACATGGGCGCCAATGATATTTCTGTGGAATAAATTTTTGACGAATATCTTCTAAAGCTGGACAAAGGAACATAAAGTGTATTTCATTTTCCTCACCTTGCATACACAATGGACATACCAAATCATTTTGTCTATGTTGTCTGTATCTTAAGTAATGAGTCCTTATGTCAGAAACACCAACTCTGAATTTAGCAATGGATCTTTTCAGATGCATATCCAAATCAAATTTCAAATAAGGCTGAGTACAACGAAAACTGGAATAATTTCTGTACAAATCATAACGTCCACTACTTTGTATATGATCGTTCCCACATTTGCCATCTACAGTCAATCAACCTTTGTCTGAAAACATGAATAAACTGGGTTTGATTTCCAACACCCTGTGACAGCCAGACATCCCCAAATCCGTGCTTACACAGAAACACACGCACATTTGAAACCCAGTTTGTTTTTCCCTTTACATCTAATTTGAACAACATTTCATAGGACTTACGAGGCAGTCTATAATGCTCCATGTGTAAAAGCTTTAACCAATACTGAACACATCTAATGGCTGAACAAATGAACAGTGGATATCTATTGCTCTCCCCATACACCAA
Source organism: Conus canariensis (assembly GCA_033310375.1). Taxonomy (NCBI): domain Eukaryota; kingdom Metazoa; phylum Mollusca; class Gastropoda; order Neogastropoda; family Conidae; genus Conus; species Conus canariensis. Next base: position 54,497,225 of record CM065723.1, read on the forward strand.
ATCATTAGAAATACGCCTGTCAAAACCTAGAAACCTCTTCAAAGCAAATAAATGCACTGCCTCGCAATGAACAACAGCACTATCCAAACCCCAAATTTCAGCCCCATACATCAAAACAGGCTGTATTTGGGAATCAAATATTTTTAGAAATAGCTCAAGCGAATTGTTATTCAAAGCAATCAATCTTTTCATGACACATATCAAAACATTCTTTGCCCTACATGCAAGATCTTTACAGGCAAAGGTAAAACTTAGGCGTGTAGAAAAATAGATCCCTAAATATTTATATATATTCAGCACAGGTATAGTAAGTCCGTTATACATCCATCTTTCCCTCGCCGCCAAATAACCTCCCTTCGAAACACCACGATGTTGCTTTTATTCATGTTTACTTTCAATTCTAATGAAGAGGCAGCCCTGCTCAGATTATTTAGCTGACGCTGTAAGCCAACTATCGTTTCTGAAACTAAAACAACATCATCTGCTAATAGTAGGATAAACAATTCTAAGACATCTTCTGGAAATCGTCCACCATGAAGACCATTATTGATAACCTCATTGGTAAGCTCATTAATGAATATAGAAAATAGCACAGGACTACAAACATCACCTTGTTTTACCCCAGCAAAACAATTAATATACTCTGTCAGATTGGCACCACTTCTTACCCTAGTCTTAACAACTTTGTACATGGCTCTAATACAGCCAAATAATTTCCCCTTAATACCATTTTTTAATAATACAGTCCATAAAAGCTTTCTATTGATGGAGTCAAAGGCTTTTTCAAAGTCAATAAACGCAACATAAAATTTACGATTTAATGAAAATTGTTTCTGAACAAACGCAAGAAGAGTAAACATATGGTCGATAGTAGAGTAACCCTTTTTAAACCCAGCCTGATGCTCCCCCGTGATATTATTACATTCAATCCATTCCTGCAATCTGTTGTTAACAACAGTGCTATACACTTTACAGCTAACGTCAACCAAAGAGATACCTCTGTAATTATTAGGGTTATCTACATCACCTTTCTTGAATAAGGGCAAAGTTACAGACTCTGTCCAGTTTTCTGGGAAGATGCCGTCATCAAAAATTCTGTTGAAAAGAGCTAGTAAAAAGTCAACAACTTGAGGTCCAGCATACTTCAATAATTCACCAATAATAGAATCAGGTCCTGCTGATTTGTTAGTCTTAATTTTCCGCATGGCAAATAGAATTTCTTCTTTAGAAATGGGACGATTGAAATGCTCGTCTTCTCCCTCATCAGTAACAACAGAAAGCTCATCATCACTTAAATCATCTTTACCTAACAAACATTTAAAGTGCTCATACCATGTATCAGGGAGATATTATTCTTAGTATATTTTCTTTTAAATGAAGCTCTTTTTAATGTTTTCCAAAACTCCTGCTGTGACGGAAGAGATCTGATCATGTTATCTAACAGGTTTTTATTGAAAATTTTCTTCTTCTGCTTTTGAAGGTTTTTATATTCTCTTCTTGCAATAACATACTCACTTCTGTCACCATCGTCCAAAGTACGAAGCCACATTCTCAACAATTTTAGCGTTTTTCTTTTCATTACCAAACAATCACTGTCAAACCAATCTTCCTTTTTAGCACCGTTTCTTATTAGCACACGTTTTATCATACATTCAGCGCTGTTTTTAATACAATCATTAAATAAATCTAAAGCTTTATCTACATCAACATTGATCAGTTCTAAAGCCTCATTTAATTTTGAGCACATTTCTGCTTTACACAAATTGTCTTTTGTAAGTCATAGCATAATCTTCATTTCATACAAACTTATCGAATACTGTTGCCTCAATATTCTCCATTGATCTATCACTATTTTTTGTTGTAATGTCAATGTGAAATTCAATAGGTAAATGATCGGATTCTATACGTTCCGAAACAAACAAATAACATGAATCACAAAAAGTGGAGAAAAAATCCTTAGATACGAGAAAATAATCATTAACGCTGCTACCACTGTCTGAAACGTATGTATAGCAACCATGGCGGTCGCCCTGACATACACCATTCAAAATGTACAAATCAAAAGCAACGCAAAGATTTAACAATAACTTACCGTAGTTATTCAACACATTATCATAAGAACATCTATCTGTGCAAGGTGGCTGGCTTTTTGTTTGCAAACAAGAATCGAAAACATCAGCAGACAAGTCAGGAGAAAAGTTTGCCGTCCTGCTGTTCAGATCGCCACACAGTACTATATCAATGTCACCAAGTGAGCACAAGCAGTCAGCCAAACATTCTTCCAACATGGAAATACCATTATCAACATTAAAAGAATTATAGAAAGGAGAACCTTCAGGCTGGATATACGTACAAACCAAAGCAATATTTTTCAGTGTACCAAAAAACGATTTTTCAATTAAAAAGACGCACACTTTAGAATTATCAACTTCTACATATGATATGAAGGGAACCAATTCTTGTTTTATCAAACAAACGAGTCCTCCAGATCGTCTTCCCTGATGACAGAGTTTTACAGCAGGTTTAATAAAGGCTTTATACCCAACAAACATGTCCATGCTAAATGTTTCAACGAACGTTTCTCCAAAGCATATGAAATCAAAACCACAGGCATAAAAATAAATGCATTGTCAAAAACCTTTGAGAGTAAACCATTCACATTCCAACAAAGAAGCTTGAATACTTTATTATGGCATACAGGCGCATCCAGATCCCGGTTGTCAATATAAATATGATCACTATCAAGTGCACCGTTTTCCATACATGCAATAATTTCGCTATCCACATCATCATATTTGGAAAAATCATCATTCAAACGGCTGGAAAAATCATCATTCAAACGGCTATCATTGAAACTGTCATACGAATTCAAGTGTGTACCAGTGCCATCGCTCACACCGTCCACAACACTGTCGTCAAAAACACGTGCA
>CM065723.1:54507654-54532654 GCA_033310375.1 Conus canariensis
CAACGCTTCCTTCTAGAGGAAAACAAACAGGAGGTATGGTTCAGTAAAAGCAAGGTGGCATATTTTTTACAAAACATAAATGAAACAGTGTGCTATTGAGGAGTTGACCTCAACGCGTAATGGTTTTGGGTTTTATTTTTGTTTGTGTGTATTCCGTGTGTCCGTCTGTCAATCAGTCAATCTCTCTCTCTCTCTCTCTCTCTCTCTCTCTCTCTCTCTCTCTCTCTTATATATATATATATATATATATATATATATATATATATATATATATGTGTGTGTGTGTGTGTGTGTGTGTGTGTGTGTGTGTGTGTGTGTGTGTGGTGTGTGTGTGTGTATAATGGTATATTTCATGACCATCAGACCCTCTATGCTTCTTTGATATTTTGAAATGATACAAAGTACAATATGCAAAGAAATGTCGTTTTGAAAAATCAAAGCAAAGAAATGTCTTTTTGAAGAATCAAGTTGAAAGAAATAAGGATGGTGAATAGAAAATTAAGGAGAAATATTATGATTTTTTTTTCTAGTACTGTAGTAGACTATACAAATGTCTGCCCTCTGGGGCGAATGTGTCGCCATTGATCGGCGCCGCCCATACTTTGTTCTGTCTGTCCTCGTCAGGTTTTGTTTATCTGTCATGGTGGATTTTCCTAAGAATTTCGCCGTGGGACACCTTTTCTTTACCTTCATTTCTTATACGTACTGTAAGTGCATGCTGCACAGAGGACTATGGTGGTCGTGCCATCTGGAGGACTAGAACTCAGACCAAGACTTTAGGCCTAGTGGGAAGGGGGAAGACGAAAACCCGCACTGTGGAAGAACCGAATCACAGGCACGGGATTCTCTGCCCAGGAGACTGGGCGAAGTTTCCGCCATATGTGCTCATCCCATCATTCTTGCATGAGCAGACCCTCCAAGTCATCTTGATCCAGAGAGCGGACGCTTCCCGAAACTTAGCACTGGGCCTCGCTGGGAGAAATTGACAATCCTTTCAAGCTAGCTGCAAATGAATGTGTTTTCTGGACTGCCTGTTTCGCTGATCGAAATCGGTGCCGTCATACGGCGTGGCCATGAAGGAAGCCGTTTGTCACCCACCAAGATCCCTTCTGTCCCATCTTGGGGAGGCTGGGTGTTCTTTGTTTTGTTGGGGTTACTGGGCAAGATTTTTTTTTGTCCTGTTGTCTCATCTTTCATACATTCCCAATGGCATTACTGCCATTCCGCTAATTTCATCTCCCCCATACACAGATACGATGTTGCTGGATTTGTTCAAGTGGCGGCAAAATGTTACAATTCTACTGACTACATATCACACGTGTGCACATTGATTGACATAAATCTAGCTTTGCCTAGGTTGGACCATCTATTTGGAACTCCTTACCTGCATCTACCAAGGCAGGTTGGTCATTATTCGTAGATTAATTATAGTTCCTTTTTAAACAAGCGGAAAGTGCTACTTGTAGATTAACTATAGTTTCTTTTCTAACAAAGAAAAGTACTACTTGTCAATCAACTCTAGTTCCTTTTCAAACAGCGGAAACTACTACTTGCAGATTAACTATAATCCCGTTTTAAGCAAATCGAAAGTACTATTAGTAGATTAATTATAGTTCCTTTTCAAATAAACAGAAAGTACTACATGTAGATTTAACTATAGTTCCTTTTTAAACAAACGGAAAGTACTACTTATAGATTAACTATCCTTCCTTTTTAAATAAACGGAAAGTACTACTTGTAGATTAACTATAGTTCCTTTTTAAACAAACGGAAAGTACTACTTGTGGATTAACTGTGCTCCCTTTTTAAACAAACGGAAAGTACTCTTTGTAGATTAACTAAAGTTCCTTTTTAAACAAACGGAAAGTACTACTTGTGGATTAACTGTGCTCCCTTTTTAAACAAACGGAAAGTACTACTTGTAGATTAACTATAGTTCCTTTTTTAAACAAACGGAAAACACTACTTGTGGATTAACTGTGCTTCCTTTTTAAACAAACGGAAAGTACTCTTTGTAGATTAACTAAAGTTCCTTTTTAAACAAACGGAAAGTTCTAGTTATAGATCAACCATCACCAGCTCGTGACTGTATTCCTGAATACGTCTTTATCTGTCTGTCTTTCTGTCTGTCTGTCTGTTTGTTTCTCTCTCAGTCTCCGTCTCTGTGTGTGTCTCTCTCTCCATCTCTATCTTACATTATTACTATTACTATTATTATCATAATGATTATCATAATTAGTAGTTGTAGCATTAATGTTATCATTAATATTTTGATCACTATCGGTGACAATGATTTCATTTTTGGTATCATTGTTATCATCGCTCATTATCAACTGTTACAGCATCTGCCTGCGAAGCTCAGGGTGGTGACTTCCAGCCACACGTGGCGTCGTCTTTTTTTAGCTTGAAAATCCTCTGTGTCCACACAGCAGTGAGAACCTGATTCAGTTCAGGGAAGTTTACAGACAGAGGAAGGAGAGGGATGAACTTTGCCTTCAATCATGCCTGTGCCCAGGACACGGTGAACCTTTGACAGGTCACTGCCTCTGTGACTAACAGGCTGTAGGAAACCTTTTTGTCATTATGATGATGATGAGATGATGATGATGATTATCAATATCATTATTGTTATCATTATTATTGTTGTTATTATTATCATTATCATCATTATTATTGTTGTTGTTGTTGTTACACTATTATTACTATTATTGTTATCATTATCATTATTATTACTGTTATTACTGTTACAATTATTGTTGTTAACATCATTGTTATTATTGTCCCAGTTGGTGGTGGTGATGTTATTAACATTGGTAGTACCCCCTCCCCCCACGAACCCCCCCCCCCCCCTCCTTTTCCTCTCCCATAATCCCCCTTGTCATTTCCGCCTAGCGGCTATTCTCCCCACCACATGGACTAACAACAGATGAGTCATTTTCGTTCTTTGTTTGTACTGTCTTAAATGTTAAATGTGATTTTTTTTTTCGCCTGAAGAAGACCCAAGTGGTTGAAATGCATCGTGTCTTGTCATGTGCTTTGTTTGTCAATGTCATTGGCGGTAACTAACACCCTCTCTTTCTAAATTTTGCTTCGTTCTCCGCCGTCAGTCACTCCATTTTGAAACTTTATTCTTCATATTGACTGATACCCTTTGTTGTGTTGTACTCCACATCTCGTCTTCCACAATCTATTTTACGTCACGTCTCCTGTTCCAGATATATTTGTGAACGCTGACACCCTTTGGTTGTGTTGTATTTCACGTCCTGTTTTCGCCCCTTTTTTTTGTGTGTGTACCTGTCAACCCTGATACCCTTTGTTGTGTTGTATTCCACGTCACGTCTTCCACTCCCTACCGTGTACTTGTGAACGCTGTCTACCACTTCTCATTCCCACTGTCCTCCATTTGATTCAGATTTTGTTTTGTTTTGTTTTGATTTTGATTGTCCCACCTTCTATTCTCCGTCACCTCCATTTCTTCTACACACTTTCAATCGCCATTTTGCATTCTTGATTCCCCACTCGTCTCTGTCCCACTACCTGGCCAACAATAACTAACACCACAACACAATGCCAACTGCCCAAATTTTCTCCCGTACCCATGCCAGCTTCTGCAGGTCCATTCAGTTTCTACCACCCACCATCCAACCGTTTGCACTAGGCTATGCCAAAACACAGTTTCAGATAACCAAATCAGCATCCCATTTCAACTTTCTTAAACAATGTCTTAAACTACACATCACACCTCATGGCTTCTCACTTTCCCACACCCCTTCCAACCTCCACAACACCACTCTCATCACTACCACCAAAAAGATTCTCTTCCGGGCCAGTCGTAAACTCATGTTGGCACATATAAAAACACTCAGTTCCACCCTGAAATCTCTCTCCAACCTTCTCCAACATTTCAAACAACAAACCACAATTATCATGCCCACAGCCTCTGCCTCCAAACTCAGACAACTCATCCATACACACAACCAACTCATTTACAACCACTGCAACCAGACCAAACAAAACAAACTATCACAATTACAAAACAAACGAACAACTATTCGCCCGGACCATTCTGCTTCCCCAACCCACAATCCTGACCCCACTACCACATCTGATCACCACCACCATCTTGTCTACTGCATCCCTGACAACCTCCCCCTCTCTGACGATGAAAGATCAGTCTTAACAAAAGGACTTAAATTCATCCCAACTCAACCCACCACCAACAATTACCAGAACCACATTGATGTGGAAAGGTTTTTTAGGAAACTTCGTTGGATGGCAGCACTTGAAAACATACCCAGGCCCCCACCACCCCAAAACTCTGACACCCTCACTCAACTATTTCAAACCCCAATACTCCGCCAACCACCCTCTAACAAATCCAGTGAAGTTGAACTCTACATAAAAACATGCAAAATAGACATCAGCCGGATCAAATCAAAACCTGTCCGACACTGCAACCTTTCACAAAACCAACAAAAAGCCCTCAAATCACTAAGAGAACGACAGGACATTGTCATCAAACCAGCAGACAAGGGTGGTGCAGTTGTAGTTTGGGACAAACAACTATACATAGCAGAAGCACAAAAACAACTATCCAACACAAATTTCTACACACCACTCACAACATCACCCCTCCCTCAACACCAGAAACTCATTGCTAACTCAATCAAAAAAGAAATCAGACTCAACAATCTACCCACTACAGCCAAACTCCTCATTATGACAGACACCAAACAGCCCACCTTCTACCTACTCCCCAAAATACACAAAATGAACACACCCGGCAGACCCATTGTTTCTGCCTGCAGCTGCCCCACTGAACACATTTCGCAATACCTAGACTTCCTCCTTCAACCCATAGTACAAAGCCTCCCCACCTACCTCAAAGACACAACCCACACACTCAACATGATTAACTCATACAACACAGACCCCACTTTCCAACCCAGCCTCCTCTTCACACTTGACGTGGTGTCACTGTACACCTCCATCCCCCACGCTGATGGACTGAGGGCCCTCACATTTTTCCTTGACAAACGGCCCCCCAACCAACAACACCCTCCCACCTCCACACTGGTCAGACTTGCTGAATTAGTCCTCACCCTGAACACATTTCAATTCAACAAGCACACATTTTCACAAATTAGTGGTGTTGCCATGGGTACCAAAATGGGACCAGCCTATGCCTGCCTCTTCATGGGGCACTTGGAACACCGCCTACTCAACACATACACAGGCCCCACACCCGAACTGTACAAAAGGTATATCGATGATGGACTGGGAGCCACATCTATGCCAAAACAAGACCTCCTCAACTTCCTCAACTTTGCCCAGACCTTCCATCCATCCATCCAACTAACCTATACCATTTCACAGTCAGTCAACTTCCTAGACATCACCATCTCCCTTGAAGATGGCCTACTCAAAACCTCCATTTTCTACAAACCCACCGACGCACATGCATACCTAGACTACTCATCCTCCCACCACCCATACACTAAAAACAGCATCCCATACTCACAATTTCTCCGTCTTCGCAGACTCTGCTCCAGCGAGGAAGACTTCACTATACAAGCAGCCAAAATGTCACAATTTTTCACCAACCGCGGATACCCCAGTTCCATCATCAATGCAGCACTCCGCCGCACCATAGCTGTATCCAGAACATCTGCTCTTGAAACCCAGCATCCAACCAAGACAGACAGACCCACAGCCTACCTCCTCTACCACCCGCACACCCTCCCCATCTGTAGGATCCTCAAATCCAATTGGCACATTGTACATAACCACAAACCCGCCTTCCATACCAAACCCATGATCACATTCAAACGTGACAAAAACCTCAAAGACCTCCTCGTGCGGTCCAATTTGAACAGAACCACAGCTACACCACCAGGTACTCACCCCTGCTCTAAACCCAACTGCAAAATCTGCCCCCTCACCAAACCAGACACCATCTTACAGGGCCCCAAAGACTCCTTCACAGTCAAACGCACATTCTCATGTCAGAGCCGCAACATTATATATGCCATCCACTGCCAGCTGTGTGGCAAGATCTACATAGGGGAAACATCACGCACACTTGAAACACGCATCACTGAACACCTGGCTGATATCCGCCACCACCGACCCAAACCCGTCGCCCTACACTTCAACCACACCCAACACAACATCAACCATGTCAAAGTCATGGCACTCTGGCAGTCACAGAGTGACAGCTTTGAACGCACAACTCAAGAATCCCATCTCATTGCCAAACTGGGCACACTACACCCCCAAGGCATCAATATCCAACAATAACCTTACGCACACACCCACCACTTCTACATCAGTTGGCAATATCCCCCACCAACACACACACATACACATATACACACACCACCACCATATCCCCTTCACTCACTACATACAGTAGTTACAGCCACCCTCCACCTATTTAATCTTAATTTTGCTTTATCTTTCCCCTTACAACTCCCCCCCCCCCCCCCCACTTCTAATTTATGTATTTATCAAGGTTTTTTTTTTTTTTTTTTTTCAATTAATTTATTTCATTTTATTTTGTTCATTTACTTAACACACACACACACACACACACACACACACACACACCACACACACACACACACACACACACACACACCACCACACACAAGAAGCCCCCCCCCCCCCGCTCCTCACTTCATACCTAATCTACAGCCACCCTCCTTCACCTTTCACATTCCACCACACCCTATGCATGTTCTATACCAATGAACTACCTACCCTCTGATCTACCCCCTACTACCACCCCCCCACCCCCCACACACACACACACACACACACACACACACACACACACACAATCCCCCCCATTTCCCCCCTTTCCCCCCCCCCCCAAAAAAAAAAAAAAAAAAAAAAAAAAAAACCTATCAGAAGGGTAGGCCCAGTAGTCGACCCTCCCACCTCCAAACCCCCCCCCCCTGTAACACCCCCCTCCCCCCGCTCTTTCCCTTGACCCCCCCCACCCCCACCCCACCCCACCCCCCCACCCCCGTATCACCAGCATCCCAACCCAAGTACATGATTACACCGGTCCCTCACTGCAACAACAACTCACTATATATTCCACAAAATCACACACCCACCCACACCACATTAACTTGCAGTAACCCCCCCCCCCCCCCTTTTTTTTTTTTTTTTTTTTCACTGACCACTTCCTTTCCTTTGTCCCCATTGTATCTTGTATCTCATGATCACCCCTAGACATACAGGTATGCTTGGATGCATGTACATGTGTTTGTCGGGTGTGTGTGTGTGTGTGTGTGTGTGTGTGTGTGTGTGTGTGTTGTGTTTTTGTGTGTGTCCCCTTTCCCCCCCCCCCCACATTCCCATATATGACCACCATCATCATTACATTATTACCACCACTCATAAGATATAAGATGTCCTATGTATAACCTTTTTTTTTTTTTTTTTTTAAACTCAACTGGCATTATCATGCCAATGCCATCATGCTATTTCACTTATGGCAATGAACAACATCCTATAGCACTGTTTATCCCACTCAAGACAATGACCAATTGTCCATTATTCTTCATCCCTTTTTTTTTTTTTTTTTTTTACATGTGTGTATATGTTTGCATATGTGTGTGTGTGTGATGTGCCTGTGTACATATGTACCTGCCCATATACAATGTGTGCGTGCATGTATTACACATGCCCGTGTGTGTGAGAGACGGTGATAATTTCATCTATAGATACAACCTTTACCACCAACCGAGTCATTTATCATTGCCCCCCCCCCCCCCCCAAAGTTGCTGTTGTGGTGGTGGTGGTGGTGGTGGTGGTGTTCTGATTTTTTTTTTTTTTTTAAACTCAACTGGCATTATCATGCCAATGCCATCATGCTATTTCACTTATGGCAATGAACAACATCCTATAGCACTGTTTACCCCACTCAAGACAATGACCAATTATCCATTATTCTTCATCCCTTTTTTTTTTTTTTTTTTTTTCCAACTGGCATTACTACATCAATGCCATGACATTATTTCACTTATAACGACTGCCACCCCCCTACAGTACTGTAGATCTCATCACAGCTATCAACATCCATCAGTCTTTATAATCATTTCCTTTACTCCACCACTGGCATTATCACACTTACTAATGCACTCTCCTACTCCTTTTACAAAAATGACCATCATCCTACACCACTATGACCATACCTACACCTTTACCATCATCATCATCCACCCATCTTTAAACACCTGCCCCATTCCCCCACCGACACTTTACACCATGCCACAACATCATCCCACTTATACCAACAATTATCATCATCCTACAGTATCTCCAATGAAACATGACCATCACCCACCAGTCATCTACCCCAACCCCCCTCCACCCACTTTCTCAACCTGCAATATTATACCAATGCCACCTTATTATTCCACTTACCTCAGTGACTATCATCCTACAGTACCATTGATCTCACCCATGCCAGTGAGCATCACCCACAGGTCATTGGTATTTTCCTATGCCCCCCCACCTTGCACCATTGCACCATCACCACTGCATTTTTCCACTTGTATAACAATGGTCACCACCTTGGTACTACTGATTTAAAATTATTACCATTATCAGTCACTGAAAATACTCCCATCCAGTGAATACCTTCACACTGCACCATATGGAAATGAAGAAGCTGACCAACTGACAAAGGAAGGACAGCAGCCCCAACTGTAAAAGGTAGTCTCCTTGGAATAAATCTAAAATATTTCCAAGGAGACAAATAGGAAGATGACTTGAGCAGCACCCAGACTTCAACAAGAGGGATGCATACTACCGGACGCCCAAATCAGACCAAGTGAACATTGTTGGACTGAGGATAAGGCTCCCCTGACCTCAACATGACAGGTCCACTATACTCCACACCTGTGAGTTTTTCAAACCATCAATGCAGTGCAGCCCCAGAGACAGCGGAGCATTCCCAGCTTGGCCCAAAGTGGAAACCTGGCCTGCCAACTCACCAATGAGTGCAAAACCATACTGACCACTGGAGGGTCTTCACCATACAGCAGCCTCCGTCACTACCTCCAGGATTCCGACCTAAGTAAACGAAGAAGACCATCATTGTGATACTGAGAACCGGGCACTCCAGACTATGACATAACATCTCTGCAATACTCCACCCTGGCGGGTCTGCAATTAATCCATGCAGCCCCAATGACGGTGGAACAGTCCCAACAACACCAAAAGAAGAATCCTGGCCTGCCAACACACTGATGAATGCAAAACCTTATTGACCACTGGAGGGCCTTCACCATACAGAAGCCCTTGCCAGTACCTCCACCATTCCTGCCAAAGGGAACGGAGAAGAATCTCTTCCTACACTACCGTTGATCTCATATGATCATCACCCATCAGTGACTGATTAATGATAATAATTTTTACCCCTCTTTGTGTGTGTGTGTGTGTGTGTGTGTGTGTGTGTGTGTGTGTGTGTGTGTGTGTGTGTGTGTGTGTGTGTGTGTGTGTGTGTGTGTGAAAAATTTTCCACAGTTAGTCTCACTATGATCACACGATCTTAACTCACCTAGAACATTGTTTACATGTGTTCCCCCCCCCCGCCCCCTTTGTGTGTGTGTGTGTGTGTGTGTGTGTGTGTGTGTGTGTGTGTGTGTGTGTGTGTGTGTGTGTGTGTGCAACACATGATACCCTGTTTTTCATTGATCACTGCTATCTTCTCTCAACAAACAGCAGCATATTGATGCCAACACATTATTTCACCTGTTACAATGAACATCATCCCACAGCATTCTTTACTTTTTTAAACAACACAATTAATATGAACCTCCCAACCTCCCACCCCACCCCCACCCCCCACCCATAGTGGATGAAGAGATATGAGCTCTCCTTCTCTTGCCCCCCTTCCTCCCCCCCCCCCCCCCCCACACACACACATTACCCTCCTCCTTCTTTCTTTTTTTTTTTTTTTTTTCTCTCACCCCCCCCCCCCTCCCTCCAATCATACCTTATCACCCATTTATCTTCCATCCCCTTCCCTCCCTCATTAACATTACCCACACACCTTTCACAACTACCCACACATAACTACCACCACCTCTTTCATCACCAGCGAAATCATTATTTATTCACCAAACTTTATTTTTTTTATATTTATTTATTTTTATTTTATTTTTTATTTTTTTTATTATTTATTTTTTTATTTATTTATTTATTTTTTTTAAGTTTCTTCTGTTCATGTACTTATTTACCCCTTCTATATATAATTTAAATTTTTTTTATTATTTATTTATTTTTTTCCCAGTTTGCCCCCCCCCCCCCCCCCCCCCCCCCCCCCTTACCATTATTATCAATCCACCATTATCACAACCGTCACAAAGATATCACACCACCCCACTAAACTAGACACACAACCCTATCGTATCACACAACCCCCCCCCCTCCCCCCACGAACCCCCCCCCCCCCTCCTTTTCCTCTCCCATAATCCCCCTTGTCATTTCCGCCTAGCGGCTATTCTCCCCACCACATGGACTAACAACAGATGAGTCATTTTCGTTCTTTGTTTGTACTGTCTTAAATGTTAAATGTGATTTATTTTTTTCGCCTGAAGAAGACCCAAGTGGTTGAAATGCATCGTGTCTTGTCATGTGCTTTGTTTGTCAATGTCATTGGCGGTAACTAACACCCTCTCTTTCTAAATTTTTATTGGTAGGAGTAGTTGTTGAAAACCATTTGTATTTACTTTCTTACATATTTTATATGTGCGTGATTGATTGCGGTTTGTTTCCCTACCTGTCACTTGTAGTTTACTTTGTTATGTTGATAAGCAAGAACAGACTGGAAGATTGGACACCGCCACAATATTACTTCTACGTGAGCAATACAATTTTTAAGTCTGAATTCATTCTTTTCTGTCTATACCTCTATCCTTGTTTCTCTAGCACGCACTTTCGCCTGCATGCACGTGAGCGCATGAAAAAGAGAGAGAGAGAGAGAGAGAGAGAGAGAGAGAGAGAGGTGGGGAGCACAGGCCGTTACGTAATTCTTCCGACAAGAAGACTGGCTTCAATTTGACTCGTGACCTCGCCCCATTCTGAACCAGGGTATCAGCCCCTTTTTGCTGCAACGGATGAAGTACAGAGGGAAGGAAATGGGGGAGGTGGGGTGAGGACCTAGTTGGGGGGGGATTTTCAGCTGGGTCGCGCGCCTTGTCGGCCATGACACGCCTGACTATGACAGCTATACATCCTCCTCCTCAGTGCCCCTCACCTCATTACCAAGTGCACCCCCACCCCCCTTCTCCCAGTCTCCCCTCCTCCAGCCCACTAACCCCTTTCTCCGTTCACCGAACTACGCCCCACGGGGGATAAATTACAGATTGGACGAAATGGGATCCCTGCTCATTTGCAGGCATCAAGAGTGTGAAACGGGTTTTAAACAATGTAATTTCAAAAACATCCGTGCATGTGTGCATCTGCACACGGACATGTTCAGGCACTCCTTTTCAAGTCTCCTCACGCATGCACTACCCCTCCCCCACAGCCACTTGCCTGGCCATACATCTGTGTATTTCACTATTCATCTATCTACCTACCTATCTATCTATCTATCTATCTATCTATTATCTATCTGTCTGTCTATCTACTATCTACTATCTATATCTTATCTATCTGTCTGTCTGTCTATCTATCTATCTATCTATCTACTACTATTTATCTACTGTCTGTCTGTCTAGCTTCTATCTAGCTAGCTAGCTAGCTAGCTAGTGTAGCTAGGCTAGCTACTTAGCTAATCTGTCTGTCTGTCTGTCTGTCTGTCTGTTCCGTCTGTCTATCTATCTATCTATCAGAGGGTGATCTAGGATATGTTTGACCTTAGCTAAGATCTGCTTTCTCCCCAGTGCTCTTCTGATTGTTTCTTTCATGTACTTAACCCATATCATTATTCCAATGGAGTCATGGATGAACGAAATACAAGGGGATCATGCTTTTGGGGCACAACATTTCAAATCGTATTCAGGAACCAGCCAAGCAAAGAACGAAGCTCACTGGAGAAGAGACAAATGTCTGGATGGACTAGACAGAACTTCGATCAAGGGGATGGGAAGAGAAGGAAGGGGAAGGAGGTGGGTTGGAGAGAAAGGGGAAGGAAGAATGTGGGTGGGGGGATGGGAGGCGTGGAGGCACGACGTTTGAAATCCCAGGGTCTAGAAACAGCTATGATTGTCTTTGTCACCATCTGAGGTCCCAGCAGAAGGATCTTTTCAGGAAAAAAAAAAAAAAAAAAAAAAAAAGGAACGGTGACGGAAGGTGGAGGTGGTTGGGGTGGGAGGTTGGGTGCTGCTGCTGGTGGTGGTGGGTACGAGGGTGTGGTCTGAGTTTTCTGTCTCTGAAGGTGTCTTCCCTCCCCCACCCCCATCCCCACCGTTTTTTTTTTCCCTAGCTCTCAGTCTGTCTCTCTCAGTCTGTTTTCTCCCTGTTCCTCTCTGTGAGTTCATCTCTGTCCTTTCTGTGTTAATATCTGTGAGAGAGAGAGAGAGAGAGAGAGAGAGAGAGAGAGAGAGAGAGAGAGAGAGACAGACAGACAGACAGACAGACAGACAGAGACAGACATACAGACAGACAGACAGAGAAGTTCAGTCTACGTCTGACTCTTTCGTTATCTGTCTCTGTGTGTGTCTTTCATTAAACGTCTATCCACTATTCGTGACAGACAACAACAAAAAGGTGGTGTACGGAAGTAATTGCGAGCGTGCACATAATGTGTGCATGTGTATATGTATGGTTGCGTGTGCACGCGAATATGTGTGTGTGTGTGTGTGTGTGTGAGTGTGTAAGTGTGTGTGTGTGTGTGTGTGTGTGTGTGTGTGTGTGTGTGTGTGTGTGTGTGTGTGTGTGTGTGTGAGTATGTGTGCCTGTGTGTGTGAGAGAGTTGTGGAAGTGGAAGTGTGTGAATATCTTTACACAAATCATAAGTGAAGATTAACATTAAACAAAATACTTATAACCAACAACTAACTAATCAATTAAAGTCAAAACGCATGAAAGTAGTTTTTAAAAAAGGGGGGAAAAATCCTTTGCTTCTGTAGTAGATCTCCCTTTACGAAAGCCAGCTTGATTAATAAGAATGATATCATTTTTTTTCACAGGAATGTGCTAGTCTATTCAAAACAATTCTTTGTGATAGTTTACAGACGTGTGATGTTAATGCTATACGTCTGTAATTTTTAGGATCGCTAGAAGACTTCCCTTGTTTATGAACTGGGACAACAATTGTCTGTTTCCATATTTTGGGCATGTCACTACTGTTCCAGCAAGTACTTAACAAAGCATGAAGAAAAACTACAAGATTTTCACGTAAATTCTTTAGCATCTGATTAGATGTTGCATCTAAACCAACTGATGATTTCCTTATTGGAATGGCCCTAATGGCTTCTTTTACTTCTATTACTGTTATAGGAGCATTAATATTAATGCTATTATCTGGTGGTGGATAATCATATGTTATATTACTTTCTTCTTTTTCTCTATAAGTTCGGTCTGTGTTTGTTAGACCCTCAGGGCGGCTGACATCAGCAAATAGGTTTACAAAAACTTCTGCTTTCTCTTCAGCAGTGGGTAGATTGTTGTTATCTATTTCTATGGGATACTGTGGCGATATCAATCCATTTTTCATAGCTTTCAGTTCTTCCCATACTTTTCCCATATCCTTGCAATGTTTTATTTCAGAGTTACAAAAATCATTCCAGTGTTGCAACTTTGCATATTATATTGTATCATCACTTTCTTTACCCGTCTTTTCCATATTTTCATGATTACTTGCTGATCTCTTTTTACAATATATCTTAAATCTCTCTTTTTTCTTTTAGTTGCGCGTTCACATACCTTGTTCCACCACACATTTCCATTGTGTTTTTTTTAGATTTTTGTGCTTTTTATTTTGGGGATCGATTTATCTGCTGCTCTACAGAATTTATAATACTGATCGTCTATATTTTCTTCAGTAGAATAATCTAAATCTATGTTTTAAGGGTGTCTTTGAAAAGTGACCAATCTGCACACTTGCAATTTTTCTTTGGGATAACATCATCTGTGTTTTATACTTCTTCTGCTATGTTATTTAAAGATATTATGACCGGAACATGATCTGATCCTAAAGAGTCATCTCCCGTTTCCCACACTGCGTTGACTACCAATGATGGAGATGCAAACGTTAAAATCGATGGCTAAGGGATTATGGTTAGATATATCTTGAATACGAGTTATACTTCCATTATTCATTATGTAAAGAATAGAATCCGCAATGTTATCTAACAAACGGTTATTAGAAATATAGGAACAACTCTTATCCCAGAAAGGGGCATGTGCATTAAAATCACCCCTATAACCAGCTTATCCGTTTGATCTTGGAACCCTTTTAACCATTCAGTGTTCTTATTATCAGGACCTTTTGGAAGATAAATTGAAGCAACATTAAGAATCAAGGATGAAGAACACTTAACCATGGCTGCACAGCATGACACAGAGGGAATATTATTAGATACTGGTGGAGTTCTTTCACAAAAGTCCAGGTCTTCACGCACATAAATGGCTGTTTGCACTCTGTCTACACATTGTACGTAAACCGGGGGGTGGTAAAATCCAGGTAGATATGGTAATTTATCACAGCTCACATTTAAAGATTGTAGTAATAAAACATGAAACTTATTTTTACTAAATACTGATTTAAGTAAGATACATTTTTCGTTATAGAACGACAATTCCACTGTAGACATGTAATGTTTGGCTTTTTATGTGCTTTCATTTGTATATCACAATAATTTATATCATTTAGACATTAACTATCCTAGAGATGACTTTAGAAGAAAACAGAATATCTTGATGATTGACAGTTAACAGCTGAGAGTCAAAGTAGGACCAGTTCAGTAGACCGAGGACGTGGAAAAGGCGGAGGGTGAAGACCTTGGCAACTGTAACGAAAGGTCGCGGGTCTCCTCCGTGGCTTTTCCCAAAGCATTCCATGCAGGTGTTTGCCCAGGGTCCTTGCGATGGCGCTCGCTCCTCTGGTCGTGGGGTGAACGTCGTCAGCTGTCAGGACTCTGCTGTCTTCCATCCTTAACTCGTTAAAGGAGATGAAAGTAATGCCGTGTTCTGTCTGTAGTTTCTGTCTTGTCATTGCGTTGAACAGATCTTTCTTAATGTCTAGTGTTTTATTTTTGACAGGAGCCACTTGACTTATCCCGATCTTGGCTTTGGGAAATTGAGCTTTGGCCTCCTTGACGCATTTCTGCATTTCCGTACTGCATTTCTCCAGATCTTTCCCCTTCAAATCATTCACATGCAAAACTGCACATTCGGGTTCAGGATTCAGAGATTCTTTTGCCTCTTTCAGAGCGCGTGTGCAATGCTCAATCTGATAAGCTTTTCTCTTTGCCACCTGCAGACCGTATGACAGGCCAAGTCTCCGACCATCAACCTTCTTCATGATACTGTCATGCATCAGGAGGACACGAGGCAAGTCGCCACCAGATGTAGAAACAGAATGGGATACGTATTTCTTTGTTGCGCCAGAGATTTTTTTTTGTTTGTTTGTTTGACGTCAGACCTGGTACTTACGTCATGGGAAGATCTGTGGAGTTGTTTACCAGATCTATTCTGAGTCGGTGTAGAGGCCTTGTTCCGTGAAGGTTCCTGCTGCACGGTGTGCGATGATGGCTTGGAACCCCCAGGAACTGCAGGTGGTCTTGCTACAACATCAGCGTAAGTCGGGGCTGCTATGCTGCAACTGTTCGTTTGTGTGCCTATGGTCGTCAAGGTGATGGGTTTCTTTTTCTGGCACTGGGCGCAATTCTTCTCGCCTTGTAGGGTTTTCTCCAAGGAGGAAACACGATCGCTGAGTGCCGTAATGATGCTTTTGAGGTCCGCGATCGAAAGCAGCATCTTCGTTCTCGTGTGGTCACAGAGACGGCCTGGGTTGTTGAAGCTTCACCTCTGGCACTAGCTAGGGCAGTTGGATGTGCTGGTTGCCCGCTTCGTAAAGATTAATTAAATTCCTCTGGAATCTGGGAACTCCCAGGACGTTTAAACCTATTTGCTTTCTGGCTGCTTACTGAACGTGAAACAGCAGCACGTAAGCCTGCACTTCTGGTCTTCATCTCACTACACTCACGATAACTTTTTATCGGAGAACAAAATTAGGAGCTGAGTGTCGTCGCCATTTTTCGTGACGTTTCGTGTGTGTGCGTGTCTCTGTCTCTCTGTCTTTCTGTCTGTTTGTTTATCTGTCTGTCTGTCTGTCCGTTTCTCGACTGGCAGTTCGTCTGCCCAGGAATAAGAAGAAGAGACAGAAAAGGAGGAAGAGAAGAAAGAAGAGTGGAGAGGAAGATGTGGACGAGGAGAGGGAGGAGAAGGAGGAGAGAGAGAGAGAGAGAGAGAGAGAGAGAGAGAGAGAGAGTGGAGAGGAAGAGTGGAGAGGAAGGAGTGGAAGGAGGAGAGGAGAGGAGAGAGGAGAGGAGAGAGGAGAGAGAGAGAGAAGAGAAGAGAAGAGAAAGAGAGAGAGACAGACAGAGACTGAGGCAGAGCGACAGAGAGGAATGGATTCAGAACGTTAACTGGACCACTTATTGGGCACGTCACCCTGACATCACCTCTCACGCTGTCTGACGTCAGTCAGTCGCCTGGCAGCACAGACTCGTCAGTCTGAAATTCCAGAAGACGAAAGCATCGCCAACGGACACGCATGGCAGTTAGCAGCACGCTTGGCTCGACTGCCACGTCGGTCTCACAACATGCCATTCCCCTGTCGTGCCTTCTCTTTTGAATGACGTCTCTTCTTTAGAGCCGGGCAGTCCAATGCCGCGTTCTTCTGGTTCCTTGGCAGTGACATTGGAGATGAGAGTTTGGTGACAACAACACACCACTGTTCATGGTGGAGCGCAGGGGCAGGAAGTGCGTGCGTGTGTGCGTGTGCGTGTGTATGTGTGTGTGTGTGTGTGTGTGTGTGTGTGTGTGTGTGTGTGTGTGTGTGTGTCTGCCTGTCTGTCTGTCTGTCTGTCCGTCTGTGTGTGTGTGTGTGTGTGTGTGTGTGTGTGTGTGTGTGTCTGTCTGTCTGTCTGTCTGTCTGTCCGTCTGTGTGTGTACGTGTGTGTGTGTTGTCTGTCTGTCTGTCTGTCCGTCTGTGTGTGTACTGTGTGTGTGTGTGTGTGTGCGTGTGCGTGTGTAGTGTGTGTGTGTGTGTCTGTCTGTCTGTCTGTCTGTCCGTCTGTGTGTACGTGTGTGTGTGTGTGTGTGAGTGTATGTGTGTGCGTGCGTGTGTACGTTGTGTGTGTGTGTGCGTGTGTGTGTGTGTGTGTGTGTGTGTGTGTGTGTGTGTGTGTGTGTGTACTTTTTAAAATGCTGAAAAGGAGAACTGAATAATGGAAATATTGTTCATATACTAATAAAAAAAAAAAAAAATCAGTTTTTAACCTTACGAAGTTCCCACATTCTTTCTCGTGCCGACTCTCATTTTTTTCTGAATGTGCGTACACACTCCTGCACTCATACATATAGCGGATGCACACAACACGCACACATACACACACACACATCGCATGCACGGACGCACGCGCACACACACACACACACACACACACACACACACACACACACACACAGAGTCACAAAATAAGTAACCAGTCACTTACTAAATTTCTCTCTGTTTGTCTTTGTCCGTCTGTCTATCTCCCTTCCTCCCCGTCCCTCCCTTCTCAGCCCTCTTGCTCTCTCCTTCTCTCCCCTCTCTTCTCTCTCTCTCTCCCTCTCCCCCCCCCCACTCTCTCTCTCTCTCTCTCTCTCTCTCTCTCTCTCTCTCTCTCTCATTTTCTTTAGAAGATCGTAACCAAAAATTATTTTAAATATTTTAGTCAATAACTTATCGCACATATCGATGGCTAGATATTAAAAAGTTACAAACAAGTGGGGAGGGGGGCACGCAAAATGAACTGAAATACAGATGTCGCCGTACTATTTCACCGCTTGATTACTCCAGGCAACTGGAACACTTTCGATAAAAAAAAAGGAGAATCTTCAGCTGACATGTCTTGAACAAGGAGAACTTAAAGGTCTACTTTAGAGATTTTCGATAATTTGTTAAAAACAGGTCTACGTGTCATATAACTACAGTATGGTATTCATTTCTTTTTTAAATCGCCGGAAGAATTAAATAGATAAAAAACGACTTTTGCACACCTGTTCAAACCCCGCGCGGAAGATCGAAAACCGTGACGTCACTTGATGGAGTGGCCGTCAGCCGCGACCTACACAACATGGCAACGCCAAGTGAAATCAATGTGAGTTGCGATCCCTCACAGCCTAAAAAGTCACGAGGGGGTGGCAGATACTGTGCAGTATGCAGTGCAGCAGCTCAGCAGGAGACGGATATTCTTTGCACACATTTCCATCTGATCCAGATACTTGAAAGAAGTGGATTCGGTTCGTGCAAACATGCCGGGCTGCTAAGTTCTTTTTACCACGTCAGTTCCAGCTGGACCACGGAAATGAGCTATTCCGACAATTGCCGAGCCCGTTCGAGTGGATGAAAAACTTCGTCTGCATTGTGCGCGTATACTTTGAAGGCGGAGTGGTGAGCTCGTACAGATGAGTACGATAGTCGCACGTTTATTCTGTTCTTATCTATGGACAGATCACACTTGTTAAATTGAATGAACGCGTTAAGGCTTGAGGAAGGAGAATCTCCGCTCGCCGTCCACGCGTGATCGCATCAAGAAGTCAGTCGGTTGCCTCCCTCGAGACTTCGGTAAAGTCCGTACACCTTCGGAATGCTGTGTTCGGGCGTCCAGCTGGAATTGAATAGCTCGTTTCCGTGGTCCAGCTGGAACTGACGTGGTAAAAAGAACTTAGCGTTCAAACTGACAAGGTAAAGGCCTTGCAGAAACATCCCCAGAGTCACATTGGCTGTCGCAATCATAGTCACTGCTTTTACATGATAAATTAAATTCCGAGCGAGATGTGCAAGAACCATCAGAATCGGTTTCCGTCGCTGTCGCTGACACTCATGTGAAGTCATATCCAAGAGTAGTTAAGCCATGCCAAGATTTAGTTGATTACCTCCCGTTTTCTTGATTACAGGTGAAAACGCCCACTTTTGCGGATCGATTTCGTGTGATCGGGAGCGAATCGGACATTTATTTTATCAATTTATCAAACATTTCATATTTCTGCATAAGCTGACCAATTATCGAAAACCTCTAAAGTAGACCTTTAAATGTGGTTGTGATGTCGTGTTCAGAAGTCCAGAGAAGTCCAGACTGGAAATGAGTGGGACAGGCTATGGAATAGACGGGAAGAAAACAAGAGAGTATGTGGTTGTGATGTCGTGTTCAGAAGTCCAGAGAAGTCCAGACTGGAAATGAGTGGGACAGGCTATGGAATAGACGGGAAGAAAACAAGAGAGTGGTTCAGTGGTAATGCTGGGTGGGTGGGGTAGAGGGGTGGAAGAGAAGGGAGGTGGATGGAAGGTCGAGGTGGTAGGAGGTATTTACACTAGAAATTTACACACCCTGTTTTGCATGTCATATGACGGGAACGGACTGAATACAAGTCATTACAAGTCAGAGTACAAGTCAGAGTAAGCAGTACTTTAAGAAAATAATCAGATTTTAATTTGTTATTGATCTCATGAACCACCACGCCATCATTTAGACGAATTCTTAATTGTAGTGGTATGAGGAGTACTACTTTGAGAGGAGAATGAACGATTGGACTACTCTCTTCTACAGTCCCTCCACTCAGTTCTCCTGACCCTCCTTTGTTTTTCTTTCCTTTTGTTTGGTGTCTGTGGACACAGAACTGGCACTCTCACTGGCTGAAACTCAGTCCATCTCCACTCTCCTGGACGTCTCAGCTTATCCACAGACAGAGCATGCAGAAGATGCAGTTATTGAACCAATTAATTTACGGTCACTATCACCTGATGTTCTTGTGGACAGTTTAATATCTTGTGCAGCTTAACGGTCCTTAACAATTTCTGGTTCACCTTGATTTGAAATGTTGAATCCTGGGAAATGGTCCCATTCTCATCATGTTGTTCTCCTCCCCCTCCCGTCCTCCCCTTTCCTCCCTCAAGCCTTTCCTATCCCGATCCCATTCTTAACGCTCCTGCGTAAGGGCAGCATATTCTCATCATGGGCATACTGATGATTCTATATTCCTACGTCCCCTTCAACTCCAACTCTGCAGTCCACGCCTCTTCTACGTCCTCGCTCTCCCATCCCCTTTAAATGCCTCAGTAACCTGCCGCCTCAGGCCCAACAGAAAAAAGGGAGGAAAACAAACAAAACAAAAGCAGCCAAACAAACAGAAAACCGTCCCCGAAAGCACAGAAAGCAGACAAAAGGAGAAACACATGCGTGTACCTACACACACACAGCCCCGCGCGCGCGCGCACCCCACACACACACACACACACACACACACACACACACACACACACACACACACAGTCACACACGCACACGCACACAAACGAACCAAGGCTGTGATGTTGAAAGAAAGGTTTGTGGTATTAAATAAAATAAAGGCCCGGAATGGTGTGTAGTTTTCGCTCAACGTCACTGCATCGGCCGCTGTTTTTTTTTTTTTTTTCTTCCCTTAAGTCAAGATTGTGGTGAGACGATAATCAATTAGCCTTTCAAAAATGTTATCATACCATTATAGAGCTCACGTGCACAAAAAAAAGTGAGAGACAACAGAGACAGAGAGACAGAGAGATATGAATGATTTATTCAGTGTACCCCAAAGCCCCAACTGAAGAAGGTAGCATATATAACAAAAGAATGAAAAGTATGACAAGAATTGCTTCAGTGATATTCTGACTGTTCTATTCCATTAACACATTGAGCCCAAAGAAAAAAAAGCAAGTAAATTAGTATATGTAAAGCGATCTCTAGACATATCCTTGCAGATACGAGCATTTATGGACATCTTTATTGTGAAGTATGGTGATGGAAACGATGTTGATGAGGATACCACTTTCTACAGAATTCTGTGCATCGCATTTTTATAGTTGAGAAAACAAAACTGCGCTGGTATGGCCACGTAACGAGATATGTGGTTTGCTGAAAAAATTCCCGAGGAAATGGTTGAGACAGAAGGAGTCAGAGGGGAGAGAACACGGGAAAAACGACTGACCACATTGCAGAATAGACTAGGATAAGAATTGCAGAGACCGGTCTCTTGGCACAAGCTGACAGAACTGAAGGTACCTGTGATCTGTTCTTTATTTTGGTGCTCCAGTCACTCTTCAGAGAGTTAGGGAGAAGAAGAAGAAAACAACAACAACAACAACAACGACAACAAGAACAAGAACAAGAACAAGAAGACCATTGTTAAACTTTGGGAAATGTACATTATGCATTGGAATCGTTTTAGCGTGCGCCGATTTACGAAGACTATTGTCCCTGTCTGTCCCCTCCCCCCCCCCCCCCCCTTCCCATCCTCTCTCTTTCTCTTTCTCTCTGCTTTGAATATGTTGCCCTGTCTGCTGACTTCACAGATGAGTCGACGATCCATCCGGATCCAACCAGACAAATACTGACTGCTAAATATAGATGCCCTGTTTACCTTTCATTTAAATGGTGCATACAGCGATAAGGTGTCTGGAAACCAAAAGAGAATTTGAACAGACGAAAATGTCTCGATCTAAGCAGCAACGCGCTCCGTCGCACTGATAACCTATTAAAGACATGGTGATCATCTGCGTCAGCAAAAGTCTGCAAAGAAACATCGCTGAGGTTGCCATATTTCAGTCAAAATAGGCTGTGGACTGGTCATAATGGTTCACACAGAGCAACTTTTAAATTTTATAGAATTTTCCAAAAAATGTTGAACGTGATTTGTTTGGGTCGTGCACTTGCCGATAAAGGGAGAGAATCTGGTTTCCGGAAATTGTGTGCTAGTAACTTCATTTTTTCTGTTCACTTTCCTCGGCTATAGTTTAGTTTTCTTCCTTTTTCAATCGTGTACCGTTACACTGCTTTTGTGGACCAGTTTCATGCCTTTGCAGCTGGAACGCACACACACACACCACACATACACACACTTACACACACACACACACACACACACACACACACACACACACACACACACACACACACACACACACACACACTTACACACACACACACACACACACACCACACACACACACACACACACACACACACACACACACGCACGCACGCACGCACGTACTACGCACGCACGCACGCACGCACGCACCACACACACACACACACACACACACACACACACACACACACACACACACCACAGCACACGCACGCACACGCACACGCACACACGCTCGCATACAAGCACACATGCATGGACGGATGCAAGCGCTGATGTACGGACGCACGCTCGTACACACACACACACACACACACACACACACACACACACACACACACACACACACACACACACCACACACACACACGCGCGCGCGCGCGCGCGCGCACGCACGCACGCACGCACGCGCACACACACACACACACACACACACACATTCACACTCACACACACTCTCTCTCTCTCTCTCTCTCTCTCTCTCTCTCTCTCTCTCTCTCTGTCACTCCGTCTCTGTCTCGTCTCTCTCTCCTGTCTCTTCTCTGTCTCTCTTCTGTCTCTCTTCTGTCTCTCTCTCTCCTCTCTCTCTCTCTCTCTCTCTCTCTCTCTCTCTCTCTGTCGGTGTGTTTCTGTCTGTGTCTCTGTCTATGTGTCTGTGTGTCTGCGTATCTGTCTGTCTGCCTTGGACTGTCTGTCTGAGTCTCTCTCTCTCTCTCTCTCTCTCTCTCTCTCTCTCTCTCTCTCTCTCTCTCTCTCTCTCTCTCTCTCTCTTCTCCATTTCCACTATCCTCTTCCTTTCCATCATTGAATGTGTTTTTGTAATGGCTTTTGAGACGAGTAGACAACCTACTTTGACTATCTTCAGACATGTCTGGTGGCACACCAAGACACACACACACACACACACACACACACACACACACACACACACACACACACACACACACACACTCATGTATATATATAACCATCTGTTTTGCGTTTTTGTTGCAAGTTCCAGACGTCTACGTGCACGTGTTCAAAAGATGTTTGGAACTTCTGACAAAAGACACAGTAAATATAAGGAAACGAAGCTACTTTAATCGGTGTTTTGTAGACATTGTAACGAAATTGTGCTGATTGTTGAAAAGTCCACAAAGAAGCATCGCGCTGACTTAGATACCAAGCAGACTGGAGATAAACTATAAATTCTCACACAGAGCAACTTTTGGCTCCAAAGAATTTCAGGACGACGGCAGTGGACGTGATCTGATTCTGTCCTGAACCTGGTGAAATTCAGCTGGCCTCTTAAGAGTAAGTGACTCATAGTTAAGTCATGTATTTGCTGTCTGAGTAACAATGTGTGCTGTGTGTGTTTTATTTTGTGTAAGAAACGAAAGCGTAAAGTGTTATGCTAGGGGATGTTATTTTGACAACTCTTGAAAGTCCAAGATTGTTTAAAGATCATTAAAAGCTACGATGGTCTGTCCATGGGTACAGAGGGTGGAAAGTGGGTACAGTGGATTTCACATGAAGTGCGTTTGTTCATAGATACAGATACAGTTCATAGATTCAAGGCTTTGAATTTCCCCCCATCTGCAATCAGATCCTGACAACCGTTCACCCCACACAACAGTCGTCCCACCAGGCCTCGCTGCCACAACAGCAACAGTGAGCTGAAGAAGACAGGGCGACCCTGTCGAAATATTCTCCAAGTAAGTTTTGGATTCTGAGTCTGTAACTACTTTTCTAATGTCGAATCCAGAATCCAGAAACCTATATTCTTATTTAACCAGGAAACCGGTCCGGCAGTGCGGCGGTTGGAAGTATCAGCGGTGACGTCATGATCATCAGTGTCTCTGGGAAAGGGTCTGTCCTCTGGCTCTATGCCTTGGCTGTGGTCTGGGGGGTGCTGGCCCTGAACATCGGAGTTTATGCCGGTAATTAAATCACTATCTGTCTGTCGTCTGCATGTCTGTCTGTGTGTCTGTCTGTGTGTCTGCCTGTCTGTGTGTCTGTCTGTCTGTCTGTTGGGCTGTTTGTCTGTCTGTCTCCTCTCTCTCTCTGTCTCTTTCTCTCTCACTGTCTCTCTCCCTCTCTGTCTTTCCCTGTCTCTATCTGTCTGTCTGACTTCTCTCTCTCTCTCGTTTTCTTGTTCAACGCGTATGGATTGATTTGGTCATTAGTTGCTTCTTTTTCCAGACATTTTCTTCTTTTTTTTTGTTTGCCTTTCCTGATATATGTGCTTAAGCATTTATTTTTGGACCAGATACCTGGCTTTTAAGATCGTATCCTAACGACTCATACTCATTTCATTTACTATTCAAAACAATGCTCTCTCTGCCTATCGGTCTATTTGTCTGTCTGTCCTCTTCTCTCACTCTCTCTGTCTCTCTGTCTCTGTCTCTGTCTCTCTCTCTCTCTCTCTCTCTCTCTCTCTCTCTCTCCTCTCGTCTGCCTGTGTGTCGCTGTGTGTGTTGTGTGTGTGTGTGTGTGTGTGTGGCGCGCGCGCGCGCGCGCGCGCGCGCTGCGTGCGTGTGCGTATGCGTGTGTGTATGTGTGGTGTGTGTGTGTGTGTGTGTGTGTGTGTGTGTGTGTGTGCCTGTCGGTCTATTTGTCTGTCTGTCTGTCTCTCTTTTTCCCTCTTTCTCTTCTACGTCTCTGCCTCTGTCTGTCTGTCTACCTCTTCTTCTCTCTGTCTCTCTGACATGTATGTATGTGTGTATGAAAGTACGTGTGTGTACACGTGTGTGTGCATGTGTGCACGTGTGTGTGTGAGTGAGAGAAAGAGAGAGAGTGAGTGAGCGAGCGAGAAGCGTGTATGTATATGCATACATATATGTATGTATATATGCATATATATGTGTTATATATATATATA
>CM065723.1:54535154-54565154 GCA_033310375.1 Conus canariensis
CCCCACTCCCAGTTGTCATAGCTAACATCACAAAGATACTTGTCAACCACAGTATCCGTTATCATGTTCATTTTATTGTTCTTCAGAGACAGCGACAGTTAGTCGTTTTCATGGTTCAATTTATTGGAAAACTGTCAAGCGGACATAAGGTTTCAGGCAATCTAAACACGATTAAGTTAAAAAAACGCATAGCTGGAAATGAAGATGTTTTGCGAATAAGCAACACGTACGACGATACAGTTAAAACAAGGAACAGTCTTGGTAGTATGGTTTGTTGTAATGAAAATATCCGCCATTATCCTGGACGTCTTATCCATGTTTTGTAGAAATAATCATTGCTCGTTACATCGGGGTGTTTTGAAGGACCACTACACTCTACTCTTCTATTGACATACTTAGGTGTTGCTGTGTTTGTATGTTTGTTTGTTTGTTGTTGTTGTTGTTTTTGTTTGTTTGTTTGTCTTTTTTTGTCATTCCTTTGTTTGTCGAGAGGGACATTTTTTTGTAACTATGCTGATCGGGGCCTATGCTTGATGCGGGGCTATATTTAATATGGTGCCATGTTTAAGGGAGGTGGGTGGGGAGCATGTTCAATGTGGGAAGTGGAGTGTGTGTGTGTGTTATTGTTTTCATTATTTTTGAATGATCTACAACAGTTCCTTATTGACAATAACTGTTCTACTTTAGAATATGATTTAACGCAAGAGTTGAAACTTGAACAGTTTATTAAATTGCTTGTATTGTTATATGCTGATGATACAATTTTATTGGCAAATTCTAAATCAGCTTTGCAAAAAGAACTTAATGCCTTACATATATATTGCACGCAATGGCAGTTAGAAGTAAATCCAAAGAAAACAAAAATAGTTGTCTTTCATGGTCGAAATAGTATGCGTGAAATTTTTTTCTTTGGGAATGAAAAAATAGAGGTTCTTAATTCAATGAAATACTTAGGCATCGAGTTCAGCAGAACAGGTTCTTTTTACAAAGCAAAAAAATGTGCTTATAATCAGGCTCTCAAGGCAATGTTTTCATTATTACAAACTGCAAGAAAACAGAAATTGCCAATTGATGTTTGCATACAATTATTTTATTCCATAGTTGTACCTGTGTTGTTGTATGGTTGTGAAATTTGGGGTTATGAAAATGTTGATATATTAGAAAAGTTACAGTTACGTTTTTTAAAGTATCTATTTAGATTAAATAAAACTACAATGACTTCAATGATTTATGGTGAAACCGGAATCTATCCTTTATCTGTACTGATTAAAGTGAGAATGATAAGGTTCTGGGCTAACTTAGTTGTTCCTGATTCTAAGAAGTATTCAAACAAAGTATATAATATCTTACATGAACTATATACAAAAGGAATTTTCGTTTCACCATGGCTTAGTTATGTTAAAAGCATTTTATTTGAAACTGGTTTTGATTGTGTTTGGGAATCTCATTCATTCACAAACAGAAGTAACTTATGTAAGTGTGTTAAAAAGGAGTTGCAAAATAATTATGCTCGTGACTGGCGCAGTTCTCTTGAAAACAGCAACAAGTGTGTATTCTATAAAAGTGTAAAGACTGTCTTTGGAAAAGAACATTATATTTCTACCTTACCAGATATTTATGTTATATCTTTATTTAAATTTAGATGTAGTAACCATAAATTGCAAATTGAAATTGGAAGACACCATAATGTTCCAAGAGAATTGCGTATTTGTCGTAACTGTGAAATGGGTGAAATTGGAGATGAATTTCATTGCATCATGGAATGTCCAAAATATAATGAACTTCGTGAAAAATTCATCCCTAAAAAATATCTAAAACCAAAGTCTGTTTTCAACTTTTGTAATTTATTTCAAAAAGGAAGACGCATTTGTTTGAATATTAGTAAGTTTCTAAAAAATGGGAAGATTGTTTAATGAGATCATTACAGTTCACCAGAATTCAGCATTTCGCAACTATGTTCACACATTGTTCTGAGTGAGTTTCGTATTTCTCTTTGTTACATTTGTATCCTCCATGCCCCAACAGGGGTCAAAGGATTAAATTTGAATTGAATTGAATTGAATTGAATTGAATTGAATTGTGTGTGAGAGAGAGAGAGAGAGAGAGAGAGAGAGAGAGAAGAGAGGAGAGAGAGAGAGAGAGAGAGAGAGAGGGGAGCTCGTGAACTCGTGAACTGGTGACTTTAATGTGAGGCCTCCAGCCTATCTACATGAAACACGTAACATGAAATTGTTTATGCTATAAAAATAAATAAATGCTTTATACAAAAAAAATTCCAAAAAGAAAGATGCTCCTTTGGCGATAACAAAAGTAACAAACTTATGTTCATAACATTTCATCACAACTGTTCCTTTCTAAGACGTAAAGCGTAATGTAGAAACATAGCAACATCTATTATGACAGCATTTTCGTTTCGCAATAGTGTCTTCAACTGGACAGGAAAGCTATCTTTATAGTGTTTATGAATATATTTTTCTCGTAATTTTTTTTTGTAACTTGGACATTTTAGGAGAAAATGTATTTCGGTTTCTTCTTCGCTGCAAAAAGGGCAGGTGGTTATTGCTGTATTATCGGTGTACTTTTTATTTGTTCGAAGCTCATTTATCCCTAATCTGACTTTTGCTAATGCCCTTCTGAATTTTGTAATTGTGATATCATAATTATAAATATTTCTCAGGTTGATGCAGTGATTTACAGGATCGGTAGACGGTATAAGGATTACTACCTTCTAATTTACTGTGCCAGTCCTGTTTGAAACAGTCTACCATTCTCTGTCTAAACACTGATAAGAATACCTTTTCATCTCCCACTCCTTCATTTATCCAAACTTATGAAAATCCGTAGGAGTCAAAACAATGTTTATGTCTAAAGTCCATTTGGGGGATTTACTAACTTCTTTAAATTCTTTTTCATATGCTCGTTTCGGTATTCGGTTTGGCGTCATTTTTTTTAAAATCTTGAACCAGTATTTCACTGACTGTAACGTACTATCAATATAAAAAGGGTATCTGCCTAGCTCACCATAAACAAGAGTGTTCGGCGTCTTTTTGCCAGTTTCCCAAAAACTTTTTATAAGCAAAGAGATGTATGCGTTCGATTGCTTCAAAACGTGTGAGGCCCCATATTTCTGATGAATATAATATCAATGGTTTAACTTGTGCATCAAATAATTTAAAGAAAATTGACGTATCCATATTACCCAAGCTGTACATAGTTTTCATATCTATCACACTGCTTTTGGCTCTTCCTGCAAACTCTGTAAGTGAAATGTTTATAGACAATTTTGTCGTTAATAAGGTAAATCCTAGATATTTATAGCTATTTACGACTTCTATTTCCTGCCCTTTGTAGTACCATTTTGCATGTTTACTTAGATACCCACCTTTTCTGAAAACCATTATCTTGGTTTCTTGCAAATTTACTGTTAAACCAAGTAGATCAGATGCCTGCTGCAAATTTCTAATCTGATTTTGAAGTCCAGAGGGTGTAAGAGGAAATTAAAGCTATGAGAGAGAGAGAGAGAGAGAGAGAGAGAGAGAGAGAGAGAGAGAGAGAGAGAGAGAGAGAGAGAGAGAGAGAGAGAGGGTATGATTGATATGGAGGAATGGCATGCATAACGAAGGTCCATGCTTGATCTGGGGCCCTTGTTTAATGTGAGGCCATACTTAATGTGGAACTATTGCTTGATGTAGGGCCAAGTTTGATGTGGGGCCATGCTAAATGTGGGGTCATGTGGGACCATGATTGAGGTGGGCCATGCTAAACGTTGGGTCATGTGGGGCCATGCTAAATGTAGGACTATGCGGGGCCATGCTTAATATAGGGGCCATGCTTGATGTGGGGGCCATGCTTGATGTGAGGCCATGCTAAATGTGTGGGGCCATGCTTAATGGGGGGCCATGTTTGATGTGGGGCCATGCTTGATGTTGGGGCCATGCTTGATGTAGAAGTCATGCTTGATGTGGGGCCATGCTAAATGTGTGGGGCCATGCTAAATGTGGGTCCATGTGGGGCCATGCTTGATGTAAGGGCCATGCTTGATGTGGGGCCATGCTTGATGTAAGGGCCATGATTGATGTGGGGGCCATGCTAATTGTGGGGCCATGTGGGGCTATGCTTGATGTGGGGCCATGCTAAATATGGGTCCATGTGGGGCCATGATTGATGTGGGGCCATGATTGATGTGGGGCCATGATTGATGTGGGGCCATGCTAATTGTGGGGCCATGTGGGGCTATGCTTGATGTGGGGCCATGCTTGATGTAGGGGCCATGATTGATGTGGGGCCATGATTGATGTGGGGCCATGCTGATTGTGGGGCCATGTGGGGCTATGCTTGATGTGGGGAGCATGTTTGATGTGGGGGCCATGCTAAATGTGGGACCATTCTTTATTCGCAAAATCATAATTGTTTGAGAGAGCTTTAAGCCTGGCTCGCTTATCAAGTGAAAATCGTGACTTTGAGAGGTTTAATTCCCACGACAAAATGCAAAGATTGCAACGTGTAAGTACAGGCCCTCCTAAAAAAGCGCCAGCATGCACACTTAGTTATTCGATCCCAGATCGACAAAATGACAAAAGGAAATAAAAAGTATTCAAATAAAACACAAAACCTATGACAGGCTACATGGGAAAACAAACACTGCAGAGCAGATGGCTAGTATCCACTCTGGCCTGTGTGTTACAATTTTCACAACCCTGTCGCCAGATTACAACAAGAAAGTCGGCATGTCGTACATTGGGATCCGACTTTCCAAAGCCAGGACAGAAGAATGATTCCCAGATGCAAATAAACAGTAGATCACAGCAACAACAAAACACCAAGAAAGTGGTGTCAGTGAGTGACAGAAAAGAGTGAGTCATCCTCAAAGAATTTCCAAAGGATTAGGAAGCTGTTCGCACTGAGAGAGAACCCCAGCAACCCTATGGGTACCGTGTTGACTGTTGACATAAATATCAGTAAATAGCTCACTCCCTGTTGTTGAAGCTGACATGTTATAGGTGCTAATAAACAACTCACTCTCTGCTCTCATAGCTGACATATCATACACATCAGAAAACAACCCGCTCCCTGTCACTAAAGCTGCAGGAATCCTGTCTTATTGCCAGACTAGGGACCCTCTGCCCACTTGGCATCAACATCCAAAAATACCATGGACCTATCAGCCCCCAACAGCACTGGCCCACCATGAAAGGAGTGTTCCAGACTCTTGCTTACGTAGCAGCCTATTCAATGTTCACGTTGTTAAAAACTCTACAGTCAGTTTGTAAGCCCCAAATATGACCTGCTTATCTTGTCAAAATCCTGAGGAGGCCAGACACAATATACAAGGCTGACTGGTTTGCGGCTTATCAATCCTCGGGCCATCCGTCGTTCTCAGCAAACGGGTCGAAACGACAAATAATTACATCAGTCGAGCCCATCCCTTCCCTGTGGCTAAGATAGTTAAGGTTTGGCGCAAAAGTGAAGCTGTGACCTTTCGACTTGAAGCACATTTTGCAGATTTGTTTTTTCACTATCAGGATCAGGATCGGGATCGGGGCGTTGTATTAAAACAACTTAGCCTATTTAGGCTTTTTACGCCCCTTCTGTTTTTGGTGTCTTGTTGGTCCGGTTGTTGACTAGTTCAGTCTTCTTTAACCATCAAAATCATATCTAATTTTAATTATTAATTCATGTTTATCTATGAAGTTCTTGAATGTATTTGTACTTGGTGCACGTTTGATGTTAGTTGTTAATTTATTCCAATAATTGGTTACTCTGTTAGTAAATGCAAATTTTCTCAAATTAGTTCTGGAACATTGTTTGAATATCTTATCTTCACTGTTTCTTGTAGTATTTATCTGTGGAGTACAAAAAAGCATGCTTTGTCAATATCATCAAAGCCATTAAGTATCTTATATGTCTGAATCAAGTCCCCTCTTACTCTTCTTGCTTTTAGTGTTGGAAGTTGTAAATATTTTTATCTTTCTTGGTATGAGTAATCCTTTATACTATGGATCATCTTTGTTGCTCTTCTTTGAACCTGTTCTAGAGCTTCTGATTGTCTCTTTAACGTTGGATACCATACAGTATTGCCATATTCAAGAATGGGTCTCACTAATGTCTTAAACAATTTTAAGAAAGAGTCCTTTTCTATACATGAAAGGCTCGTTTTATTATTCCAATCATTCTGTTAGCCTTGTTGATACTATTTGCAATGTGTTTATCAAATAGCAAGTTTTTGTCACAAGTCACACTTAGGTCTTTCTCTTCCTCACATTTAGACACTTTTATTTCCTTGTCCCCAATTTTCATTATATAATCATTTTGTGGGTTTGATTTTCCAATATGAAGTACTTTACATTTTTCTGCATTAAAGTATAGATTCCAAGTATCAGACCACATTACTTATGTTTCAATATCCTTTTATAATTCCAGATGCAATTTTGGAGAATTATAAAGTTTTGTGCATCTGCAAAAAAATTTACATGTACTCTTTAGTTCAACAGGGAGATAATTTATAAACACGGTAAATAATATTGGTCCGAAAATACTGCCTTATGGTATCCCACTAATGACATCAGCACTACGAGAGAAAGAACTACCAATCCTTACCTTTTGAGTTCTTTTTGATAGAAAGTCTCTACCCCAACCAAGTACGTTGCCTACTATTCAAAAAGACTCCAATTTCTTTAGTAGTCTTTCATGTGGTACTGAGTCGAACGCTTTTCTAAAATCTAAATACAATACACCTATATTCTCTCCTTTATCAATCTCCTTTGTAAAGTCTTCCATCACTTCTAGGAGTTGAGTCACACAAGATCTTTTTTTACGAAATCCATGTTGGCACTCTGCATATAAATTTATTTTCTGTCATATGTTTAACAATAGCCTCTCTAATAAATGATTCTAAGATTTTACATATAATACATGTTAAACTCACTGGTCTATAATTCCCTGGGTCTGTTCTCGTACCTTTTTTGAATACTGGTATAATATACTGTAGCAGTTTTCCAGTCTGAAGGCACTATCATCTCTTCAACAGATTTAGTAAAAAGTATGTAAAGTGAGAAGGCCATCTCCTCATTCAGCTCTTTAGCAGTCTTGATGGAATGGCATCAGGACCACATGCCTTATTTGGGTTCAGAGACTGAAGTTTCTTTTTTATTGATTCCACAGAAATGTCTACATTTTCCAAAATTATACCTTTTGACCTTGATGCTGGACTTAGAGTAGGTATATTATTGATATCTTCCCTTGTGAATACACTAGAAAACACTGAATTCAAAATATCTGCCTTTCCACTATCTGTCTCTACTGTGTCACCTTCTTTAGTTACTAAAGGATTCACTCCTGTATTCATCTTTGTTTTAGATTGTACATATTTCCAGAAAGCTTTCGGGTTATTTTTGCATTCCTTTGATAGCTTCTTTTCAAATTCCTTTTTTTTTTCCTCTCTTACTTTTTGTTACAAGTATTTCGTGCCTTAATATAATTTTGATCATCTTTCCCCTGTTTGGTGACTAAAAACCTCTGGTACATATTATATTTCTTTTTTACAAATTTCATTGTCTTTGCATTCATCCACTTTGGTTTCTGTTTTTTATTATTATTCTTAATCATTTGTTTTGGAACATTTTTTATATTAAAGAATTTAACGTACTTGTAATTTCCCTCCAACATTGTTCTACACCAAGATCATTAAGTTTGTTCCAGTCAATCTTCTTCAGTTCTTCTTTCATTTGTATAAACTTCCCTCTCTTAAAATTGTATGACTGCTTTGGTTCTTCTTGATCTTGGTCCTCCCCTAAGTACAAAGAGAACATTAAAACCTCATGATCACTTTTGCCTATAGGAGCTAAGTGTTTAATGTCCGATATCATGTTTTCATCATTAACGAGTACCAAATCCAGTATATTTGATTTTTGTCCGTCTCTGTGTCTTGTTGTTTGTTTCACCATTTGATTCAAAAATGCATCTTGTAAGCAATTTCTGAACTTTTGTCCTCTTTCACCAGAACATGTCTGGGAAGCTAAAATCACCAGTAATACAGACATAATTGATTTTTTCTAACCTGATTTGCTTCAACAACATTTTTTCTTCATTCTCAATTGTCAATAGGTCAACTTGTTTGGCAGGATTCTTAATCTTGGCATTAGCGCTTGTTCTTTAGCTGTCATTTTTCTGCCTCTGTCCTTGCATCAGCTGCTGTCGTCTCTGCCTCCATCCTTTTCACTGCGCTGAGCTGTTCTTTCACAAGTTTACTTCTGTGAGCTCTTTCATCTCTCTTGGTCTTCCGCTGAATTTCAATAAACCAGTGGACTCTTCTGTATAGCCAAGTCTGTTCCTTACACTCTTCAGTTTCTCTGTGGGACAAAGCTTCCTTCTGACCTTTCTCCTTTCACTTATGTGTTTTACTGCCCCCTAAGCAATTATAAAACCCGGTAAAGTCAGTTGACAGAACTAAACGTCATGAGTATAAATCTTTTGCTTAACACAAAGGAGCCTAACTCTTAAACCACAGCTTCCGTAAGTTAGCTTTGAGATCTTGCTCTTCATTTCTCTGAGCAACCTTTGATGATTAAATCAGCCGTGCACTCAGATCAGTCCTCATCACAAAGAACTAAAAGGAATACATAGATGACTAATGATGTGTGCCTTTTGTAGACTTGTTGCTCCATACTACAGCAGTATATTCTCATAGTAGGATCGCAAGCTTGTGCAGATAGGGGGAATATAAAGGTATTGCTTAAGTGAATACGCATGTGTATAAGGCAGGTTTAGCACACCAAGAGTATGCTTGTACTCATAAGCATATGTGCGCGTCCATATATCCACTAAATATTCCAGTCTCTCTGGGACAGGGTATCATGCATTTTCTTCTCTGACATGACTGAGAAGAAGATAAATAGTTTGTGTGCTATTCATGATCTACAAATGGAAATTTCAAAGGCAATCCTGAGTCATCTTTTTCTTTGTCATGGTCGTCGTCATCATCATCGTCGCCATTATTGTAATTGAAGCCGTCAAAATCACCATCGTATTGTTATGGTCGTCGTTGTTGTCAACGTTGTCGTCATCGTCGTTGTCATCGACATCATCATCATCATCATCTGCAGCAGCAGCATTATCATCACCATCGTCATCGTCGTCGACGACGTCGACGTCGTCGTCATCAAAGTGGATGTTGTCGTCATTACCATCAACATCGTCGTTATTGTCTTCATCATGATCATCATCAACATTGTCGTCACACTCGTCCATATCATCATCATCATCATCATCATCATCATCATCATCATCATCATCATCATCATCATCATTATCTTGGTCGTCGTCATCGTTGTTACCAGCATCGTTACCATTATCATCGACTTCGCCGTTTATACCTTTTCTTCACTATCATCATTATCGTTATCCTCATCTTAGTGGCTTAGAAAGAATGAGCGCCAACTTTTTCCGTACGACTGCCAATCCTGTGCTCTTTTACAGATCCAAGGCCATGCCCATGGCCTTCGCTCAAACAAAGGAAGAGAAAGAAGGTGGGTCATCAGAAGTTGCTGGTCACTTTATTTGTCTGTCTGGCCCTAAACTATCTAGGCTTCTCTACCCTACTTTTTCAGATCTTATCCTCACATTATCTATGCTTTACTACTCTATCGTCTCCTGCTCCATCTAATCCTAAGGGTAAAGCAGTATGTGAGGCACCTTTTCTGGCACCTTCCTGATCCAATGGAGATACGTAGATCGATTTGATACCTCAGAGGCTATCGAACTCCAAAGCTGCTTTGGTCCACCTGGGAGCAATCCTTTGCTCTGGGCTGCATGTGAATGCATTTGCGGCTACACTTCAAGCGTACCTGTATCTGCTTGTTTCCCACTTGCCCATCACCGCAGGATTGGGTCGGGTGATATTTTGACTTAAAGTGAAGGAGAGCTGCACATGTTGTCACGTCACTCTGTCGCTCAGCCTGTCTATGTCTTCCGAGTGGCAAGACATGGTCAAGATGACTTGAGGTATGTCAGGATGCAGTGAAAGGCCAACAATGTCATCTTTGTCTCACTATGCCCCGTTAGCTTTCCCAGTCGTCGCCTGTCTGCCCTACTGAGCCAGCAGATTTTTAAGCTGTCCCGACTTTACATAGATAGACAGATGCTAGCTCACCGAGTGAATCAGACCTGCCAGCTACCCTCACTAGGTCCAGCTGGCCAGTCAAAGCCATTCTGATACTGCCGTTCCCCCTTAGAGGATGGCACCATGCCACCAGCATCCGTACAGATGCTCTCAGCATGACAAATTTAAAGGATGCCACAGACAAGCCTTATGAAGACCTGGGGCATTACAGCAGCAATGCACAGATTACCAGACATGGCTGTGTCTTGGGATCCAAGCTGTTCGGCTTATCATTTCAGCTATACTGTCAGACGCAGTTCATGACAATGAAAATGGTATCAAGATCAAGTTGGAGGTCGGAGGGAAACTTCACATGCAAAGTTTCATGCCAAGACCAGGTGGAAGAGTAGCAGTCACTGTGTGACTTCTTGTTTGCGGATGACTGTACGCTCAGTGTTGCCAATGAGGTAGCAAAACATAGAAGGACTCTGAACTGCTTGTGACTGCTTCTGGCTCACGATTAGTAGCAGGAAGACAGGAGTCCTGTGCTTCAAAATCTTTCGGTGGAACCAGAAATCGTTGTCAAACGCTGAATGCTGTTGAATGTTTCACAGTTCTTGGCAGTAAACTCTCCAGATCTGGTAACATTGACGACGAGGTGAATACGCACACCGTCAAAGCAATTTTTTTTCGACACAAGGAAGTGGGGGAGAGGAATAGTATAAGGCTCACCACAAAACTGAAGCTGTACGGGACTGTTGCACTGCAGACAGTATGACACGCCTGTGAGTCTTGGGCAGTCTGTGTGCGCCATACCGTAAAGCATGCACGCTACCATATGAAATGCCTTAAAAGTTACTAAAGATCATTTGGAAAGGCACATTTTCAGAGAGGTTCTCTCTTGAGTTGATCTGCCAAGAAGCTACCTTGCAGAGAAGACTACAAGGCAGATAAACTAGCAAACTTGTTCGAGTGTCTGATGGGCATTATTCTAGGAGACTGAACTATGGCTCACTGGCGAAAGGCAAGCATTCACTGGGTAGTCAGAAAAAGCGCTTCATGATCGCACTGGAGAGCTTGGACATTGGTCCAGACACATGAAAACCAGTGTCACTATACCACCACACGTGCCGAGTTTGCATCAACAGAGGTGCTGCTTCCTTCCAGTAGTACAGTATAGCAGAGGCTCAGAGAAAACGTGAGTTACGAAGGTCCATGCCACCTCCTTATCTTCAGTGCTGCAGACCAACTGTGTCAAACCTGTGGCAGAATTTTCAGAGCTAACTCTCTGTTATCCTACCAAATCCTATTCTGATCTGTCACATCGTATGCTATTCTACCCTGCTCCATGCTGCCTTAACTTGTAGTATCCTACCAGATGCTACCCTTTCCAGTACTATCCTATCCTACCAGACAATACCCTATCCTGCCAGATTCTGTATTATTATACACTATCCAATATTACCAGATCCTAACCTATCCTACACTATCCTATCCTACAAACCGTTTAATCCTTTCCTCTCTTCCCTGGTCCACCCTGTCCTATCTCACCCTGTTCTTACTTGCCCAACTCTCCTTTCCGAACTTGCCCTTCTCTACTCTGTCGTATCCTTTGCATTCCCTCCTATCCTATCGTGTTCTCTCCAGTTCTTCTTTGTCTTCTTACCTTTAGCATGCCCTGTCCTGGTCAGTGCCATCCTGCCTGCTGCCATAGTAAGGACTATTGTTTTCATATCACTGTGTGACGTTGCAGAATACCACGTGTGTTTCTACATTTCATCTCACGCCACGAAGTACTATGCGAAAACGTATTTTAGCTTTGTAAATGGAAATAAAACTTCTGGATGGGCGAAAACCAACACCTCTCTCTTTGAACCAGGGAACCTCTACTGCACTCCTGTAATGCTTCGTCCTGTGGGGGATCAGGTAAGTAGTACTGGCTCAGGTTTGCCCGACTTCAAGAGCTCTCTCTCGAAAAAAAATCTACATTTGTGCTCGGCAAATGGGTGCTGTCAGCAGCTTTAGTTTGGTGAATAGAGCAATCCTTATTTCATTATGGAACGAAACGCTGCTTTCTTACTTATGATTTACTATCTACATTTCTACAGCTCCCTTCAGTTTTCCTTCATGTGAATCGTATAACGCTTTTATGTGTGTTTCTTGGGGGGTGGTTGCTAAGTGTATTGTTTGAATATCTTTAAGATCAAAACGAATAGGTCATTTCTAAGTGAATATTACTTTGTTTCTTTCTCAAGTTACCGTTGTGTGCATACTGTAGCTCGAAGAAAAAGGGCAAGCCTGGACAAACATTTTTGAGGATGTTTGTTGGATTAGTCCTTGGGTCATGTGCCTGTGTCTGTACTAAGTAAATCAGTGTCCTCAGCAGCGATAGTTCAGAGTTATGGATCTGTAGCTGTTTTATCATGGGAACAAACGTATTTGCCCTTTGCCATTACTTTTGATTTTTCCTGATATACTTAAGATTTTCTTTGGAATAAAAAAAATTAAGTCAGAATTGTAAACCGTTTAAGCTTTTGTGAGTCCAAGAATAGCACATTCATTTCTTGGAAATTCTAAACTGATGTGGCATTTGTAAACCCACCAAAAGAGCTGCTGAAGGAGTAAATTTTACTCTTTAGCAAGATGCAAAAATATTGCAGATTTGAACATGCAACCACTTTCCTTTAGGACCCCTATTACAAGTGTATAACTAGAAAATGGGTTCAGGAATGGTAATGTAGCCACTATTGAACGGTCAGCTGTTAAACTGACTGGTGCTAGTGCATATATGATTCCAGGACAACTGGCATGATATTGAACTGTTGAGCAATACTCTCGTGCAGATGAGAGGAGGTGCAGGACACACCCATCTTCTCGGCAATGACATAAGCTAGTTCAAGGTTCAAGATGAACAACTCATGAGAAATCAATACCATTGTCTAAACTCAGCAGCTGTAGAGCCAATCAAGGATGTGGATGCCCTTGCATACATTGGCTGTGGGGTTGCTAGATAAGTGGCGCTGACATGTCACAGCCAAGATAGGCAAGGCAGAAGCAGCCTTCGTCTTACTGACGAACATCTTGCTCCCAAACGTAATCAGAACAGCTACCCAACTGCTCATCTTCAATTCAAACATCCAGTCAGTCTTGCTGTAGGGTTTACAGACGTTGGTGGAGACCCGGTGTTGCAGCAAAAGGCACAAGCGTTCCTTTATATCCTTTTTGACAAGGAAGAGTAAGCAACAAGGAGTTATACCAACGGGTGCAACAGAATGTAGAAACTACACAGATTCCGAGGAATAAGTGGGTAAGATGGGACACTCACCATACTTGTCAGCTCGTCAGAATCTGAACTGGAACCTGCATGGGAGATGGACAGGAAGGGGGGGGGGGGGAGTTTGAGAATGGACACTGAGGAAAGGTAAAAGGAGAAAGGAACCAGCTTATCGTAGGCAGAAAAGACTTCTGAAAGTCGAGCCTGCTGGAGAGTTGTGTACATGTAATGTGTTTCCTTGGGCAGAGAAGGTTCTGAGTCAGGAAGTAAAGCAGTAATCAAAGTGATTTTGGAATTGTAGTATGGCACAAGATCCACGCTTGTCTTATTGTTTCTGTACGTTATCCTGCCCCACATGTTCACAATGACTGATGTTTTTCACTACACAACAGTATGAGCGTTTATTATTTTCTGAGTTCTTTTTTGTATGCATGGGATGTGTGTGTGTGTGTGTGTGTGTGTGTGTGTGTGTGTGTGTGTGTGTGTGTGTGTGTGTGTGTGTGCGTGTGTTTGTGTGTGTGTGTGTGTGTGTGTGTGTGTGTGTGTGTGTGTGTGTGTGTGTGTGTGTTGTTTATCCCGTTTTAAATAATAAGGTTATGAGGACATGCTGACAAAAATTTTAACACTGTGAGTAGCTCCATACAGAGGTAGAGGGGGAGGGGAAGAAAATGAGCGAGAGTTGGTCAGGGATGAGTGTATTTCGAAACCACCGTGGTATCTATAGTTAACAGGATAATCAAAAACTAGCCGACGATCCCAGAGACTTAATTCTCATAAAAGGTGCAGCCATAGTTTGTCTACTTCCCGGAGCCACTATCAAGACGGAGGCAATGAACTGGAAAGAAAACAAAAACAAAAAATAGCAGCTTTTGTTCACCAACAAAGCATTTCTACGACTGAAAAGTTGCCGTCGGTCATTTCTTGTCAGACTGGCATACACATGATTGTGAAAATGATGGTGGTAGTGAAGGTGAATGTTTGTGTAATGATTTGCATAATTAAGATATTGTTTGAGCAGAAGTTTTGTCGTGATTGCTGTGGTGATTTATGACCAGTGCATTACAATGCCCATTTCAGATCCAGAAGGTTTACTTAATCAACGATGGATACACCTGGTTGCAAGTGTATAAAGCTGTTGTGGCCTACAGAAAAAAGGAGTGGACGTGTCAGGATACTAACCGCATACCTGTTAATCCTGACACCTTCGTTGGGACCGAAATTAAATGTAAGTTTACATTGTCCTTGGCACTTCTCACATCCGTCAGCCTATCGATCAGGTCACAGCATAGAAACCGACAAATTAAAAGTTATAATGATCTTCTCGCATCA
Source organism: Conus canariensis (assembly GCA_033310375.1). NCBI lineage: Eukaryota > Metazoa > Mollusca > Gastropoda > Neogastropoda > Conidae > Conus > Conus canariensis. Next base: position 54,549,854 of record CM065723.1, read on the forward strand.
CTTGATGATTTATAAAATATCTGTTCTTCCTCTCTTTGATCAGTCAGAGGCATTTGATGTAATTGCCAATGAAATTCTTCGTTTCAGGCCGCAATATTCTTTTGGCATTCTGGGCACTGCCCTTGCGTAGATACAGTCTCATCACAGTGAACTCATGCAGAAAGTCGCAATAAATGCCTCAGCCTTCCAGCTATACTCTTGGAATACTGAGTTTCTTAAGGTTATGTTCTGGGACCTGTATTGTTTATCATTTACATGAGCCCTGTTTTTGAAATAGCAAACCGTCACATTTTGTCTCAAGAAAGTTTTGTTAATAACACACATCTTGCTCAGTCCATCTTGGTACTGATGTCCAACAAGAACTGGAAAATATTCAAAACCGCATCAGTAACAGAAGGTCTTGGATGACACTCAACACATTGCAGTTAGTGATGGAAAATTATAAATTTAATTTTAAAAAAATTCGGTAAATGTCAGTCCTACATTTAAAAAAGCATCCCTCACTTCAAACACAACCTGTATTGATAATACTGACATTTAGTTCTTTCCCCATGTCAGCAAACCTGGTGTCATCTCTTATCAATGTTCTTTTTTCAAATCTTATACATCAGGATAACATGTCGAGAACTTATCAGAATAAGCAGTATCCGCCACTCTCTGTCTGTGGATGCTACCAAAACTTCCATCAGCACTTTTTGTTGTGTTTAAGCTTTATTACGGTAATTCTTTTCTCACTGATGTCCCCAAACATCTGCTGCCAAAGCTCCAAAGATTCAAAAGAGTACCGCGAGGCTGAACAATCGCCCATGCATAAACATACCACACTTTTCCTGAAATATTTGCGCTTGCTGCTTGTTAAGCCGAGAATTTTACAAAGTCTTTTTTCAGTCTGTTTCTCATCTCTTGCTGGCACTGGCGCTGACCATCTGACATTTTTACTCTCTACATTCCATCTCCAAATCTCCGTTCTTAATCAGATGAGTGTATTCTCCGGATTTCTTCTGCCGGAACAAAATCTTTAGAACAGCATTGTCTCTCTGGAATCAGTCTGTGGTTTTGGTCGTTCACCCGAGACCAAAATTTGCATCCAGTTCGCAGAAATAAATGACTGTCGGTTCTTCCTTCGTTTCCTTTGTCTTTAGTGACATTCAGCTTGCCTGAAGAAGACCAAAGAGATCGAAAAGCGTTGTGTTTGTTTTCCAGTTTGTGTCTTCTTTTGTTTGACGGCGCAGTAATTCTGTTTTTACCCCCTTTTTTCACTCAGCACTGATCACGCCTCCCCACACACACCGCCCCTCCCTTCATCCCACGTTGTTTCCCCATCCCCGACGCCCCTACTCCTACAGGACGGGTCTATATCTATTCTGTGTGTGTCTACACCGTGTGTGTGTGTGTGTGTGTGTGTGTTGTGTGTGTGTGTGTGTGTGTTGTGTGTGTGTGTGTGTGTGTGTGTGTGTTGCGTGGTTGTGTTGATGATGATGATTTTGACGATTTGACAAGCATTTGACTTGCATGAACATTACATTGCTTAGTCTTGTGAGGCACGGGGCGGCCTTTTTTTTTTTTTTTTTTCATTGAATGCTGTATTTCTTGATCTCCAACTAGTATGACAGCAATTGTTACGTCATTCAGTTTGAGTTTACGTACACAAAAGTGTCACCGTCCGGTCCGACTGAGAACGATTTCGTAATAACTGTCATGGAAGCTGAAACTGTCATCTTTACATTGATTTACAAAATGATTTGTACATTCTTGTATAAATGTTCCATATTTTCTGGGTTTAATAAGCACCTCCCTGCCTCATCTCTACCTCAATCTCTCTCTCCCTCTCTGTCTGTCTGTTTGTTTCTCTCTCTCTCTCTCTCTCTCTCTCTCTCCTTCTCTCTCTCCTCTCTCTCTCTCTCTCTCTCTCTCTTCTTTCCTCACACTGGTCTGTCATTAGAACGATGTAAGACCTGTGTATGCGATGTTTCATCATGCTCATCAGGCAATATGGTTGTTTATTTCATAACCTCTGTTTTGGCAATGTAGAGGGAAAAGTTATGAAACAATAGCATCTGCCAGGGAGCAGTTATGTCCCTTGATGTCTTAATGGAATACCCTATGTGTGCCTGCACCCTATGTGAACACAACACGGGCTTCCAAGGGTGGTGCAGGATTGCTCCCAGCTGTATCGTTCTGTAGCTTGGTCCCACCCGCATATTAGAGTGTATTTTTATCTTCTTGTTTATCACTATTACCTCTGTTTTGGCAATCTAGTGTTTGAACCAAGTATGACCAAATGACCAAAAATGGGCATATGTCTCTCATAGTCGTAAATTATGACGCGTTTTGAATATCTTATTTAAGCTTTGTCTTACTGTGCTCAAAATCTGTTCAGTGTTATCACAACATTGTGTGAATAAAGTTTTGTTTAATGCAACAAAATCAGAAACTAGATTGTTTGAAGTTTGTGTTTTAATTTCTATTCTTCATAAATATTTAAATAATGCCACAAAAGTTCATTATTCTGATTTTATAAACTTCTTAGCTATTGAATCACAAAGACTGAACTGCTCACCTGTTAATGAGGCATGCACTGTTAAGAATGGAGGGGACACAGTTTTTGGACAGCACATATTGATATCGTCTCCCTTTATATGTTTCGGTGTTTATTGTGTCAATGTTTCCATAATGATGATTACTGTCTTCATGGTGATTGACACTGTTGCGCTATAACTTGCCAAAAAGCTAGGAAACTATGTTATGTTCGGGCTGTGGAAGCTATATTCAATGTTTCTGTATCTGTTGAAAAGAAAGACCATGTTGTACATGAGGAAGTAATGTTTGGCAGTCAAAACGTAAATGCTGACTAGGTATAACACGTAAACAAATGCACTTAGCTTTCCATTAGTTAAGCTTTATATAATGGCTAACATTCTTACCGTGTACTAGATAAGATACTATTCAACGAAACGTGGTAATAAAGCATATTTTTAAATCAAGGGTTAAAATTCATGACCTGACAAATGTAGATTTCTGATTCGAAAAAACGGTAGTGACTGGTATTGTGGTAAAGCACTTTGTTTCGTTCATTTGTCAAACAGTTCATTCTTTTAAAGTTCATAATGTTTTATGAACCAGCAGAGGAAATGAAGGGAAGGTAGAGTCTCTCTTCTTCCCCCTACCGACCCCTGTTGCCCCCAATCTTCGCTGGCCATTCACTTGCTCCTGATGCCTACAGGCGTGTGTGTGTGTGTGTGTGATGTCGGGTGCATGCGCGCGCGCGGGTTTGTGTGTGTGCGTGCATAACGTGAGTGCATGTGTGTGTGTGTGTTCAGGTTGAGCAGCTGATGTCCATGTCCCTACCATGACGGCTGTGAGTTTCATCCTGTGGAAGATCCTGATGTACCTGTGAGAATTCTGATCCCAGAACAATACATTCTTCACAGAAATCTGCATTAATGAGTATTAGAATTGAAGAGGTAACATTTTTCGTTAATAGATCTACAGTGGTAATGATCCTGATTTTCTGCATAGAGATCTGCACAAATAATGATTCAAAGTTAAAGACATCAAACACACACACACACACACCACACGCACGCGCGCACAACACATATATATATATATATATGCTGAACAATTAAGTAGTGGGGGGGAGAAAAAAAAAAAATATATATATATATTAATTGACTAATAAATTCCAAGGATATGTAACTGAGCACCATTGCAGCAATTTACAGAGCAGCTTGGTGTTGCAAAGACTGCAAGAAATATTCAATTATAAAACAAAACTTTCTCTGTCTTACAGTGAAGAAATAGGGGGAGATAAGCATTCATATCTGCAGTGGCAGTTAATTCTGTCTAACACAGTATGTGCTTGAGAGGGTGAGTGGGAATAATAAATGCTTCTCAAATGAGTCTTCAGCAAGTTTATAGTCTCCAAGGAGGAGACACTCTCCAGTGGGGAGGAAACTCACTAACATATAACTCCTGGTCAGATACCGATATTTCGAAACCTGATTGTTTCTCCTCAGTGACCGCGGAAAATGGTAACGCAACTCCTCTGCCTTTTCGATTTTTAGAAGAATGCTATCCCGAAAAAGGCTGGTGTGCAATACCATAGTATATTTGTTGAGTTTTCAAAAAACTAACCAAAGATGCCACCTAAGAAGCAAAAGAAAATCATGAAAGAGCAAAACAAGCTACATTTTCTTGTGAAAAGTAGAAAATATAAAAAGATAACCTCTTAAGACACAAGTGCTGAGGGCCAGTTCTTGGAATGAATCCGCAAGGGACTAAATTATAATTGACTAATAAATTCCAAGGATAAGTAAACTGAGCACCATTCCAGCAACTTACAGAGCAGCTTGGTGTTGCAAAGACTGCAAGAAATATTCAATTATAAAACAAAACTTGCTCTTATGTCTTAGAATGAAGAAACAGGGGGAGATAAGCATTCATATCTGCTGTGGCAGTTAATTCTGCCTAACTAACAGTATGTGCTTGAGAGGGTGAGTGGGGAATAATAAATGCTTCTCAAATGAGTCTTCAGCAAGCTTATAGTCTCCAAGGGTTATCTTTTTATATTTTCTACTTTTCACAAGAAAATGTAGCTTGTTTTGCTCTTTCATGATTTTCTTTTGCTTCTTAGGTGGCACCTTTGGTTAGTTACTATACAAAGAGATCCGCATTAATGAATGTTTCGTAGACATTACATCCTGAAGGTAGATTAGCAACCACAATGACTCTTCTTTTGACATCCATGTAGAAATCTGCTCCATTAATGGCCGTTTTGTTGACATCGCATTCTAAACAGTGATCTACTCCATCAATGATTGTCGTGTTGGCAATACGTTCTACACAGAGGTCAGCACTAACAACGACAAGATCCACACTAATAAAGACAGTGATCTTCAGTAGTAATGACCGTTTTGCTGTAATATATTCTATACAGCGATCTTGTCGAAACATTATTGCTTTGCAGACATCATATTCAGCACAGAGATTTACAGTAATAGTTGTTCTGACGACAATCTTTCTAGATGGAAATCCGGTCCTACTATGACCACTTTTTTTAACATCACATTCTATACAGAAACCACATTGTTGTTTTACACGCTTTTACCCCTGATTATTGCCTTATCGGCTTTTTCTTTTTAATCTTAATGGATTTGTTTCTGCTAATTAACTTACTGTTTATTGTTATAGCTAATTAATCTACCGTTGTCAGTTTTTTTAACTTTATTCTTAATCTTTACTATTATGGTTTTTGCTAATTACGGTGTAGTTGACGCCTGCCTTGTTCATTTTCCTACAACTGTTTATAAGTGGTGGATGTATTGTTACTATTTTCTTGTTCATTTTGTATTGATCGTTAATTAACTGTTTCTCTATCGTTGTTGTCTCCTTGTTCATCTTGCCGCGATGTTGACGGCAAGTTGCTTTATTGTTGCCACAGTTCGATTTTTGCTGCCAGTTAACGTATTGTTGCTACGTTTTATTTATTTTATTAAGGTTTTTAATTTCCAGCTGCTTCAATCGTGGGACCTTTTAAAATCTTATAGTGGGTGTTTAGTTGTATGCAGCAGTTGTCACGTATAGAGTGTTGTGATGTTTGAAATGCCAGTCGTTTGCCTATTCCGGCCGAGTTTTCCCCAGCCATACAGAGACTGCCCAACTGGAATCCTCTCGCCTGGCCAACAATCAAACAACACCGCGTCCCGAGGACCGTGCGCGTGAGTCCGCATACAAAAATCACTTTACTGAGCTTATACATGGACTTTCAGCATCGTAGAGTAAAACCTGATTCGTCATACCTAAGAATACTAAGGGAAAGGGTTATGTTACGGCCTCAGCTATTCACAGAAGTAAGTTTGCCCTTACAGGCAAAGAAGAAGCTTGAACAAAACGTTTTGGTAACAGATGTCTTAATCTGAGCTCCCACATAGTATTAAAATTTCAGTATCCACACTCAGGAGTCGGAAGTTCACACATTCCTTCACAATGTTAAGGGTTCAGTGTTCACACATGGGAGTCCTGGAACTCCAACGTTCCTTCACAGAGTTTATCAGTAGTAACTTTTACGCCAACAATGCAGTGGTTCAATAAATTATTTCAAAGTGTAAACTCAATGACACGAATCGCTTTTCCTGTAGGTATGACTTCCATCTGCCCCTTCCCGCCCCCCTGTTAGTGAACTTGTAGCACTGAGCGATTTGGTCTGCCAGGCACTGGCTAGCATAGCGGGGATTCCCTCTCACAGGGGAAAAAGGAGTCTTCAAGTCCAGCCATATGTCACAGACGTGTCACTCCTGATTCTTGACCAAAGACACAAAGGAAAACACATTCTGCTCATCGTTTAATAAAAATTCATGTGACAGTTTACTGTTTTAGTACTTTCAGAAAAGATTTTGTCGTACCATGTGTTCTTTTTTGTGGCATCAGTTGTCGGATTAATGGAGCACCTAAGGCAGTGACTTTTTCTTTCTTTTCTTTTCTTTTTTCCTTTTTCCTTTTTTCCTCCTAAGGCCGAAATCCACCTCTTTATTTTTTGGTGCTTCACACTGTCCTCTTCATCTGCCAAAAAAACAAAAAGCGGAAAAAAACAAAAACAATTCCCAGAACTACCTTTTTTCCCCTTTTTTTCTTTTTTCTTTATTTTCTTTTTTCTTTTTTTCTTTTTTTTCACAACCAGTCTCTTTCACACCATGCATAGTCTGTATGTTCTCTCACAAATTGACATATTTTTGCTGATTTTAGTGTTTTGGCGTTTGATACAATATGTCTGGGTTTGTTAATGTTCTCATGTGTGGTGTACTGGCACACTTACTCTGATAATGTGCTGCTTGTACAAAGAAAACAACAGACAGACAGAGAAAGAGAAGGAAATAAAGGAAGGAAGAAGAAACAAGAGGAAGAAGGAAAGAAGACAAAAACGAAAAAGAATTCGTTGCTGTGTAAAAACAAACAAAATAACCAAATAAATATACAGTTGTTTAGCAAATGTAAAACACAATACTCTTCAGGCCTAGATGTGACCAGGTTGAATACATTAAACACATCATAGTACCATGTGTTCTGAAACCGTCCAAGAACAGTTTCTGTGATCCCATAAAATTTATGCATGCTTCAACTTCCCTTTCTCAACTCAACACTTTTTGTCACAACATATATTCTGGAGATGCTTCAATGAAAGATTTAATAACACCATGTATTGTGTTCGTGCTTAAACAATTATTTTTGTGAAATTTTGTATTTTGCACACGCTTCAATAACACTATCTGTAACACCTGTTCTGTATATGCTTCAAAAATGGTTTTGTTGCAGCATGCATTCTGCATATACTTCGGCTTCTTGTGCCACATTTATTTTGTGGTCACCTCAGTAACAGTTTTTGTAACACATATATTCTGTACATGCTTCAACAACAGATTTTGCGACACATGTGTTCTGCACATTCTCCAGTAACAGTTGGTGTGACATCATATATTTATATATTCTTCAACAACAGTTTTTGAGAAAACATGTTTTCTGTACATACTTTAACAACTATTTTTTGTCACGCATGCTTTGTATTGTGTTTCAACAACTTTTAACACATGTATTCTGCAGTGCTTCGACAATTGTTTTTGTGTGACAATTGTATTCTATCATGCTTCAACGAAAGTTTTTTTTGTGTGTGTGACACGTTTATATTGTCCAAGCTTCAAAACCAGTTTTTCTGAGAGCATAATATCATACTCTGTACATGTTTCAAAAATGATTTTGTCACACATGCATTCTGGAAGGCCTCAACGACAGTTTTCGTGGCACAGATGTTCTGTACATAATTTAGGAACATTTCGGTAGCACTAAGTACTCTGCACACGTTTCAGTGACATTTTAAAATTTGTCCATGAAGCCAAAAACGGCGTTGTTTCTGCGTTGATAAATTTTGCGTTGATACGTTTTTCTTTTTTGTCTTAACTTTTTTTTTAAAGGACATTCTTGTTCATGTTCACACAAATAAAAAGGGAAAATTCGACCTGTGTGTATCTGTATGTGTGTGTGTGTGTGTGTGTGTGTGTGTGTGTGTGTGTGTGTGTGTGTGTGTGTGTGGTGTGTGTGTGCGTGTGTGGTGCGTGCGTGCGTGCGTGCGTGCGTGCGTGCGTGCGTGTGTGTTTGTGTGTGTGCGTGTGTGTGTGTGTGTGTAAACATGCACGCGTACATGTATGTGTATGTATATTCGTGCACGTGTGCCTGTGAATGCCTATCTATCTACCAGAAGAGACAAAATGCTAGTTGTGATGAAATGTGTATTGGGAAAAAACTGAAACAACATGGTGAAGGTGGTGGATAGATGAACAATGGAAAACAGTTGTAGTTTTTCTAGTGCTGTGATTTTCTGCTTAAATGTCTGTCTTTTTTTATCTGTCAGTTTGTCTGTCTTTCCAAAAGCGTTTAATCTTATCTATATTGGCACATACTTCTTTTAAACATCATTAGAGTTTATTCGTTGCAGTTCGTTTCTTATTCATTCATCTATCAGTGCAAAGTTGATATGCCCCACGTGGTCGGCTCCATGGTTTATTTTCTCAGTCTGCGAAAGTTTTGTTGAAATTCAAAGGGATTTTCTAATAGAATATTTACCCAGGGACCCTCTCTTAGTCCCTGACCTTGTTACATGTGCATTTTGCGCCTAGGTTCTTAGTTTACCGTGTCATTCGGAGGGCGAGCGCACAGACCAAGAGTTAGGGTCTAGTGGGAAGAGGGTAGATAACAATCTGCATCGTGTGGGTTGAATCACAGGCACGGGATTCCATCCCTTCCTGGGAGAGTGCGGCATATCCACGGCGCACATTTTATTCTTTTTGTTTGCCTTTCCTGATATATGTGCTTAAGCATTTATTTTTGGACCAGATATCTAGCTATCAAGATCGTATCCAAACGACTCATGTTCATTTCATTTACTATGCAAAACAATGCTCTCTCTCTCTCTCTACCTATAATGACCCTGAACGATTTTAACTGAATAACGATGCGGCTGTTTTTTAGGAATAATCAATTTTGTTTCCTTATGTTGGAGACCCCACTCTGTGGAACACTGAGAAGAACAAGAAAAATATCTATATATAGCTGTCGTGAAAGGGGCAACGTTTGACCAGAAATCATTTACAACTGGCACAAATAATAGCTGTTTAGATAAACAATGCCTTGTCTATCTATCATGAATTATTTTCAGAATAATTCTCGTTTTTTCATATAGACTTGATTTATTTATATACCAATACATGATTTGTACATCATGATATGCTATGACATGTAACGCATTAATCACAGATAATGCTGACAAGAAGTAGTGTAGACTGTCGCCAATCGTTTGTAAATCGCATTTGTTTAAATTTCAAATCAACATGTCGGATAGATAATGATGATGTCCCTTGATTTGGTGACAGTGGGCACCCTTTGTTAGGTACCGTTATGAGGTATAATAGTTAAGTGAAGGCAAACTACTGACTGCTGCATCGTTCTTGAGTCTTGACGAAACAACTGACACACTCTTGTAAATGGAACAGAACAGGGGCGGATGACGGAGGCGTCCAGCAGGACAGGAGAGAGAGGGAGGAGGGGAGGGGGAGGAGGGGGAGTTCCGATTCCGTTTCAGAATTCTGCAGTGGTTTAGAAAATTTCTCGCGCGGGCGGAGAGGGAGAGGAGAGAAATCGGGATGGAAGTGGGTGTGGTGGGAGGAGGGAAAGGAGAGGCGGGGCAGAACTTATTGTCTCGCGTCTAGCAAAATAATGTAGTACTCCCTCTCCCTCCATCCCCCCCTCTCTCTCTCTCTCTCTCTCTCTCTCTCTCTCTCTCTCTCTCTCTCTCTCACACACACACACACACACACACACACACACACACACACACAACGCCCGTGTGCACACACACGTACACACACACGTACACACATACACACACACACACACACACACACACACACACACACACACACACACACACACACACAACGCCCGTGTGCACACACACGTACACACACACGTACACACACACACATACACACACACACACACACACACACACACACACACACACACACACACACAACACACACACGCCCGTTGCACACACACGTACACACACACACACACACACACACACACACACCACACACACGTACACACACGCACACACACACACACACACACACACACACACACACACACACACACACACACACACGCACACACACACACACACACACACCACACCACACACACACACACACACAAAAACGCCCGTGTGCACACACAGTACACACACACACACAACACACACACACACACACACACACACACACACACACACACACACACATTGTGAAGAGTTGCGTGAAGGAAAAGAGAGGCGGGGCAGAACTTATTGTCTCTCGTTTAGCAAATGGAGTACACACACACACACACACACACACACACACACACACACACACACACACACACACACACACACACACACACATTGTTAAGAGCTGCGGGGGATGGGTTGCATGCAGTTATTTCCCTTTACCAAATGAAGAACACTCGCTGAAAATGTGTTGGTCGAGACGGATGTACGGGGTAGGGGGCAGGGTGTAGGAAGGGGGAGTGCGGCGCAATGTGGTTGGGTGGAAACAGTGATATTGCATAAGCTGCTTATTGTCTGATAATGTGTTTCTCTAACGATTTTTTTCCCACTCTGTTTTCCCCGAAATGCACTCTCCACGAAGCTCTGAGATTATCAGGAAAAAAAAAAAGAATGAACGAAGATACAGAAATACGAAGGAAACGAGAGAGGATCCAGAACCATTGCACCTACCCTCTCTCTCCTCCTTCTCCCCAACTCTCCCCCTCCCCATCCTCTCCCCCACCCCCACCCCCTCCCCACAGCTTTCTCTCACCGCCCCCTCCCAACTCACTATGCTTCCTTACACACACACACACACACACACACACACACACAACACACACAACAACAACAACAACAACAACAACAACAACAACAACAACAACACACACACACACACACACACACACACACACAACAACAACAACAACAACAACAACAACAACAACAACAACAACACACACACACACACACACACACACACACACACACACCACACACACACACACACACACCACACACACACACACACACACACACACACACACACACACACACACACACACGATCGCACGCTTCTCCCCCCTCACGTTCCCCACAACAGCCTAGAACATGGGCTCTGTGAATCTGTGAGTAACGTTCCCGCGTAAGAAGCGATAAAATTCACGATTCGTCTCTCCCTTCGGACCAGATTTGTTTGTTTGTTTTTTGTTTGTTTGTTTGTTTGTTTGCCACGACTAAGACCTTTAGAAGCTGGAAGCACGGGTGGTGTCAACGTCCTTCGTATGCTTGGATTAGAACAGGCAGGAGTGAACTCCACTGTGGTGATCAGTAGCAGGGCGACGTCTCCTCTGGTAAGTTGCCTCATGAAAATCTGAAACTGGTATTGAATTCGTGGCTCTTTATGGACTGATAATGTTGGGGCCACTCGACAGAATGCTTCTGAATGTGGCTTTATTATGGAGAGACAGACAGACAGACAGACAGACAGAGAGCCGAGTAGAGCGGCAGAGCATAACGTCATTAGGAAAACATTGAAGATGAGACAGGAAAAAAAGAAAAGAAGACAAAGACCTTGAGTAGTGGTCCTAACAGCTTTTGTTTCAGCTGGAGAAATAAACGAAGTCCGTGTTTTAGAGCTACGCGCGCTTCAATTGGAAGTACAACAAGCGACGACAGCAACAAGGAAGATGTCCTGGGCTGCTGACATTCTGTGGGAATATCCGCTTGCGCAGGTCAGCTTAAATGTGTGCAGTGAACAAACAAAACAAAACATAAATAGGAAAGAGATGGATGGTTTTAGCAGAAGAAAATATAGGTGTTGCTGTGTATGTGTGGAGAGCTGGGAGAAAAAAAAAAGCGGTGTATGAATGATGGCCTGAGAGGACGCGAAGAACGAGGGCAGAATATAAAAAGCGACAACTGGAAGGGTTCTGGGGAGAGCGCAAACCTCCGCATTTGGATCCGGATCCACACCAGAAATGCAAGGCAAAAAGAAGTACCTTTACTGCAGCATAGGAGAGTGAAAATAGGGTCAGAAGGTAGGATTTGTTGTTGTAGTAGTTTTTAATTATGTGTACAATGCACTTCAAGGGTGGAAACAAGATTATTTTTCTGCTAGGGGAAGTAAAAAGAGGCACAGACTGAAAGAATCACTTCCCATTTATTCCTTTTTTTTTCTTTAATAGGCTATGGAAATTGGAACTGTCGACGTTTATATCACTAAACATCTTTAAAAGTGTTTTTTTTTTTTTAAATTGCTTCGTGGATAATTATCAATTGGTCAACAACAGCTTCACAGTGTTCATCTTTAGTGGAAAACGTGTAAAGAGTTCGCTGAACGGGATCGTAGATCTTCCCTTTGCTCAGGATCCGTCTGACGGATCCTAACTAGAATGTACGTCGTTCATCCTTAGGCCAAATTTGACTTATCCACCGCGTATGATTAAAATCGGTTGTCGCCTTTTGCGTGATCGTGCTGACAGACAATCAGACAAACAAACAAACAGACAGACAGACGTGGGTGAAAGCGTAACCTTCCCGGTGAAATAAACAAAGAAAGAAACCCAAAACGTGGATGGCCGGCTAGGAGTCTGCCAACACGCTGTCCCACGCCTTTGTTTAACACACAGAAATAATCACAACCTGAGAAGGTTATGTTTTCACCCCCGTCCAAAAGTTGTGTTGTTTGTGTGGAATATAACCAAATGCGTGTCTCAGGGTTCGCATTCATGTTTGCGAATGATTTCGTAATGCAGAATCAAAAGAAGTTTCTTGTGAATGCTTTTTTTTTCTTCTTCTTTTTTTTTATTGTTGTTTTATTCGGAGAGAAGACACAGAGACAAAGTACAATAAACAAACGAACAAACAAAAAGCAAACAAAGAAACAATCAAATAGGCAAAACAGGCGGCCACATACTTCAGCCTAAAGCAAACAAACGAACAAATAATCAAACAGACAAACACGCAGCCAGAGACAAACAACAAGACAGAAGAAAAAACAAACAAACAAATAAACTCCAAAGGAAGAAATGCAACAACGACAACGCCCAGCGGGTGGTGCTAAGCAGACACGCATGTCCATGTCGTGTGTTCTTACACAACGGCGAAACTCCACGGCCGGTGTAACGAAAAGTTTTAACTCCCCGAATGGTTTAACTCCCAGGGAGTTAAACTGTTCATTTGTAAATTTTAACTCCCTGGGAATTAAAAACTAGAATATAAAAAAACTAACTCCCTCGGTGTTTCAGTTTGACTCCAGGGGAGTTATTCTGACATACCACCAGAATGACTCCCACCCACCACCCACTCCCCGCACCTCGCTACCAGCCATGCATCTTATATATATATATATATATATATATATATATATAATATTTTTTTTTTTTTTTTTTTTTTTTTTTTTTTCCGAAATTGTTTGTGTTGTGTGTGTGTGTGTGTGTGTGTGTGTGTGTGTGTGTGTGTGTGTGTTCTTACACTAACTTGCCAGATCAAGACTTGTCAGGTAGAATTGTTTCCTTCAATATTATTGGTTTCTGTGAATTAGTCACGTGTCCTGAATTTTATCGAAAAATTTGTGTTTTTCTGATTGGCTGGCCGACTTTCATTTTTAGCTTGGCACAGGCACACCACCACACGTGTGACGAGTCACTTGACAACTTCATCAGATCGGTCCCAGGCAGCCACCCTCTTGTACAAATTGTACAAAAACAGGCACCAACACCCCCCCCCCCCCCCCCCCCCCCCCCCCTTTCTCTATCCCATGTGTCTCACACACAAATTTCTAATCTATGCCAACCCTTTTTCTCCGTCCTTCTCTCCCAGATGTAGCGATCAATACAAACAATTTTACGTCACGTCGCGACTACTCGTCATTCTCTCCCCACCTTCCTTACCCTCTCAATCCCCCCCCCCCCCCCCCCTTACTCCCTAATTTGGCGGCATGACACAATAAAATATTGAAAACTTTCCATTTCTACACCATTTGAGTGTAATGGCCTACACTTATGGGTGACTGTTTGATAGTCGAATAGATTCCATGAGAGAGAGAGAGAGAGAGAGAGAGAGAGAGAGAGAGAGAGAGAGAGAGAGAGAGAGAAACGCCAAAGACTGAAGGTACAGTATTTCTACCAAAGGCATCAAACCATTAATTCATGTATATACAGACTTTACATACAGATTATATACAAAAAGACATAGTAAAATATCAAGGACATGCATAGATGAGCACATGAATATTACACGGACATTTCCTTTCCCTACGATGATGATGATCATGAACATTAAATCCCCTTCTCCATTCTCTTACCGGAAGACACCTGGGAATAGGTGGGTGGGGAGTCATCTTAGTCATGATCAGATTAACTCCCCCTCTGTTACAAAGTAACTCCCTGGGAGTCAGAAAACACGTGTACACATTAACTCCCAGGGGAGTTATTCTAAACTGTGAAAAACTGACTCCCCTTAGTGGGCAGGGAGTTAAACTTTTTCACGCCTGGATTAACTCCCGGGAGTTAATCTGTACTAACTCCCAGGGGGTCATTCTATTACAGGGTGGGAGTTAAGTCTGATATATGTACAAAATGACTCCCCCATTAATGTTCCAAGAATTTGTTGAGACTTGTACAAAAAGATTTTAGAACATTTGAAGTTTTACTGAGTGGAGTTATTTTTGCACAGGGTGGGAGTCTTTCTAGTTTAACTCCCTGGGAGTTAAAATTTACATATGAACAGTTTAACTCCCTGGGAGTTAAACCATTCGGGGAGTTAAAACTTTTCGTTACACCGGCAATCCTTACGTCTGTCACAGGTGTGAGCGGCTGAAAGGGAGGTAATCATAGTGCCAGGTAGCGCGCGAATGGCAGCGGAGCGTCTTCCTATCTATCCTTTGGCGTATCGACATGTTAACGCTTCCTTCTTGAGGAAAACAAACAGAATGTATGATCTAGTTGAAACAAGGTGGTAAGATTGTGTGTGTGTGTGTGTGTGTGTGTGTGTGTGTGTGTGTGTGTGTGTGTGTGTGTGTGTGACACGGTGCAAATGAAAATCCGGTGCGATTAGCAATTACCCCCAAGGTAAATGGCACTGGCTATATGCACCGGGATAATTAAGAATTGGCTGCTGTACCGGTGCAATTTTAAATCACACCTATGCAAAAATTAATGA
>CM065723.1:54567654-54577654 GCA_033310375.1 Conus canariensis
CGTCCGTCGATCTCGTTTTAAAAAAGTTCTGCCACAGCCTTTTTTTTTTTTTTTTTTTTTTTTGTCGCTACCTCCCCTCAACATTCCTTCTCATCCCCCTCTCCTCCTGCTTAAGAACTTGTTTTTTTTTTGGCCACCACAGACCTTTGGAAAGAAATTAGGCACCCCCACCTCCACCAAATCCTCAGTAGGCGCTTGAATCGATCTCTGCTCCGTTCTGTACACATAAAACTGTAATTCTAATTAGTTAAGACACAAGGAAACAAAACTGTACATAAACTTGTTTCAACTTATTCGTGCACAAAGGAGGTATGTAACGACAAGATGCCGACTGTTTAGAAAAGACAGTGTTATTTAAATGTCATGCTGATTTGAAATTAAACAAATAGCCTGTCACTTTTAATCGATCGGCAACGTTTGCAATTGTTCTGCGTCAGGCAGTCTCTGTAAATAGTGCATTATACACCGAAACAAATCGTGATACAAATAATGCATGGTGAATTATGCATCTGGCTAAATCTTCTTACTGGCAGTCTTCAACTTGCTTCTTATGAAGACTAATACACTGTTGGCCGTTTTGGTTATGCAGTCCGCAGAAGCCTTCTAATTGAGATCTGTGATGAAGTTATCTCCAAGGTGCGTAAAGCTGGTTGAACATTCTGGTGTAACCCCCCCCCCCCCCCCCCCCCCCCCCCCCCCCCCCCCCCCCCCCTTCAGCTGGTTATCAAGAGGCTGGGCCTCTTTGATCTACTGCAAGAGAATACGTTACACTTACATGGATAAAACTCCGTCCCCCATTTTCTCCCCATTGTGACAAGCTGTTTTGATCATTCCGAAAAAGACCGCAGTCCTTGCTGTTGTTGATCACTTTACGCACGACGTAGTCATGCCCCTGCAACTCTGCGTCAGATCTCCAGTCGCTCACTCTTGCTATGGCCCTCGGCAGTTGTTCCCCAGCTTCCTGAGGCCAAAGGCGAGAGGAGGAGAGCAGAGAGACAGAGGCTGAAGATGCGTCTCCACGTCTATAGGCACATTTTGCAAACCGCTGACAGTGTTTAATGTAATTGTACAGCAAGCAAAGCCAGCATTTTTCAATGCTTAAGTATTAGCATGCACTATATCCGAGCCACTTTTTGTAGTCACAGACATTCATGTACAGAGCAAAATCAACTCCGTTTCCATCATTTGGCTCTCCTTCTTTACCACAAAAGTTTAGTGACTGTTTCACTGGCAAAATTAGAACCATTCGTGAAAGTCTTGACCAATGTCTGATCTTCACCAGGAAACTTTTTCTAGTATCATTTTTCTGGCTTTGGGCCTGTGACTGACACAGCTGTAAAACAAATAATTAAGAATACCGCCATGAAGACATGTGTCTTGGATCAACTCCCATCTTCCTTGTGATCCGCCATCATTGATGATATGTCACCTGACATCACTGCTCGGCTGTTTCTCTTCTGTGTTCAAAACCGCTTTTGTCAGACCTCTACTATTAAAAAAAAAAAAACCCTCTCTGGATGCCGAAAACTTGAAAAACTGTGAGTCTGTCTCAAGTTTATCCTTTCTATCTTGAGATCATTGAAAATTATCCTTTTCAAGCTCCCTGACCCCCTACGTCGAACAACCTGCTCTACTCTCTGCATTCTGCCTAACGCACTGGTCACAATACTGAAACTGCTCTCCTGAAAAAAGTTAATGATGTCTTCACTGCTCTTGACGACAGTCAAATCTCTCTAGTGTTACCCCTGGATTTATTGGCCGCTTTTGATACTATTGATACGGGAATCCTTCTGTCTGGTCTTCACAACACTTTTGGCATATCTGATCAAGTTCTTTCATGGTTTTACTCATATTTCTCTACTCGCGCACGAGCTCTTTTTGTTCATGGTTTTTCTTCTCATCCAGCGGCCTTGCAGTATGGAGTCCCCCAGAGATCCGTGTTGGGCCCTATTCTCTTTATTGTTTATACACACCCTATCTCTGACATCATAGCTTTTCCCAACAGGGTATTTTCGATGACAATCAGCATTACATGTCTGGTGATATTTCGCACATTCTTTCAGCTATCCATCCAACAGAATTATATATATATGAGATACTGAAGCACGGATGAAAAACAACAAGCTTCGGCTGAACACTGACAAAACTGAAATGATTTTCATTGCATTCAAAAGACTCCTGTCCAAAGACTGCCTTCCCACTTCCGTGCAATTAGTAAACTGCCTCATTCAGACCTCTACGACTGCGCGCCTTCAAGGCATTACACACGATCACCATGTTTTTGTTTTCAACTTCATGTTTCCTCTGTCACGCTTGCTTCTCAGCGCTTCGCTCCATTGGTTAAGTTCGCCATCTTCTCTCTGAAGATGCTGCCAAAAGTCTCATCTCTGTTTTCGTTCTCTCGAGACTGGATTACTGTATATCTCTCCCGGCTGGCTATCCGCAAAATCTTCTGTTCCTGCTTAAAAAAAAAGAGCAAAACAATGCTGTTCCACTAATCTTTAGATGCTCTTAATCCACTTATGTCAATTCCATATTCCTTTTTTTTCACTAGCTGCCTTATAAAACACGAATAGAATCTAAATTCTCTGCAGTGCTTCAAAACCCTGAATAGCTAGGCTCCTTCATGGCTTGCTGGTCTTCTCCATCTCGACGATCCATCACGACAGTTGCGTTCCTCATCTAATATTCACCTGTTATTCTTTTTGTTTCCAGGCCCCATCCTCATGGAACAAACTCTCCTCCTCCCTCCGACGTTCTCATTCTCTGTCATCCTTGAACCCTCTCTCAAAACACCTCTCTTAATATCCTGATGAATCTGAATCTCCTTACACCACCTGCTGCGCTGCGCTGCGTGTGCGCGCGCATGTTCGCGCGCGCGCGTGTGTGTGTGTGTGTGTGTGTGTGTGTGTGTGTGTGTGCATGGATGGTAGTCGGGATGTGAATTAACTATAGCATGGTTGGATAAAATGCACTTTGATGCGTTCCTCTGTGTGTGTGTGTGTGTGTGTAGTGTGTGTGTGTGTGTGTGTGTGTGTGTGTGTGTAGTGTGTGTGTGTGTGTGTGTGTGTGTGTGTGTGTGTGTCCTTTTTATTTGTATTCTTGCCGTTGTAAGCGCTTAGGACTTATTATTAAGATTCAGCGCTATTGATGCCCATTATCAAACAATGCTGTGATTTTTTTAACCAATCAGTACTACACAGTTATATACCTCTTTGAAGTGCAGATAATTTGAAACAAATGACTGCCAGTTTTAACTTCCTTTAGCCCTAATTAAACAGCTAACAGTCTCTGACATTCTGACGCAGAACAGTCTCTTGTACGTAGACCGCAGCAAGGATGGATCACACCGTCTGGGAGGGGGTGGGGGGGGGGGGGGGGGGGAGGGGGAGGAAGAGTGCGGTTCGATTTCTTTTCAAAAGTCTACGGTGGCGAAAAATAAGCTCTTGAGCAGCGGAGAGAACAAGAGGATGAAGAGGGAGAGAGGGTGGAAAAAGGAAGGGCAGGGACAAAAGTTTTGTTGTTTTTTTTTACGAAACGAGATCAAAGGAAGTTCTTCACAAATGGTTTGTTACTTCTTTTCTTCTGTTTCATCTTGTTTTTGTTTTTTGTTTTTTTGTTCGTTTGTTTCTTTGTGTTTGTGTTGGTTTCTTTGTTATTTCTATTTTCCTTGGAGAAGAAACACAAAGAAAATATACGCGTGAATTAAAATTTAAAAAAAAAACAGAAACGAACATTAAGAGCAGTAAAGCAATCCGCTTGACGGACAGGCAGACAGACAGACAGGGAAGAGAAATGCAAGCCAAAGCAAACACACCAAAACACCCTAACAAACAAATGCGTCAATGACAACGCCCAGCTGGCGCTAAGCTGACGCGGTTTGTCCGTGTTGCGTGTTCTCACGCATCAGCGAAATTTCGCCACAGTTCTCGGCCCCTGTACTTGCGGCTGAAGGGGAGCTAGCTAACCATGCCACAAGGTGGCGCTTGCATGACAATGAAACATCTTCCGATCCATTGGCGCAGTCACATTTCAACGCTTCCTCCGAAAAAACAAACAAAAAAAAACAGGATGTTATGATTCAGTCAACACCAAGGGGAATGTTGAAAAGAAAAATATCAAAGAAAATGGAATGGTGTCCCATGGAATTCTCAAACTAACTCCATTCGCAAGTTTGTGTTTCTTCGTTCATTTCTCTCCCTCCCTCCCTCACCACACACACACACACACACACACACACACGGGTGTGCGCGCGTGCATACACGTGCAGCTATTCTCTTTCTCTCTACGCATGCATGCATGTATTCTCTCTCTCTCTCTCTCTCTCTCTCTCTCTCTCTCTCTGCGTGCGCGTGTGTGTATGAGTGCGCGTGCGCGAGCGTGTGTGTACACCTGCATGTGCGTGTGTGTGTGTGTGTGCATATTCTCTTTCACGCGTGTTTGTGGGTGTATAGTCTTTTGAAAAGATTTGAGATCATTTATGACATAGCATTTAGTCATATATGATTGTCCCCCTTGTCTAAAAGGGCTGTACAGCTATTGGACGATTAAAAAAAAAGTGTCAGTCTCTCTCTCTCTCTCTCTCTCTCTCTCTCTCTCTCTCTCTGTGTGTGTGTGTGTGTGTGTGTGTGTGTGTGTGTGTGTGTGTGTGTGTGATAAACTACGTTTAAGTAAAACGTTAATTTTTTTTTTTTTTTTTTTTGTCATTGCTTTTACATATGATATTAAGCATACAGAAATGCCTGTCTTGTGCGATTACTGCTATGAACTGGTCATGGTATCGTCTTTAGTAAGATATATTACACGTCTTCTTTGTCTAGTTTTTAGGGGAGTGGAGGGCTTGCTTGTACGTTCTTATAATCTTCAGGCACCCACTCATAAGGGACCTAGACCTACAAATAAAGAGCTGCTCAACTCCATGCACATGAAAGTGATATCTTCTCTTACAAAACGTATTTTTCGAATGTATTGATATCTTTATAGATTTTTGCTGCTTTAACCTTCATGTTGTGCAAGTGAAAATGACATTGCTTTATTGTGGTTCATGGTATTCACCCCTTCTTTTCGATGGCGAGAGTTGGTTTAATTCTATGAGAGTGTCATTAGAGTGTTGAGCCCATGGCAATATCCTCACTTGCCACCCACAAGAGCAGATCATCTATTGACGAAATGAAGCTCAAGGAATGGTTAATAAAGTTTCTGTTCTTTCATGGATTATCTTCTCTTTTGGAAGTAAATGTGGACATTGTCATAAGCGCCTATGCCGCGCCTATTGAATCATATGCTTCTCTCTCTCTCTCTCCTCTCTCTCTCTCTCTCTCTCTCTCTCTCTCTCTCTCTCTCCTTGCTTTTCAGTATTAGTTTTCAACTCCTCTTCTCGCCGTTTCTTTCATGTGTTCAAGATAGGGTTGTATCTTGTGTTAGTTTATTTTGGATGGTTTCTATGGTCCTCATTCTATTTTCGTACAGAATGTTGTCCATATTATTTTTGGATTTTTGTAAGGTAAACTGAGTTGCTCTCTCTCTCTCTCTCTCTCTCTCTCTCTCTCTCTCTCTCTCTCTCTCTCTCTCTCTCTCCGTCCCCCGAATTTTCATATTTCTTGCCCTCCCCCCCTCCTCTCCGTTCAGCCTTCATCCACCCCCACCCCCTCCTTCCCTACCCCATACATCACTAGCACCCTCATTTTTTTTTTTCTTTATTTTTTTTCTCCATATTTACAAAAGTTAGTGGGTGTCGTTTCAAGTTCTTGTTTGGCCCCCCACACCCTCCCATCCCGGGAATCGTTTCCGGCCCTTCTCCATCCTCCCCTCCCCTTCTAACTCTCGTTTCTACCCCTCTCCCCTCCTCCCCCTTCTCTTTTCTTCTGGTCCGATTTCGACTGTTTCCTCCCCTACCCTTCTCTCACCCTCCTCCCTCTCTCGTTTTCACCCCCTTCCTTTTGATCTGCTTCTACCTCTCGCCCACCCCACCGCCCGCCTCCGCTCTTCATGGCTTCCTCCTGCCCCCCCCCCCCCCCCCCCTTACTACAGTTCTCACCTTCCCACCTCTCCCATCCCCCCCCCCCCCCCCACCTTGCCTTTCTACCTCTTCCGATCCCCACTTCGTGCTCCTCCTTCCAACCTTTTTGTTCTCATGGTGAATTGGCAACTAACGTATCACTCTGTTTGCTGGACTAATTCTGTTCGCTGTGCCTATATATCTGGCGCCTCTGCAGACAAGAAACACACGGAACAACATAATATCAAACCTTCCCTATATGTGACAGTGTTCCAAGCTTACCACCCATAACGCCCCAAACTAACATATACACGAACCAACAATAATATCAAGAGACCTGCACAAGCAACAAATACACAATTTCCAAACTGGCGTAGCTTTCTGATGTGGACGACTGTCACACAGAACACACACATTAACAGAAATAATTACAAATCACTTCGCGACGGGTGTAAACGGAAATCTTAAATGAAGCCGGAAGTCGAAAATACTACCTAAAATGCCTGATTCTTTGTGATCGCGAACACAGTAATTGTTTATATCACATTGTTTGCAGAGGTAGAATACCTCCTTTCCTTCTTCTTTCTTCTTCTCCTCCTCTTCTTTCTTCGTCTTCTCCTCCACCTCATCCTCTTTCCTCCCCATCCTCTTCCTCTTCCTTCTTCTTCTTCTTCGTCTTCTTCTTCTTTCTTCTTCTTTCCAGCTGCCGGTTTCATTTTGCTGGGATTGGCAGCAGCTAAATTGAAACCGAGGTTGTGTCAGAATGAACGTATTTTTTTGCGTTAATTTCCAAGTATTTCGTGCATTACAGTCGAATGAAACGTTAGATCTGGTGTGTGCTGTCTTGACGTAGTTCAATCGGTACCTTAAGTTACATTATGCCTACGTCATAGTCTTAAGCCTACGTCATACTCTTCCGGTTACGACACTGGTTCAAAGATTCACGCTCATCGTTCTTTTAAGAGACAGTACTGCAACCAGTGGTGATGAGAATCTCGTGGTTTTAAAACAGAGCCTGCTACCATAGAGGAAAAAAAAAATAGAGATACAATTATTTTCTCCTTCAACACTGACGAACAAAACCAGACTCAGACAGTGTGGAAAATGTACGAGATTTGTGTCTCCCGTCGAACTGGATAAAATGTAGAGCACCCCGTTTCCGTGTTCTGTATATTGTTACTGATTGATTTGTGACAGTGCAGGGTAGTATCAGTGTTGGGACCAATTGTGACATTCATGGCGCGATCAGTTTTTAGAGTGAAAACAAAAGCATCTCTCAGCCAGGGGGAGTAACAACAGCTACCGACTGAAAGAGTTACTTTCCGCGCGCTTTTGGACACACACACACGCATGCACGCACGCACGCGCACACACACACACACACACACACACACACACACACACACACACAACGTGGTAACACAAGATGTTAAGTTTTGAGTCTTATAAAGTTTTCGTATTTTGTAAAATTATTGAACTTTGTATGTAGTCATCAATTCGGAAATAGTAATTTTACAGTTTTGATGTTCTTTGAAATTTTGTAACAATCTTCCTGAGCGTAACACTTGATCCACCCTTTGATCGGGTTAACATGTCCCTAAAAGCTTTCGCTATGGGGACGTGCAACCTCGACCATTACCTTGATCAGGGTCCACGCCACAGATCCACATCAAACTTGGAAAGACTGATTCTTAGACTGCATGTTATCTTTTCATTAAATTTTGTTAAAATCTTTTGTGCAGTGTCTGTGTAACCTTATTGGCAAACAAACAACCGAGCTTAGATGAAAACGTAATATTCTCAGCCAGTGTTATTAACAAGGGAAGCTGCTTTTGTCACTGTGGTAAAAATAATCCAGTTACACGAGAGTCCAACGTACTTCCCTTGTTTATTTTTCACACTTTATGTCTCTTCATCTCCCTTCTACTTCTGTTTTGATCTAATGTTGTAAAATTCAACCAACCACAAGGGGCCACATTAGAGTTGTTCCACTTCTATTACTATAATAATAACGATAACAGAGATGATGATTATAATGTTGATGATGATGGTGATGATGATCACGAACAATAAGAATAATGATGATAATGATAACGCACAGAGGAGCCAAAATTACAGGGATCATCACCACGGAAGGGAAATAGCCATGTTACAGTGGAAGCAACACTGTATGATTTGCTTGTTTCCCTTTTCCTGCACGTCCGTCGTGAAATCGACCGCTTGACCCAGCAATCATGACCTTCACCTTGCTTCCACTCTCCCTCCTTCCTTCCGTTAGCCCCTTCATTCCCATCACTCCCTCTACTTCGTTCCCCATCTCCCAGTTTTTCTCCTACCATCCATCCCCTTGTCTTTCATTTACCTACCTTCAGCCATCTCCCAAACGGTCACCTTTTTTCCCTCCCACACACTCCACCTCGTCCCACTCTAATCCATACCTCCCCATCCCTATCTCCTTCACGCTCACCTCTCCCCCCCCCCCCTCCTCCTCTCTTCTTCCTACCACCTCTTTGGTTTTCCCACCTGTTCCTTCCCTAGGTTCCTTTTCTTCTCTTTCTGTCCCCCTCATTCACTGGAGAACAGAAATCTTGGGTACAATCATTATTTGAGGCAGAAAAAAATCATTCTATCAAAATGCATCCTACAGGAAACAACAGGGAAGGGGAACTGTGTGTGTGTGTGTGTGTGCTGTGTGTGTGTGTGTGTGTGTGTGAATACTCTCTCTCTCTCTCTCATCTCCTCTCTCTCTCTCTCATCTCTCTCCTCTCTCTCTCCTCCTCTCTCTCTCTCTCTCTCTCTGTTGTCCTCCGTCCCACTGTAGTGGATGCCGCTCCATTCTGGTCCCTAGCTGTCCACAGCCAGCACCTGGCTTGTCCTGCCGCAGCCCTCGCACCGGCAACTCATTGGAAGCAGTCTATGCAGTCATGAGGCAGTCTATCAGAAGACGCTGCACTGCTGCCAAGTCACCACGGTGATGTTCAGTGGTGCCTGTCCAACATGCGCAATACACCACTTACTATGCCCCCTTCTGCAATACACTGCTTACTATGCCCCCTTCTGCATACACCACTTACTATGCCCCCTTCTGCAGTACATTACTTACTATGCCCCCTTCTGCAATACACCGCTCACTATGCCCCTTCTGCAATACAGCGCTTACTATGCACCTTCTGCAATACACGCTTACTATGCCCCCTTCTGCAATACACCCTTAATATGCCCCCTTCTGCAATACACCTACTTATATGCCCCCTTCTGCAATACACCACTTACTATGCCCCCTTCTGCAATACACCGCTTACTATGCCCCCTTCTGCAATACACCACTTACTATGCCCCCTTCTGCAATACACCACTTACTATGCCGTCTTCTGCAATACACCACTTACTATGCCCCCTTCTGCATACACCGCTTACTATGCCCCCTTCTGCAGTACACCACTTACTATGCCCCCTTCTGCAATACACCGCTTACTATGCCCCCTTCTGCAATACACCACTTACTATGCCCCCTTCTGCAATACACCACTTGCTATGCCCCCTTCTGGAATATACCACTTACTATGCCCCCTTCTGCCATACACCACTTACTATGCCCCCTTCTGCCATACACCACTTACTATGCCCCCTTCTGACCACAATAATTTCGTGGTCGCGGAGCCGACGTCGGTGACCACCCCTCTCCAGAGGGCGCCACCAGTCCGTCTGACAGACAGCCGGCCCCCATGAACTTGCCAACACCAGTGACGTGACCTCAAGGCGAACTCGCCAAGGACACAGACGTGGAGAGGAAATCGAAACTGAGGTCACCACGAGATTTGGACATGAACGGCCACAGAATCTGAGACAGTTTTTTACGCTGATCATTGAGGAGAAGAGTCACGATGACGATACTCTGGAGTTCCACTCTGGTCTGAGACTGCACGACAGGGCTACGCTGACTTCCCTGATGTATTCCCATGTCGACCAGGCCCGGGAGATGCACCCACCTGCAATGTTGGT
>CM065723.1:54582654-54600154 GCA_033310375.1 Conus canariensis
CGTGGTACAGCTGTGTTGAGCATGTTTTCAAAACGTTTTGGTAAGTCTGGTATTTGCGGGTACAGCTGTGTTGAGCGTAGTTTCAAAACGTTTTGGTAAGTCTGGTATTTGCGGGGTACAGCAGTGTTGAGCATGTTTTCAAAACGTTTTGGTAAGTCTGGTATTTGAGTGGTACAGCTGTGTTGAGCATGTTTTCAAAACGTTTTGGTAAGTCTGGTATTTGCGTGGTACAGCTGTGTTGAGCCTGTTTTCAAAACGTTTTGGTAAGTTTCGTATTTGCGTGGTTCAGCTGTGTTGAACATGTTTTCAAAACGTTTTGGTAAGTCTGGTATTTGCGTGGTACAGCTGTGTTGAGCATGTTTTCAAAACGTTTTGATAAGTCTGGTATTTGCGTGGTACAGCTGTGTTGAGCATGTTTTCAAAACGTTTTGGTAAGTCTGGTATTTGCGGGTACAGCTGTGTTCAGCATGTTTTCAAAACGTTTTGGTAAGTCTGGTATTTGCGGGTACAGCGGTGTTGAGCATGTTTTCATAAGTTTTGGTAAGTCTGGTATTTGCGTGGTATAGCTGTGTTGAGCCTGTTTTCAAAACGTTTTGGTAAGACTGGTATTTGCGTGGTACAGCAGTGTTGAGCATGTTTTCAAAACGTTTTGGTAAGTCTGGTATTTGCGTGGTTCAGCTGTGTTGAGCATGTTTTCAAAACGTTTTGGTAAGTCTGGTATTTGAGTGGTACAGCTGTGTTGAGCATGTTTTCAAAACGTTTTGGTCAGTCTGGTATTTGCGTGTACAGCTGTGTTGAGCATCTTTTCAAAACGTTTTGGTAAGTCTGGTATTTGCGTGGTACAGCTGTGTTGAGCCTAGTTTCTAAACGTTTTGGTAAGTCTGGTATTTGCGGGGTACAGCTGTGTTGAGCATGTTTTCAAAACGTTTTGGTAAGTCTGGTATTTGAGTGTACAGCTGTGTTGAGCATGTTTTCAAAACGTTTTGGTAAGTCTGGTATTTGCGTGGTACAGCTGTGTTGAGCCTGTTTTCAAAACGTTTTGGTAAGTCTGGTATTTGCGTGGTTCAGCTGTGTTGAACATGTTTTCAAAACGTTTTGGTAAGTCTGGTATTTGCGTGGTACAGCAGTGTTGAGCATGTTTTCAAAACGTTTTGGTAAGTCTGGTATTTGCGTGGTACAGCTGTGTTGAGAATATTTTCAAAACGTTTTGGTAAGTCTAGTATTTGCGTGGTACAGCAGTGTTGAGCATGTTTTCAAAACGTTTTGGTAAGTCTGGTATTTGCGTGGTACAGTTGTGTTGAGCATGTTTTCAAAACGTTTTGGTAAGTCTAGTATTTGAGTGGTACAGCTGTGTTGAGCATGTTTTCAAAACGTTTTGGTAAGTCTGGTATTTGCGTGGTACAGCTGTGTTGAGCCTGTTTTCAAAACGTTTTGGTAAGTCTGGTATTTGAGTGGTACAGCTGTGTTGAGCATGTTTTCAAAACGTTTTGGTAAGTCTGGTATTTGCGTGGTACAGCTGTGTTGAGCCTGTTTTCAAAACGTTTTGGTAAGTCTGGTATTTGCGTGGTACAACTGTGTTGAGCATGTTTTCAAAACGTTTTGGTAAATCTGGTATTTGCGTGGTACAGCAGTGTTGAGCATGTTTCAAAACGTTTTGGTAAGTCTGGTATTTGCGTGGTACAGCTGTGTTGAGCCTACTTTCAAAACGTTTTGGTAAGTCTGGTATTTGCGTGGTACAGCTGTGTTGAGCATGTTTTCAAAAGGTTTTGGTAAGTCTGGTATTTGCGTGGTACATCTGTGTTGAGCCTGTTTTCAAAACGTTTTGGTAAGTCTAGTATTTGCGTGGTACAGCTGTGTTGAGCCTGTTTTCAAAACGTTTTGGTAAGTCTGGTATTTGCGGGTGCAGCAGTGTTGAGCCTACTTTCAAAACGTTTTGGTAAGTCTGGTATTTGCGGGGTACAGCTGTGTTGAGCATGTTTTCAAAACGTTTTGGTAAGTCTAGTATTTGCGTGGTACAGCTGTGTTAAGCATGTTTTCAAAACGTTTTGGTAAGTCTGGTATTTGCGTGGTACAGCTGTGTTGAGCATGTTTTCAAAACGTTTTGGTAAGTCTGGTATTTGCGTGGTACAGCTGTGTTGAGCATCTTTTCAAAACGTTTTGGTAAGTCTGGTATTTGCGGGGTACAGCTGTGTTGAGCCTAGTTTCAAAACGTTTTGGTAAGTCTGGTATTTGCGGGTACAGCAGTGTTGAGCATGTTTTCAAAACGTTTTGGTAAGTCTGGTATTTGAGTGGTACAGCTGTGTTGAGCATGTTTTCAAAACGTTTTGGTAAGTCTGGTATTTGCGTGGTACAGCTGTGTTGAGCCTGTTTTCAAAACGTTTTGGTAAGTCTGGTATTTGCGTGGTACAGCTGTGTTGAGCATGTTTTCAAAACGTTTTGGTAAGTCTGGTATTTGCGTGGTACAGCTGTGTTGAGCATGTTTTCAAAACGTTTTGGTAAGTCTGGTATTTGCGTGGTACAGCTGTGTTGAGCATGTTTTCAAAACGTTTTGGTAAGTCTGGTATTTGCGTGGTACAGCTGTGTTGAGCATGTTTTCAAAACGTTTTGGTAAGTCTGGTATTTGCGTGGTACAGCTGTGTTGAGCATGTTTTCAAAACGTTTTGGTAAGTCTGGTATTTGCGTGGTACAGCTGTGTTGAGCATGTTTTCAAAACGTTTTGGTAAGTCTGGTATTTGCGTGGTACAGCTGTGTTGAGCATGTTTTCAAAACGTTTTGGTAAGTCTGGTATTGCGTCTGGTATTTGCGTGGTACAGCTGTGTTGAGCATGTTTTCAAAACGTTTTGGTAAGTCTGGTATTTGCGTGGTACAGCTGTGTTGAGCATGTTTTCAAAACGTTTTGGTAAGTCTGGTATTTGCGTGGTACAGCTGTGTTGAGCATGTTTTCAAAACGTTTTGGTAAGTCTGGTATTTGCGTGGTACAGCTGTGTTGAGCATGTTTTCAAACGTTTTGGTAAGTCTGGTATTTGCGTGGTACAGCTGTGTTGAGCATGTTTTCAAAACGTTTTGGTAAGTCTGGTATTTGCGTGGTACAGCTGTGTTGAGCATGTTTTCAAAACGTTTTGGTAAGTCTGTATTTGCGTGGTACAGCTGTGTTGAGCATGTTTTCAAAACGTTTTGGTAAGTCTGGTATTTGCGTGGTACAGCTGTGTTGAGCATGTTTTCAAAACGTTTTGGTAAGTCTGGTATTTGCGTGGTACAGCTGTGTTGAGCATGTTTTCAAAACGTTTTGGTAAGTCTGGTATTTGCGTGGTACAGCTGTGTTGAGCATGTTTTCAAAACGTTTTGGTAAGTCTGGTATTTGCGGGTACAGCTGTGTTGACATGTTTTCAAAACGTTTTGGTAAGTCTGGTATTTGCGGGTACAGCTGTGTTGAGCATGTTTTCAAAACGTTTTGGTAAGTCTGGTATTTGCGTGGTACAGCTGTTGAGCATGTTTTCAAAACGTTTTGGTAAGTCTGGTATTTGCGTGGTACAGCTGTGTTGAGCATGTTTTCAAAACGTTTTGGTAAGTCTGTATTTGCGTGGTACAGCGTGTTGAGCATGTTTTCAAAACGTTTTGGTAAGTCTGGTATTTGCGTGGTACAGCTGTGTTGAGCATGTTTTCAAAACGTTTTGGTAAGTCTGGTATTTGCGTGGTACAGCTGTGTTGAGCATGTTTTCAAAACGTTTTGGTAAGTCTGGTATTTGCGTGGTACAGCTGTGTTGAGCATGTTTTCAAAACGTTTTGGTAAGTCTGGTATTTGCGTGGTACAGCTGTGTTGAGCATGTTTTCAAAACGTTTTGGTAAGTCTGGTATTTGCGTGGTACAGCTGTGTTGAGCATGTTTTCAAAACGTTTTGGTAACTGTCTGGTATTTGCAGTGGTATCCAGCTGTGTTGAGCATGTTTTCAAAACGTTTTGGTAAGTCTGGTATTTGCGTGGTACAGCTGTGTTGAGCATGTTTTCAAAACGTTTTGGTAAGTCTGGTATTTGCGTGGTACAGCTGTGTTGAGCATGTTTTCAAAACGTTTTGGTAAGTCTGGTATTTGCCTGGTACAGCTGTGTTCAGCATGTTTTCAAAACGTTTTGGTAAGTCTGGTATTTGCGTGGTACAGCTGTGTTGAGCATGTTTTCAAAACGTTTTGGTAAGTCTGGTATTTGCGTGGTACAGCTGTGTTGAGCATGTTTTCAAAACGTTTTGGTAAGTCTGGTATTTGCGTGGTACAGCTGTGTTGAGCCTGTTTTCAAAACGTTTTGGTAAGTCTGGTATTTACGTGGTACAGCTGTGTTGAGCATGTTTTCAAAACGTTTTGGTAAGTCTGGTATTTGCGTGGTACAGCTGTGTTGAGCATGTTTTCAAAACGTTTTGCTAAGCCTGGTATTTGCCTGGTACAGCTGTGTTGAGCATGTTTTCAAAACGTTTTGGTAAGTCTGGTATTTGCCTGGTACAGCTGTGTTCAGCATGTTTTCAAAACGTTTTGGTAAGTCTGGTATTTGCGTGGTACAGCTGTGTTGAGCATGTTTTCAAAACGTTTTGGTAAGTCTGGTATTTACGTGGTACAGTTGTGTTGAGCATGTTTTCAAAACGTTTTGGTAAGTCTGGTATTTGCGTGGTACAACTGTGTTGAGCATGTTTTCAAAACGTTTTGGTAAGTCTGGTATTTGCGTGGTTCAGCTGTGTTGAGCATGTTTTCAAAACGTTTTGGTAAGTCTGGTATTTGCGTGGTTCAGCTGTGTTGAGCATGTTTTCAAAACGTTTTGGTAAGTCTGGTATTTGCGTGGTACA
The DNA here is from genome assembly GCA_033310375.1 of Conus canariensis. Taxonomy (NCBI): domain Eukaryota; kingdom Metazoa; phylum Mollusca; class Gastropoda; order Neogastropoda; family Conidae; genus Conus; species Conus canariensis. The sequence continues at coordinate 54,587,479 of CM065723.1, forward strand.
GCTGTGTTGCGCATGTTTTCAAAACGTTTTGGTAAGTCTGGTATTTGCGTGGTACAGCTGTGTTGAGCATGTTTTCAAAACGTTTTGGTAAGTCTGGTATTTGCGTGGTACAGCTGTGTTGAGCATGTTTTCAAAACGTTTTGGTAAGTCTGGTATTTGCGTGGTACAGCTGTGTTGAGCATGTTTTCAAAACGTTTTGGTAAGTCTAGTATTTGCGTGGTACAGCAGTGTTGAGCATGTTTTTCAAAACGTTTTGGTAAGTCTGGTATTTGCGTGGTACAGCAGTGTTGAGCATGTTTTCAAAACGTTTTGGTAAGTCTGGTATTTGCGTGGTACAGCTGTGTTGAGCATGTTTTCAAAACGTTTTGGTAAGTCTGGTATTTGCGTGGTACAGCTGTGTTGAGCCTATTTCAAAACGTTTTGGTAAGTCTGGTATTTGCGTGGTTCAGCTGTGTTGAACATGTTTTCAAAACGTTTTGGTAAGTCTGGTTTTTTGCGTGGTACAGCTGTGTTGAGCATGTTTTCAAAACGTTTTGGTAAGTCTGGTATTTGCGTGGTTCAGCTGTGTTGAGCATGTTTTCAAAACGTTTTGGTAAGTCTGGTATTTCCGAGGTACAGCTGTGTTGAGCATGTTTTCAAAACGTTTTGGTAAGTCTGGTATTTGCGTGGTACAGCAGTGTTGAGCCTAGTTTCAAAACGTTTTGGTAAGTCTGGTATTTGCGTGGTACAGCTGTGTTGAGCATGTTTTCAAAACGTTTTGGTAAGTCTGGTATTTGCGTGGTACAGCTGTGTTGAGCATGTTTTCAAAACGTTTTGGTAAGTCTGGTATTTGCGTGGTACAGCTGTGTTGAGCATGTTTTCAAAACGTTTTGGTAAGTCTGGTATTTGCGTGGTACAGCTGTGTTGAGCATGTTTTCAAAACGTTTTGGTAAGTCTGGTATTTGCGTGGTACAGCTGTGTTGAGCATGTTTTCAAAACGTTTTGGTAAGTCTGGTATTTGCGTGGTACAGCTGTGTTGAGCATGTTTTCAAAACGTTTTGGTAAGTCTGGTATTTGCGTGGTACAGCTGTGTTGAGCCTGTTTTCAAAACGTTTTGGTAAGTCTGGTATTTACGTGGTACAGCTGTGTTGAGCATGTTTTCAAAACGTTTTGGTAAGTCTGGTATTTGCGTGGTACAGCTGTGTTGAGCATGTTTTCAAAACGTTTTGCTAAGCCTGGTATTTGCCTGGTACAGCTGTGTTGAGCATGTTTTCAAAACGTTTTGGTAAGTCTGGTATTTGCCTGGTACAGCTGTGTTCAGCATGTTTTCAAAACGTTTTGGTAAGTCTGGTATTTGCGTGGTACAGCTGTGTTGAGCATGTTTTCAAAACGTTTTGGTAAGTCTGGTATTTGCGTGGTACAGCTGTGTTGAGCATGTTTTCAAAACGTTTTGGTAAGTCTGGTATTTGCGTGGTACAGCTGTGTTGAGCCTGTTTTCAAAACGTTTTGGTAAGTCTGGTATTTACGTGGTACAGCTGTGTTGAGCATGTTTTCAAAACGTTTTGGTAAGTCTGGTATTTGCGTGGTACAGCTGTGTTGAGCATGTTTTCAAAACGTTTTGCTAAGCCTGGTATTTGCCTGGTACAGCTGTGTTGAGCATGTTTTCAAAACGTTTTGGTAAGTCTGGTATTTGCCTGGTACAGCTGTGTTCAGCATGTTTTCAAAACGTTTTGGTAAGTCTGGTATTTGCGTGGTACAGCTGTGTTGAGCATGTTTTCAAAACGTTTTGGTAAGTCTGGTATTTACGTGGTACAGTGTGTTGAGCATGTTTTCAAAACGTTTTGGTAAGTCTGGTATTTGCGTGGTACAACTGTGTTGAGCATGTTTTCAAAACGTTTTGGTAAGTCTGGTATTTGCGTGGTTCAGCTGTGTTGAGCATGTTTTCAAAACGTTTTGGTAAGTCTGGTATTTGCGTGGTTCAGCTGTGTTGAGCATGTTTTCAAAACGTTTTGGTAAGTCTGGTATTTGCGTGGTACAGCTGTGTTGCGCATGTTTTCAAAACGTTTTGGTAAGTCTGGTATTTGCGTGGTACAGCTGTGTTGAGCATGTTTTCAAAACGTTTTGGTAAGTCTGGTATTTGCGTGGTACAGCTGTGTTGAGCATGTTTTCAAAACGTTTTGGTAAGTCTGGTATTTGCGTGGTACAGCTGTGTTGAGCATGTTTTCAAAACGTTTTGGTAAGTCTAGTATTTGCGTGGTACAGCAGTGTTGAGCATGTTTTCAAAACGTTTTGGTAAGTCTGGTATTTGCGTGGTACAGCAGTGTTGAGCATGTTTTCAAAACGTTTTGGTAAGTCTGGTATTTGCGTGGTACAGCTGTGTTGAGCATGTTTTCAAAACGTTTTGGTAAGTCTGGCATTTGCGTGGTGCAGCTGTGTTGAGCATGTTTTCAAAACGTTTTGGTAAGTCTGGTATTTGCGTGGTTCAGCTGTGTTGAGCATGTTTTCAAAACGTTTTGGTAAGTCTGGTATTTGCGTGGTACAACGGATGACAGCGCGATTAAAGAAAAAGGCACTTCCGGGCGTGACGTCACATTCAAAGCCAACAGGGCTCAGTCTTTAACCTGAATCTTGTTGGTTGCCCTCAGTGGAATGTCTTCCCCAACCACCATGCCGTTGTTGGAGTCCACGTGACGGTCCAGGAGAAGAGAGGAGGATTCCTCTTCAGTACTACTGCTGGGACGCCGTGGATCGGAGAAGCCCACTGGACCCAGGTCAAAGTGTTTCCCGTCACTGTCGGAGTCTGCGGGGCTGGTGTCGGTCTGCAGGGATGATTTGCATAGGTGCCACGTGATCAGGCAGCACAGCACGTGACTGTAGTTGTTGCTCAGCGTGCGCATCCGATCCCTGTCGTGGACAAAGTCTGTTGATTAGCTGGTGGCCGAGAAGAACAAACAAGGGAGGTCAACTTCAGTTCTAAGAAACGATTACAAACTCGTAACTCTAAACTTAGGCTTACGGTATCCATTCACCTGGCCACATGCAGACAAGAATCGCCCGGAACGAACAAGGAAACTTCCCTAACAAGGGAAATTCTAAGGTTGCCAGTATATCCCGAATCGAAACAAGCACGCAGTAACAAACAGTGGAATGAATCTACGAACACACACTAACGTCAACCCAAGACTGGTAGAGTTTTTCGATCATCAGCATTGTAACACAAAACCCCACAGATGAACAGGTAACCTAGGTACAGTTGATGTGAAAGGAAATCGTAGACAAAGCAAGGAAACAAGTTGGAAACAACACCCAGGGGAAATAACGTCATCTGCAGCGCTGAAAATCACTACTGAAGGTAAGGCAACTCTGAAGTCTTGTACTCACTTCGGGAATAGTAAGCATAATGTTGAAGCAACGTGTACAAGACATTACATAATATAGAAGGGCATTCAGGACAGCCTTGCATTTTACCAAGGATTTTTGCCTCGCGCTTTGAGCATCATCAAGGGAAGTAATAATAGGTTCCGGCCGAAAGAGATTTCGTATGTACTTTTTTTTAACTTAAAATACGTAAAGCACGATAATTCGACGTTTAAATCACTACAGATTTTATTGTTCCATGAATTATATTATTTCATTCATAGTTTGACAGAACACAGACAGCGGTGGTACCAAAAACATGCCCAAATACGCATACAAGATCAAAAAGAAGGCGGACAGTATCCCTTCTACTGAAACAAAATACGAAACAGACGAATGAATTTTTGACAAGTATGTCTTCTTGGGACGTTACGAGCAGATTTCACCTCCAAAGAAAGAAGAAAATAAAAAACCAAGAACTGTTTCAGCCTAGCTGTCTCTCATGAGACTGGAACCCCAGGACTTTTTAACAAAAGTATGACACCTACCCACTGGGCCAGTGTGCCCCCCCCCCCCCCCCCCCTCCTCCCAAACCGCAGAAGGAGCAGCGGCAGTGGCGATACTTACGAGAACCACTCGAGGGCCAGGAGAATGCCGATGTTGGCGGGCTGCACGCCCAGGGAATCCATGATCATGAGGATGGTCACCACACTGGAGCTGGCCGTGGCAGGGACGGCCAGTGACCCCACGGCTGACAGGACCCTGACACACAGCCACACACACACACGCAGCCATACACACCGCCGCTGTACTGGGATGCTGTGTATATACCCTTAGCACTGAGACCCACTGTACTGGGACACATTGTACACGAACCTTTCGCACTATTGTCTTGGAACCCACTGTACATGAATCCTCTTCACTGGAAACCACTGTAACCTTTTGTTCTGGGAACCACTGTACTGAAACCCATTGTACATGAACCCTTTGCACTGATTCACACTGTACTGGAACCCACTGTACTGAAACCCATTGTACATGAACCTTTTGCACTGATTCACACTGTACTGGAACCCACTGTACTGAAACCCATTGTACATGAACCCTTTGCACTGATTCACACTGTACTGGAACCCACTGCACTGAAACCCATTGTACACGAACCCTTTCCACTGATTCACACTGTACTGGAACCACTGTACTGAAACCCATTGTACATGAACCCTTTGCACTGATTCACACTGTACTGGAACCCACTGTACTGAAACCCATTGTACATGAACCCTTTGCACCTGATTCACACCGTACTGGAACCCACTGTACTGAAACCCATTGTACATGAACCTTTTGCACTGATTCACACTGTACTGAACCCACTGTACTGAAACCCATTGTACATGAACCCTTTGCACTGATTCACACTGTACTGGAACCCACTGTACTGAACCCATTGTACATGAACCCTTTGCACTGATTCACACTGTACTGGAACCCACTGTACTGAAACCCATTGTACATGAACCCTTTGCACTGATTCACACTGTACTGGAACCCACTGTACTGAACCATTGTACATGAACCCTTTGCACTGATTCACACGTACTGGAACCCACTGTACTGAAACCCATTGTACATGAACCCTTTGCACTGATTCACACTGTACTGGAACCCACTGTACTGAAACCCATTGTACATGAACCCTTTGCACTGATTCACACTGTACTGGAACCCACTGTACTGAACCATTGTAATGAACCCTTGTGATACACTGTACAACCACTGTCTGAAACTCATTGTCACGAACCGCACTGATCACACTGTATAACTGTATAACCCATTGTACATGAACCTTTTGCACTGATTCACACTGTACTGGAACCCACTGTACTGAAACCTATTGTACATTAACCCTTTGCACTGATTACACTGTACTGGAACCCACTGTACTGAAACCCATTGTACACGAACCCTTTGCACTGATTCACACTGTACTAGAACCCAATGTACTGAAACGCATTCGTACATGAACCCTTTGCACTGATTCACACTGTACTGGAACCCAACTGTACTGAAACCCATTGTACATGAACCCTTTGCACTCATTCACCTGTACTGGAACCCACTGTACTGAAACCCATTGTACATTAACCCTTTGCACTGATTCACACTGTACTGGAACCCACTGTACTGAAACCCATTGTACACGAACCCTTTGCACTGATTCACACGTACTGGAACCCACTGTACTGAAACCCATTGTACATGAACCCTTTGCACTGATTCACACTGTACTGGAACCCACTGTACTGAAACCCATTGTACATGAACCCTTTGCACTGATTCACACTGTACTGGAACCCATGTACTGAAACCCATTGTACATGAACCTTTGCATCGGTTCACACGTACTGAAACCCATTGTACATGAAACCCTTTTGCACTTTCACGACACATACTGAACCCACTGTACAGTAACCTTTGCACTTAGTCATACTGTTACTAGGAATCCACTGTTCTGAAACCCATTGTAAGGAACCCTTTGTCTAGACCACACTATACTGGAACCCACTGTACTGGAACCCACTATACTGGAATCCCACTTAATGGACCCATTGTACAGAACCGTTGTTCTGGGCCCACTCATACTTGACCCACTGCACCAGAACCCAGAGAACTAGGACCCTCTGTACTAGAACCTCTGTTCTGGGGGCCCATTGCACTAGAACCCACTGGAAACTGGGACCCTCTGTACTAGAACTCTCTGTTCTGGGGGCCCACTGCACTAGAACCCACTGTACTAGGACCCACTGCACCATGAACTCAGAGAACTAGGACCCTCTGTACTAGAACCCTCTGTTCTGGGGGCCCACTGCACTAGAACCCACTGCACTAGGACCCACTGCACCAGAACCAGAGAACTAGGACCCTCTGTACTAGAACCCTCTGTTCTGGGGGCCCACTGCACTAGAACCCACTGCACTAGGACCCACTGCACCAGAACCCAGAGAACTAGGACCCTCTGTACTAGAACCCTCTGTTCTGGGGCCCACTGCACTAGAACCCACTGCACTAGGACCCACTGCACCAGAACCCAGAGAACTAGGACCCTCTGTACTAGAACCCTCTGTTCTGGGGGCCCACTGCACTAGATCCCACTGAACTGGAACCCTCTATACTAGAACCCTCTGTTCTGGGTCCTACTGTAGTAGAACCCACTGCACCGGGATCCATTGTACTGGAACCCACTGAACTAGGACCCACCAAAACCCACTGTTTTAGGACTTACAGGTACTATATTGAATCTCTCCTCTCTCTCTCTCTCTCTCTCTCTCTCTCTCTCTCTCTCTCTCTCTCTCTCTCTCTCTCTCTCTCTCTCTCTCGGCCCGTCTGTCTGTATGTATATAAAATCACTGTTCAGGGAAACATACACCATTATGCAGGTATACAAACATCACTGTTCAGGAATACATACACCACTGTACAGGGTGGGATACATGCATCACTGTACAGGTATACAAACATCACTGTACAGGTATACAAACATCACTGTTCATGAATGCATACACCACTGTACAGGGTGGGATACATGGATCACTGTACAGGCATGCAAACATCACTGTACAGGAATACAAACATCACTGTACAGGCAAACAAACATCACTGTACAGGTATACAAACATCACTGTACAGGTATACAAACATCACTGTACAGGTATACAAACACTGTACAGGTATACAAACATCACTGTGCAGGTATACGAACATCACTGTTCAGGGAAACACACACCCCTATGCAGGTATACAAACATCACTGCTCACGGATACATACACCGCTGCACTGGGATACATACACCACCATACCGGGATACATGAACCACTGCAGCGGGATACATACGACAACGTAACAGGATCGGGTGTATTGGAATGCACAAAACCATTGTACTGAAACTCACCGAGTCTGAGGAAATTGCACAGTTACCTTTCTTTCTTTCTTTTTTCAAAAGATTCTTTTTCTAATTTGTCCCGTTACTAAACTATTATACATTTGTTCATGTGTATTTTGCATCGCCCGTGAGTATTGGTAACCGCCTGTTCTGTCTTCAAGTTTCCCAGGTTTGCAGAAGCCGACTTAAAAAATTTGGAGGAATCTTTTGGGTTGGGTGTGAGAGGAGAGGGAGGGATGAGGAAGAGGGGGTGAAATATAGGGGGGGGGGGGGGGGCAAAAGGAAGGAAGGGAGGGGAAATAAAGAAGAAGCCCTGAAAAAAAAGAGAAATGACTTGAAGCCTCACGTGATGAGCAGGACGATGTTGGCGGAAGCGGCGTTCTGGAGCTGCGCCATGTAGACCCCGGTGAGGGCGATGAACATGGTGCTGCCGTCACGGTTGATGGCCGTCACCAAGGGGACCACGAAGGATGTCACCCGTTTGTCCACCCCGTAGCGCCTCTCCACGTTCTGCAGGTGCTGAGGCATGGCCACCGCGCTGGGAGAGGTTCAGATTCACATGTTTTTTTATTCATGATAAGGCCATCGCCTCCAATGAAGGGGAGTGACTGAACAATCATTTCACGTAAAAAGTTTCCTATACCAATAATAAAATCAGAATAGTGCTTTACATGATAGCAGTCTCACTCGCACTGAGAGAGGGAGAGAGAGAGGTATAAAACCTGTAGGTATAAAGAATACTGTAAGGTTCAAAGTAAGTATACAGAATGATGGAGGTAACTAGAGGTGTGCAGGGGATGAAGGATAGCAGGAGACAAACATGAGAGGAACTGAAAGGGGTGCACGTGGGAGTGATAAGTATCGGAGACATGAACATGGAGAGGAACTGAGAGGTAGGTGGGTGTATTGGAATGACATACATTGACGAAATGAGAGGAATTGCTAGGTACTTGTCGTTTTTTAAAAGATTTTTTAATTTGATCAGATGAAGAACTGTAGAGGTGTTAGGTGGAGTTGTGAGTGAGTAGAGTATTGGACAGAATGGTGAGGAACTGAGAGTTGCAGGTTTGCGAGAGGGAGTAGTATAAAAATGGAGGAACTGAAGGTTGAGGTGGATGGAGGGAGTAAGTATGAGACAGAATGGAGGGACTGAAGTTGAGGGGAGTGGAGTGGGTGAGAGACAGAATGGAGAGGAATGGAGGGTGAAGGTGGAGTGGAGTGATGAAGTAGTGATACAGAATGGAGAGGAACTGAGGGTGGAGGTGGCAGGAAGTGGAGTGGGATAGAATGAGACCGAAAGGAGAGTACTGAAGGTGTGAGATGGAATGGAGTGCAGTTGGTACCGTATGGACTAGTTGAGGTGTAGAGGATGAGACGGTGTGAGGTGGTCGTCATTGGTTGTTATGAGGCACGCAATGGGAGGAACTGAGAGTGATGTACGTAAGTGCATGACGAGTAATGAACAGAATGGAAGGAACTGAGCTAGGTGGAGGTGGAGTGGAGTGGAGTAGTCAGAGAAGAATGGAGAGGAACTGAGAGTGTGAGGGAGTGGAGTGAGAGTATATGAGACAGAAATGGTGAGGAACTGAGAGGTTAGGAGGAGGGAGTGGAGCAGGTATAGCAAGACATACATGACAGGAACAAAACATCACTGAGAGAGGTGAGTAGAAGGACTGGTGAGCAGAGTAGTAAGAAGACATGGGAGGATGAGGAAGTATGTTCAGGGAACGATAGACAATGAGAGTAACAAATAGTGCTAGGGATGAGAGTATAGAACTAGATGGGAGCATACACATAGCAGGATACGATGAGGAGAGCGGAGACATGGACAGTAAGGATGGTGTATTGAGATGAGGAGAAGAAACATGGATGAAATGAGAGTGATGGAGGAGATTGCACAGTAATTACTGAGTTTGGTTTTAATGAAGAGAGTGTGTTTTGGTCTAATGTGTGTAGTATGGTAAAGTTATGTGTATTGAGCAGGATATGGAAAACGACGAGTGTGTAGTGATAGTATAGTATGCAGAGCAGAATGGAAAGAATTGAGAGGATTTGAGGTGGGTGATGTGGAGTATATGAGCAGAATGGAGAGGATGAGAGGGAGAGGTGGAGTGAATGGAGTAGTTGAGGAGGAGGGACTGAGAGGGGAGGAAGGAAGGAAGGGAGGGAAATAAGAAGAAGCTGAAAAAAAGGAATGATGTAGAAGTAGTATGAGAGCATGTTGGGGAACGGAGGTTCTGGAGTGTGCATGTAAGACGGGAGGGATGAATGGTGGGTGAGGGATGGAGTATGACAAAGGGGAACGAACTGGAGTCTTTGAGGGAGCCAGTGGCTTACGTATGGCAGTGTGAGGCTGGAGGTGGAGAGTGGTAGATTCACGTTGATCAGATGAAGGCACTGCTCATGAGGTGGAGTGAGTGGAGTAGTATAGTAAAGATTGTCAAGACCATAATAGAGTGTAGTGTGTCATGGATAGCGTCTATGCACTAGAATGGAGGGATGAGAGGTGGAGGGAGGATGAGAGTATGAGAGAAGGAGAGAATGAGAGGTGAGGGAGAGAATGGATAATGATACAGAATGGAGAAGGTGAAGAGAGTGTGAGAGGATGGAGTAGTGGAGTATGAGACAGATGGAGAGACTGAGAGGTGGGAGGGGAGTGATGGATAGATAGAGCAGAATGAGAGGAAGAGAGGTGGTGAGGTGAGAGTGGAGTGGAGTAGTAGAGACGATGGAGAGGAATGAGAGGTGGTGAGGTGAGTGGAGTGGATAGATGAGCAGAATGGAAGAATGAGAGGTGTGAGGGGATGGAGTGGAGTGTGAGAAGAATGGAGAGAATGGAGGTGTGAGGGGGTGTAAGGTGCGAGTAGGATGAGAGAATGGAGAGTGTGAGGTGGAGTGGAGTGAGTGGATATATGAGAAGAATGGAGAGGATGAGAGTGTGAGGTGGAGTGGTGTGAGTAGTGACAGAGGAGAGAAATGAGAGGTTGAGATGGAGTGATGGTGTGTATGAGACGATGGAGAGAATGAGGAGTGGAGGTGGATGGAGTGGGTGTTGAGAAGAATGGAGGATGAGAGTGTGAGGTGGATGGAGTGGAGTAGTATGAGACAGAATGGAGAGGAACTGAGAGGTGTGAGGTGGAGTGGAGTGGATTATATGAGACAGAATGAGAGATGAGAGGGAGTGAGAGAGTGTATGAGCGTGGAGGATGAGAGTGTGAGTGATTGGAGTATATGAGACAGAATGGAGAGGAACTGAGAGGTGGTGAGGTGGAGTGGAGTGGAGTAGTATGAGACAGAATGGAGAGGAAGGGTGAGAGGGTGTGAGGTGGAGTGGAGTGGATTAGTATGATGGACAGAATGGAGAGGAACTGAGGTAGTGAGTGATGAGGTGGAGTGAGAGCTGGAGTGTGAGTATGTAGTGAGACAGAATGGAGAGGAACTGAGAGGTGTGAGGTGGTAGTGAAGTGGATATATGAGACAGAATGGAGAGGAACTGAGAGGTGTGAGGTGGAGTGGAGTGGAGTAGTATGAGACAGAATGGAGAGGAACTGAGAGGTGTGAGGTGGAGTGAGGGGTATATGAGACAGAATGGAGAGGAACTGAGAGGTGTGAGGTGGAGTGGAGTGGAGTAGTATGAGACAGAATGGAGAGGAACTGAGAGGTGTTGAGGTGGAGTGGAGTGGAGTAGTATGAGACAGAATGGAGAGGAACTGAGAGGTGTGAGGTGGAGTGGAGTGGAGTAGTATGAGACAGAATGGAGAGGAACTGAGAGGTGTGAGGTGGAGGTGAGTGGAGTTACTATGGAGACAGAAAGTGGAGTGGAAGACATGAGAGGTGTGAGGTGGAGTGGAGTGGAGTAGTATGGACAGAATGGAGAGGAACTGAGAGGTGTGAGGTGGAGTGGAGTGGAGTAGTATGAGACAGAATGGAGAAGAACTGAGAGGTGTGAGGTGGAGTGAGTGGAGTGGAGTAGTATGAGACAGAATGGGAGAGAATGAGAGGTGTGAGGTGGAGTGGAGTGGAGTAGTATGAGACAGAATGGAGAGGAACTGAGAGGTGTGAGGTGGAGTGGAGTGGAGTAGTATGAGACAGAATGGAGAGGAACTGAGAGGTGTGAGGTGGAGTGGATGTGGAGTAGTATGAGACAGAATGGAGAGAACTGAGAGGTGTGAGGTGGAGTGGAGTGGAGTAGTATGAGACAGAATGGAGAGGAACTGAGAGGTGTGAGGTGGATGGAGTGGAGTAGTATGAGACAGAATGGAGAGAACTGAGAGGTGTGAGGTGGAGTGGAGTGGAGTAGTATGAGACAGAATGGAGAGGAACTGAGAGGTGTGAGGTGGAGTGGGAGTGGAGTAGTATGAGACAGAATGGAGAGGAACTGAGAGGTGTGAGTGGATGGAGTGGAGTGGAGTAGTATGAGACAGAATGGAGAGGAACTGAGAGGTGTGAGGTGGATGGAGTGGAGTAGTATGAGACAGAATGGAGAGGAACTGAGAGGTGTGAGGTGGAGTGGAGTGGAGTAGTATGAGACAGAATGGAGAAGAACTGAGAGGTGTGAGGTGGAGTGGAGTGGAGTAGTATGAGACAGAATGGAGAGGAACTGAGAGGTGTGAGGTGGAGTGGAGTGGAGTAGTATGAGACAGAATGGGAGAGAACTGAGAGGTGTGAGGTGGAGTGGAGTGGAGTAGTATGAGACAGAATGGAGAGGAACTGAGAGGTGTGAGGTGGAGTGAGTGAGTGGAGTAGTATGAGACAGAATGGAGAGAACTGAGAGGTGTGAGGTGGAGTGGAGTGGAGTAGTATGAGACAGAATGGAGAGGAACTGAGAGGTGTGAGGTGGATGTGGAGTGGAGTAGTATGAGACAGAATGGAGAGGAACTGAGAGGTGTGAGGTGGAGTGGAGTGGAGTATGATGAGACAGAATGGAGAAGAACTGAGAGGTGTGAGGTGGAGGAGTGGAGTGGAGTAGTATGAGACAGAATGGAGAGGAACTGAGAGGTGTGAGGTGGAGTGGAGTGGAGTAGTATGAGACAGAATGGAGAGGAACTGAGAGGTGTGAGGTGGAGTGGAGTGGAGTAGTATGAGACAGAATGGAGAGGAACTGAGAGGTGTGAGGTGGAGTGGAGTGGAGTAGTATGAGACAGAATGGAGAGAACTGAGAGGTGTGAGGTGGAGTGAAGTGGAGGAGTAGTATGAGACAGAATGGAGAAGAACTGAGAGGTGTGAGGTGGAGTGGAGTGGAGTAGTATGAGACAGAATGGAGAAGAACTGAGAGGTGTGAGGTGGAGTGAAGTGGAGTGGAGTAGTATGAGACAGAATGGAGAAGAACTGAGAGGTGTGAGGTGGAGTGGAGTGGAGTAGTATGAGACAGAATGGAGAAGAACTGAGAGGTGTGA
>CM065723.1:54612654-54625154 GCA_033310375.1 Conus canariensis
TGGAGGCCTGACTCAGAAGCTAGTGTGTACGTAGGTCAAGCAATAGATCAATGTCACTCGTGGGGCAACCCATCCGCTAGTTCTGGGCATGGTGTTTTTCATCTATCTTACTTTCCGTGCCCGTCAGATTGTGGCAAGGATTGCACAAACAGCGGCTGTAGTGGCAAGACTAAAAACTATATGGAGAGACAAAAGCCTGTCTTCGCTCTCAAGATCCACCTAATGCGCTCCCTTGCCCTCTCAATTTTTTCTAAATGCGTGTGAAACTTGGACACTCACAGCAGAGCTACAAAGAAGAATTCTGGCAACTGAAATGAGATGCTACAGACCACGTGACAAATGAAGAAGTCCGCAGAATAATTCAACAGGCAATTGGACCTCATGAAGACTTACTCACAGTCGTCAAAAAGCGGAAAATGAAGTGGTACGGACATGTGTCCCGTTCAGCAGGCCATGCAAAGACAATCCCGCAAGGAACAGTCAGAGGAAGCCGCAAAAGAGGAAGACAAAAGAAGAGGTGAGAAGACAATATCCGAGAGTGGACTGGAATGAGCCTGGCGGAATCTCAGCGAGCGGTGGAGGACAGGGACGGACGGAGGACAGGGGTGCCCCAACGACAACAGACGATGTCAAGGGATAGGTGAAGATGAAGGTGACTTTCCGTGCCCCTGCATCGCCATCTACCCCCCCCCCCCCCCCCCACGCCACTCACACCGGCTCCCTCAACCACACCCTGGCTGGTCCTGTCGTGGCCACGGTACCGGCAGTCCACAGGGAACAGTCATGATCAAGTCGTCATACGGCAACCCACCAGAGGAGACACTGCACTGCTGCTGAGTCATTTAGATGGTGTTCAGTGGTGCCTGTGTCTATCCAACATGCGCAGAGCACCCCAGGTACTAAACCTCTTAGAACTGCTTAGTCGCGGATCCTGCGTTAGTAAGCATCTCCCCCCGCCCCCTCCCCCCACCTCCTTCCCCTCACGCCCCGGAGGATGCCGTCTCGAGGGTCCGGCGACAGTTTCGCGAATTCGCTGATATCGGCAACCTCAACACACACTCACACGGCATGGACGCGGAGAGGGAACAAAACCATGGCTCTTCTTTCGCTGGCCCCACTGTTTTTAATTCTTTACCTCTTTCACTTCGCAATGCACAATCTGTGAACACTTTCAAGTCAGGCTTGAGGACCTTCTTATTCCATCTTAACGGTGATTAATTTCATGCACAGCACTGTTAATCTGCTGTTATGTCTTGCCCTGAGTAGTGTGTGTGTGTGTGTGTGGTGTGTGTGTGTGTGTGTGTGTGTGTGTGTGTGTGTGTGTGTGTGTGTGTGTGTGTGTGTGTGTGTGTGTGTGTGTGTGTGTCTTTGGTGTTTGTGTGTGCTGGAGAGAGGGAGAGAGTGAGGGGGGAGACAACGTAGAGAAAGAGTGTAGGGGATGATTATGTTTACCTGCATGTATAATTCTATGTTTTCAAATGTGTGTTGGTCTTATGATGTTATAGTGTATATGCCTTAATCTTATGTGTTTCCTTTCTTCTCTTCATTCTTAAACGTTTGGCTTTTATATTGTAATGGCGCCTGGAGCCTCATGAGGGACAGGCGTCACTTTTTCTTAAACGAATGAAATTATTATTATTATTATCATTATCATCATCATCATCATTATTATTATTACTAAAACAGAGGTCACCATGATAGCAGAATGTGACACCTTTTTTATGCTGATAGTCTAGATGTGAATGAGGATGACGAAATTGATGCTATGAAGATGCATTCTGATCTGAGACTGCGTGACGGGGCTGTACTATTCCCTTACTTTCACAGTCTATCCCGGCGCCAACCAGGCCTGACAGAGACAGTCACCTGCAGCGATGGTCAGTAAAAAAAAAAATAAAAAAAAAAAAATCAAGTGACTTTCTCAGAAACGATTCCATGAAGTGGATGAAATTCGACTGTGTGGCTCCTGTCTTTCCAACTGAGTCCTTACTGACAAACTCAACTTCGAGTCGTTGCCCGTCTGAGCCGAAAACTTCCACAAGAAAATGGCTTTGATGGGAATCGAACCCACAACCTTCTGCCCGGAATCTGCGACGTCAACCACTGTGCCACAGGGGCTAGCTTTTTCTCTTTTTATTTTTTTTTTTTATTTTTTATTTTTTTTTTGGGGGGGGCGGGGGGGATTGGGAGGGTCGGGATAGAGAGGGGTTGGGGGAGGGGGGGGGGGTAAAGTATGATCTCTTACCCAGAATGTTGGTGCCGGCAGCCTTGCCGATGTAGCGTTTGAAGGTGTCTATCGTCGTCATGTTGGTGATGGTGGAGTTGGCGATGGCGGTGGCGTTGTCAGCTAGGGTGACGGGGATGGTGACTTTCACCGTCCTGTAGCCGGTCTGTGTCTTCTCAAAGCAGGCAGACACCACGTTGTCTGGCACCAGGTTTCTACAGACCGACAGAGCGCTATTAAATGGGCGTGGCGTTTTCTCTGTCTCTGTCTGTCTGGCTGACTATTTCTATCTGTCTATCTGTGTCTTTTCCACCACCACCACCATCACCTCTCTCTCTCTCTCTCTCTCTCCTCTCTCTCCTCTCTCTCTCTCTCTCTCTCTCTCTCTCTCTCTCCTCTCCCACACACACACACACACACACACACACACACACACACACACACACACACGCACACACACACACGCACACACACACACACACACAACACACACACACACACACACACAACACAGAGGTACCTGAGCCTCTTCTTCTTCTCTCTGCCCACCCAATATCTCAACATATTCCTCTATCGAAGACGTGACTAAGACATAAGAGAGAAACCTCATGAAAAGGAATAAGACGATTACAGAGGACCACCGAAGAAAAAGAGAGTGAGGGGAGAGAAGGAGAGAGGGGGGGGGGGCAGAGACAGAGACAGACAGACAGACAAAAAGCGAGAAGCAGACAGACAGACAGACAAAAAGCGAGAGACAGAGGCAGACAGACAGACAGATACAGACACAAAGGGAAAAGTAAAAAGAGGAACACTTTTTCCACAACACAGAGAGAGAGAGAGAGAGAGAGAGAGAGAGAGAGAGAGAGAGAGAGAGAGAGAGAGAGAGAGAGAGAGAGAGAGAGAGAGATGGACAGAGAGAGAGAAAGGGAGAGAGAGAACACCAATAGTAGCAACAACAAAAGCCACAAAAAATAGTTTAAAAAACCATTTTAGCGGCCACGAGAAACAAACAAGCAGGCAACGCCCATCAAGAAGACAACCCTCTGACCTGATGAGATCAGCGAAGAGGTCTGAAGTCTGAAGGTGACCGGTGTCCAGCGTCTGGCCATCAGCTACACTGTCCTCTGTCACACCTGAATCATCATCATCATCATCATCATCATCATCACCATCATCATCATCATCATCATCATCATCATCAATTGTGATCGTCCCTATCATCATCAGCATTATCGTCGTCGCCATCATCATCATCATCATCATCATCATCATCATCATCATCATCAACGTCATCAGCAGCAGCAGCAGCAGCAGCAGCAGCAGCAGCAGCAGCAGGCAGCAGCAGCAGCAGCACTGTGGCCATCCTTATAACCTCACCATCGTCGTCGTCGTCAATGTCATCACGTTCATCATCATCATCATTATCATCACCACCACCACCACCACCACCACCACCACCACCACCACCACCATCATCATCATCATCATCATCATCATCATCATCATCATCATCATCGTCATCATCATCATCACCGTCATCATCATGACTATCATCGTCAATGTCATCATGGTCACCATTACCGTCATTATTGTCAGGGTCATGCCATCATCATCACTGTCATAAAGGTCATCTTTATCGTCATTATCGTCAGGGTCATCAACATCGTCATCACTATGATCATCACCATTACCATGATCATCACTATGATCATCATGACCATTATCATCACCGTGGTGATCACTGTGATAGTCATATACATAGTCATCATCATTATCATCATGGTCATAACCATCGTTATAATGGTCATCATTGTCATCGTCACCACCATCACCACCATAGTCATCACCATAATAACCATGGCCCTTATCATCATCATGGTTATCTTCGTCATCGTCATCATGTTCATTATGTTTAGAAAGGAGGTGTTGTTACCGCCAATGACATTGACAAACAAAGCACATGACAAACCTTGTTGTCAAGTCATTGGCGTAACTAACACCCTCTCTTTCTAAATTTTGCTTCGTTCTCCGCGTCAGTCACTCATTTGAAAAAAAATGTTCATATGATCATCACTATGGTTATCACCACATCATCATTATAGTCATCACCATGATAATCACAGTCATCGTCATCATCATGGTCATTACCACCATCATGGTCTTCATGGTCGTCATCATGATCACTACTATCATCATCATCATGATCATCATCATCATCATCATCATCATCATCATCATCATCATCATCATCATCATCATCATCATCAATACCATTAGAAGAAAGAGAAAGGCGGCGAGAGGAGCAGATTTTTTTTCACCATCATCATCATTATCGTGGCTCTTTAACAAAGCATTGATCGTTGTCAGTTAGAGAGGGTGATGGAGGGGAACAGGTGTGGCCAGAAGTGTCCTGCATTCTGCTGGATCACAACAAGACAGCACTGAAAAACAACCGAAGTGATGCAGCAATACTGCAGTTTCTCCTCCGATAGGTTGCCTTATGACTGGGGGAGGGGAGGGGGGAGGGATACATAGGTTCTAGAATCTCCAGGGCTGAGCCATGGCTAGACTCTTGGTGGGGGTGACACCTGAGTTCTAAACCCACCCCTTCCCTCCTATCCAAAGGACAGGAAAGAGAGAGAGAGAGAGAGAGAGAGAGAGAGAGAGAGAGAGAGAGAGAGAGAGAGAGAGAGAGAGAGAGAGAGAGAAAGTTTTTATTTTTATTTTCTTTCTTCTTTTGCGTTCCCGGCCATGCTAGATCGTCAATCCGTTTTAATAAGGCGAAGTCCACAGTCCGCCACAGAGACCACACCGGTCCCCACAGCTTCTCCTGGACCTCAACCGGACTGGGCAGCGTCTGGCGTCTCAAGGCTCCTGTATCGCTTCTCCAGTCGCTGTGGCTGGGCCCCTTTGAGGCTGAAGGCCCGGCGCTGTCACCGCTTGGAGAACCACGGAACGAGCACCATACCGTCGAATATCAGTCTGCATAGCCTTAATGGGTGAGACGCGCAGTCTTTGGTCTTCTGTGCTTGTGACTCTGCAGGAGGTCTGCCCGCTGGCCTCAGCTGACACACTCCGACTTCAGAGCAGTTCATGGTTGTCTGGTAACCCTGGTAATACGGGGCTAACGTATGCCAGACAGTGCGGGTTTGGACTCCAAGTTTTCCGACTTTCAGGTTTGCACCCATGGAGAAGGAAGTCGACACACACCACTAAAATGACGTCAGTGTGTTTCCTAAATCTATCGTAATATTGCAATATTGTAAACAACCTGGTACTTATTTGCTATGGTCGCATGCTGCTATGCTGTTCATAGTATGCTCATACTCTCAGAAGGGGCTTAACCAAGAAAAATTCTGGTGAGCAATTCTGTTTTTCTTCAGAACTTTTCAGCATTTTAGCTGTTTAATTTTTCGTTTTGATTTATATGTCAGGGACAAGTTCCATATCAGGCCGGTTTTTTTTTTTCAAAACGACAAAAATGCTTCAGATTTATGGGTTATTTCCCCCTGAGCCTTCGTGTAACTTCCCCTTGTTTTTCCCTGATCCAGTCCTGTGCACTACTGCCGCAGGCAATCCGAAATCAAACATCTGCGGGACTGTAGGGGCAGGGGGTAGGGTAGGCTGTCTTTGTATATGTCAAAATCTATGTCGATGTTGATGCCGATGTCTTTGTCTGTGTATTTATCTTTGTCCGAGTCAATGTGTGTGTGTGTGTGTGTGTGTGTGTGTGTGTGTTGTGTCTGTCTGTCTGTCTGTCTGTCGTGTCTGTGTCTGTGTGCGTGCGTGCGTGCGTGTGTGTGTGTGTGTGTGTGTGTGTGTGTGTGTGTGTGTGTGTGTGTGTGTGTGTGTGTGTCTTTGCCTCTGATTTTTCTCGACAACTTTGTTGACGTCTATGTCTTAATTAAGCAGTTGTCTTAGCCTCTATATGCGTTTTAGTCTTCGTACTTGTCTTCGTCTACATTTTTCTCAATGTCTATATTTGTCTGTGTCTTTGTATCTGTCCACGTCGGTATCATATGAATGTTGTGCCTATGTCTATGTCTTTGCATCTGTCCATGTCGGTATCAATATGAATGTTGTGCCTATGTCTATGTCTTTGCATCTGTCCATGTCGGTATCAATATGAATGTTGTGCCTATGTCTTGTCTTTGCATCTGTCCATGTCGTATCAATATGAATGTTGTGCCTATGTCTATGTCTTTGCATCTGTCCATGTCGTATCAATATGAATGTTGTGCCTATGTCTATGTCTTTGCATCTGTCCATGTCGGTATCAATATGAATGTTGTGCCTATGTCTATGACTTTGATCTGTCCATGCGACGATCCGCATGTCTCATCGTCCATTCGTATCAATATAATTTGTGCTTCATGATCGTCCATCTCGTACAATAGAGTGTGCCATCTAGACAGCGCATGACGCCTATACCCTCACTCTCTGCTCATCCACCCCCCCTACTGCTCCAAGGACTATCCCCTCCCCTTCCACCTGCCCAGCCCTCCCATGACCGTCACTCACTGACCTGGTTTGATGATGATGGCGAGGACCACGCCCACAAGGGCTCCGATGACGTTGGTGATGATGATATAGGACAGGGACACCACGCTCACCCTCCCGTTCTCTTTGGGCTTCAGTCCAGACGTGCCTTAGACAACACACACACACACACACACACACACACAACACACAGCACCACCACACACACACACACACACACACACACACACACACACACACACACACACCCCACACACACACACTTTTGAAGTTTGATCTCATCCTTCGACCCTGTTTGGGGCATGGAGGATTATAATTCAATAATACTTAACCAACATTACGTGAATCAAAAAGAAAAGAGCAAAGATTCCTATATTTACACCGATCTGTTAGAGTAGTGGACATACTTACCTGTCAACTACTGCATGGCAATCGAAAAAGTACACTACCAGTCACTGAAATGAATAAATTTCGCGAATTTCAAAATTTTGGCTGGTACGTCTGCCAGCTGACTTGAAATTGAAAAGGCTAGACATTAATAAGGGTTGGACATACTTCTTGGGTATGTATTTCTTTCCAAGATCTCGGGCATTCAAAAAATAAAAACGGAATTTATCTTCAAAGTCACCTATATCACAATTCAGCTTACAAAAACGATTTTCACAGGAGGTTCCATTCTATTGTCCTACCTCAGTCTTAATTTTGTGGTAAGAACATCGAAAATGGATTCATAGGTTAATGAACGTATCTGGTAAATGCATAACGCACTTTTTTTGTCCATAACATTTCTGCTCAAAAGACTTTTAGTACTTCGCTAGGAGCCTGTCTCCTACTCACGTTTATAATTATCTTGAGGAGCGAACATTGCATTTACAAAGTGCATCTTCAGAACAGGAGAACCGCAATTCCTAGACACACAGACACACACACATACACATACACACACACGCGCGCGCGCACGAAAGAGAGAGAGAGAGAGAGAGAGAGAGAGAGAGAGAGAAGAGAGAGAGAGAAGAGAGAGAGGTTCCTGTCCTAGCAAAATTGAAACAATACGATTTTTTATCATGTGCAGTGTTGTTATGCATTTTTACATGTAGAAATGAACATGTTTTTATGTGCAATTGATTGGGGGGGGAGGGGGGGATCTGAAGGTATCGCATGGTAGTCACACCACACATATGTCTAGCCAGGAGGCTATATTGCACGAGAGGATTTTTTTATACACAAATTTACTCACCAAACAGCTAAACAGTAAACAGGCGAAACATACAGATATATTCACAATACTTTAAAGAAGACATTGTGCAACATATAATTCAGTTGATGTTACGGAATTTGATTGTATTAGTTTGTTATCAGTGAAGGGCTGAATATTCATTTCTTAATGTCGTGTTCTGCGTCCCAACCCCCTCCTCCTCCTTCCGTCCCCCCCCCCCCCCCCCCCCCCCCCCCGACCACCGCATACACTTCCCGTACCTCTCTCAATGTTTGCCAAGGCATTACCATAGTGACTTAGGAATCATTTGCCACACGTATTTATTCCATAAGTGAGTGTGTGTGTGTGTGTGTGTGTGTGTGTGTGTGTGTGTGTGTGTGTGTGTGTGTGTGTGTGTGTGTGTGTGTGTGTGTGCTTGTGCGTGTGTGTGTGTGTATGTGTGTGTGTGTGTGTGTGTGTGTGTGTTGTGTGTGTGTGTGTGTGTGTGAAGGCACGAGAGAAGGCAAGAGAGACCGTGCGCAAATGCATCTGAGAGAGACAGACAGACAGATAGACAGACAAACAGACGGACGGACAGAAAAACAAACAGACAGAGGCGGAGACAAAGACAAAGACAGAAACAGAGATGGAGCGAGAAACAGACTGACAGAGACAGAGAGAGACAGTGACAGATACAGAGAGATAGAGAGACAGTGACAGAGTGAGGGAGCGAGCAAGCGAGCGAACGAGCGAGAGAGAGAGAGAGGGAGACAGACAGATAGACAGACAGACAGATTGAGACAGAGACAGAGACAGACAGACAGGCTTACAGACAGAGACACAGACACAGAGTGAGACAGGCAGATGGAGGGAGGGAGAGAGAAAGTCTGTGTCCAGGCCTCATACATTTGTGAAGGAGGGTAAGCGACAAGTAACACGTGGGTGATCCACATGGCTGATGAGGAAGCTGAGACGGAGAGAGGATCGGGAGGAGGGGAAATGGATGTGTGTGTGTATGTGAGTGAGTGAGTGTGTTCTTTAATTTTGAATCTGTTCACACTTGGTGATATTAGACTATCAACAACAAAAAAAAGGAGCAAGTGGAAAGGGAGGGTTTACAAAAATCTATTAATTTGATGCATGGAAAGCACTTTCGCTATTTGCACAATTTCTGGTTTGTGGCTTATTGCTTTGATAGAATCATGTACAGTCACATCCACGTTCGATTCTTTATACAATGAAGCTAATATTAGACAATGAAAAAGAATATGGTCCATTGATGGAAGGCTTGAACAATCACACGCTACATTTTGGGAAAATTTGGTTTTCCACAAATTCAGTCGAAGCTTTTATATTAAAGATGACAAATATCGGCACTTTACAAATAAAAAAGTGGAGGGGGGGGGGGGGGGGAGAAAACAAGTAGAAAACTTACTCTTACATACGTGCCTTTACTTGTTCGCCCACATTAGGACACACTTAAGCCTGCGCATAATATACAAACACATAAATCTTTCCCTTCTCATTTCAACTTTCATGTTGTGTGGTTGATGGCGGTGGTGGTGGTGGTGGTGATGGTAGACACTGGTGGTGGTGGTGGTGGTGGTGGTGGGGGTGTGTGTGTGTGTGTGTGTGTGTGTGTGTGTCGTGCGTGCGGCGTGCGTGCGTGCGTGCGTGCGTGCGTGTGTGGTGTGTGTTGTGTGTGTGTGTGTGTGTGTGTGTGTGTGTGATAGAGAGAGAGAGAGAAACAGAAAGAGAGAGCATGTAGGCGGGCGTGTGTGTGTGTGTGTGTGTGTGTGTGTGTGTGTGTGTGGTGTGTGGTGTGTGTGTGTGTGTGTGTGTGTTGTGTGTGTGTGTGTGTGTGTGTGTGTGTGTGTGTGCGTGTATGTTGTATTTGGATGTGAATCTGTGTCCATCTGTTTATTGCGGGTCTGCATGCATGCTTGTGTGTGTGTGTGTGTGTGTGTGTGTGTGTGTGTGTGTGTGTGTGTGTGTGTGTGTGTGTGTGTGTGTGTGTGTGTGTGTGTGGTGTGTGAAGATCGATCAGGGCAACAGCTGGTGTGGGGATGAATGAATCGAATGAATCGTCAGGCTCACAAAGCTTGGTTTTCCACGATGGTCATAACAATAAATGCTTCACTCCGTCAATTGCAGTCTATGCCCAGTCTATGTAATAAAAACAGGACATCAGAGAGAGAGGGAGAGAGAGAGGGGGGGGAGACTGACAACGATTGTTTATTTTATATCGGTAAAAACATTGGCTTAGTTAGCCATTTTTCATACTTGCCGTTTTCATTCTACGAAGCTAGTACTCAATGATACAACGAATGCATCAAAACATGATTATACGAATAAACAACAGCAAACCAACTAAACAAAGAAGACAGACAGAGAGACAGACAGACAGACAGACTGACTGACTGACTGACGGACAAAGAGACAGACAGACAGACAGAGACAGAAGGCAGAGACGGAGACGCAGCAAAAGAGAGAGAGAGGGGGGGGGGGATGCAAAGAGACAGAGACAGAGAATGGGGGAGAGAGGGGGGAAACAGAAAGAGATTGAGGGACAGAGATGGAGAGAAGGGGCGAGAAAGAACGAGAGAGAGAGGAGGAGAACGAGGACGAGGAGGAGGAGGAGGAGAAGGAGGAAGAGAGAGGGGAAGAGAGAGAGAGAGAGAGAGAGAGAGAAAAGAGAGAGAGACAGAGACAGAGACAGAGACAGAGAGACAGAGAGAGAAAGAGATGGAGACAGAAAGATACAGAGAGAGATAGAGAGGGGGGAGAGGAGGAGGAGAAGGAGGAAGAGAGAAATAGAGAGAGAGACACAGAGAGAGACAGAGAGATACAGAGAGAGAAAGAAACAGAGAGATATAGATAGATACACAGACAGACAGACAAAGGCATACAGACTGACAGACAGACAGACAGAGACTCAGAGACAGAAATAGGAAGAACGAGAGAGACAGAAGAATGTGGGGAAGGGCAGAGAGGCGAAAACAGATACAGGGAGAGAGATGGGGGCGGAGACAGAGATTGAGAGGCAAAGGTGAAGGGAGAGTGGATGGGGTAGGAGAGAGAATGAGGCGGGGGGGGGGGGGGGCAGACGGACAAAGAGAGGGAGGGAAAGGAGAGCGAGAGAGAGACAGACAGACAGACAGACGGACGGACAGAAACAGAGAAAGAGAGAGACAGACAGACAAGACAGACAGATAGACAGAGAGAAGAACGATAACAATAATGACAATAATATTTCATCTAAAAATAGAAAAAAACTAATGTCCAATTCGAAAATGCAGACTTGAAAACAGAGGAAAATTACGCGCAACTTGGTGCAGAGATCAAAAGAGTTTAACACATGCGTCTGGTGTTCTTATAAATAACAGCAACTTCATAGTACAATGCTTTGCCTTTTCAACGACTTACATCGATAGATACGCAGATAAAGCACTTATTACAGTTTTTTTTTCAAGGACACCATTTGCACTTATCTACATAATGCTGGTCTATTACAATACTTTGTAGGAGTGTACTTTCTTGTTCAATCATAAAGTACTGAACAACATAATCAAAGTGGACTTCCTCCTCTTCGTCGAATCTACACATAGGGTACAACATATTCTTACAATTTTTCTTTTAACTTTCGCTATGCACTGCTACGTCAGATATACCCAGTGTTAACTTTGTTAAAGCACAGTTGACAAATCTACCCATATCTATTCCTAGGTATGGCTCTGTCAAATCACTGATTTTAAACTATCTTTTCGTAGAAAAATCTGCCACTACTTTGGATATGATCGTTCCAATCTTGCCATCTGCAATCTACTTTGTGCTGCTTAAAACAAGCCCCAAAAATCAGGTTACAACCCATACCCTGGTGCAGCCATGCAATCGAGCAGCCATGGTTTCTTTCATAAGCTGCCAAATACCCACCCTTCCTGAAAACTGTAAGATTTGTTCTGTCCATATTTATCTTAAGCTCAAGTCTCTGCGCTGCAGATTACAAACTATTCCTCTGTGTTTGCAAACCAACAGCAGTTTCAAATAACACAATACTGTCTGCAAATAATTAAGTCTGGGTTTATCACATGAAATGCAGTTATGCCCACATTTTTCAATAATCTCGAGAGTTAATTCATCGTTAAATACAGAGAATAAAACGGGACCATTAACGTCCCCCTGTTTCAGTCCTTGTGTACAAGTAATGCAATCGCCATTCTTTCTTCTGGCTTTTAGTTTCCAGTTGTCACAGTATAATCACTGAACCTAGTACCATTTTCCATGCTGGCTTTTAGTTTTCATTTGCCGTAGCGAAATGTGTTTAACAACAAAAGAATAGGCCTTCGTAACGTCAACCTGTTGCCACGAAAAAAAGAAAACAAGAACAGCGCGCGCGCGCGTGCACACACACACACACACACACACACACACACACACACACACACACACACACACACACACACACACACACACACACACACCTGTGATATATTACGGCTTAGCGAGATGATAGATTTACGATACACTGGAATATAAAGCGTGCGGAAAGGGGGACAATGTATGCAGGAATGCGTCCTTCCT
>CM065723.1:54630154-54635154 GCA_033310375.1 Conus canariensis
GGTGTGGCTGCACACCACAAATTCAGGAGTATTTATAGATTGGCGCAATTAGATTATTTTGAGAATTCTTATTGTGTCTGAAAAATGATTCTCCTCATTTTCTTTCGTAATGGTCATCACGGTCCATTCCATGATGGTTCCAAGCAGACAGATTAAAATCAAAGGAACGGGACTATTTGGGCGCTTCGAGCTGGAGGAAAGATAGGGTCACGGGTGAGTGCAAAGGCCTAAAACGTGACGTCAGCTAAGGAAAAGGTCATGTATTTGAAGATTGTGTGTGATTTCATCAGTGGACATCCCCCAAAACAAGGTAAATAATTGGTAGGAAGTTGTTCTTTTGATCAATTATCAGTTTAACATGAAATATTTGCTCAAACTTATGGTAGGCCTGAAAAACGATTATATGGATTATTACAGTGATTAAGCGCAATATCCTGATTGTGGCATGTGGCCACATACCTCCCCTCTCCTTCCCCCCATATCGCTCCTCCCTCCGACCCAGCGCTTCTGCCCATTCCTTCCCGCACTGAAAAAGGGGCCCGAGTTCGTAGGTTACCGTCTGGGTCATGTAGTAAGGTATCCGTTTGGACAGAGAGAAAGATATCTGTCGCTCTGTGTACATGATATTTGCATGTGAGAAGGATACTCAGGAGAGGGGGCAGACAGACAGACAGACTTCTGCGAAGGCAGGCAGATGCACACGTATGCACGCGCGCACACGCGCACTCAGAGAGGGGGGGGGGGGAGAAAGAGAGAGAAAGAAGAGAGAGAGAGAGAGAGAGGAGAGAGAGGACAGACAGACAGACAGACAGACAGACAGACTGACAGACAGACTGACAGACAAACAGGAAGTCTTTTGTGCCTAATCCGTAGCTGTGGACACGGACCGTCGTGCTTTTGCTGACCTTCTACAACCGTGTAATCGGGCCTACCTGGCTATTTACACAGACAGTCCTGGTTAGTGCATGCATGGTTGGCCGGTTACTGGGGCCAGACTGGACTGGTCATTCGCGCGCGAAACTTTTTCTCATCTGATTAAAGATAAAACGCCCTACTCCGTAAGGCGTACTATCCTTGGTGTGATAGCTTCAAGCACCCGGCTCACCTTCTGATCTCGCCAGTCCAGTGTCACTTTCGGTACCCATCTACCCAAGCTTCGACTCCCTTCGGACTTCGGTTCGAAACAACTTGTCCATAACAGGTTCAGGAATAAGACAGTATCGTTATCATTTGTAGTGGAAGTAGTAGTAGCAGTAGTAGACGTGGTACTGGAAGCAGTAGTAGTAGTACTAGTAGTAGTAGTGGTGGTGGTGGTGGTGGTACTAGTAGTAGTAGTAATAGTGGTGGTGGTACTAGTAGTAGTAGTAGTAGCAGCAGCAGCATTAGCAGAGTCTGGCTCATCATTGTTAGTAGTAGTAGAGTAGTAGTAGTAGTAGTAGTGGTAGTAGTAGTAGTAGTATCATCTTCATCATTCTCAAGAGTACTTATAAAGCGCCTAAACTCGGTAAGATACCAAGCCCTAAGCGCTCTTCAATCCACGCTCTCATTAACAGATCGGGCTGCCTACCCAGGTAGAGCCGACTAAAGAACTGCCTGCTACTGCTAGCGCTACGTTCAGTCGTTTCCCATGTCACCACTCAGTCGAATTTTTAGTCACTCCGTTTTTTCTTCTTTTCCTTTCTTTTTTTCAAACCTTCTTTCCCTCGCTTTTTCGCGCCGGGCACCTGCTATGAGTAAAGTGTCACCAATGTCAACCGCCTGACAGGTCTTCGGAATACGTGTGTGCAACATGTTATGCGAGCTTTCACCACACAAGAAACTCTCTTTATAACCTCATTCGAAGGACTTTTTCTGGAAATTGAGTCAGAACCAATCTTTACTCCGAGGGAAATATTCCCCTGCACCGAAATGGCCCGGCGGAGATTCGAACCCGCAGCGCCAGGATCACCAGGATCACGAAGTCCAGTGCTGTACCAGCTTGAGTTCTTCCGGACCCTATCTTAACAAGCATATGTATGGTGGTCTGTATAGTGTGAAACAGATCCCTTCCACCTATCCTCTAACGATGATCATCTCGTCTACCAGTAACACCTTTAGTTAAAACTTGGACTTTGAACCCGAACTGTCGAAAACGGTTGCCGACGTTGTAAACGGAATACGTCACAGCCGTGAAGTAATTACCGAACACGAGATTTAATGTCCACGTGACACAGAACTGTCTCTTTAAAAGCGACAGTGATGAGCAGCAAATGTCATGCATGGTAAGTGTGTTAGGAAGGTGACAAATTGTAATTCACCTCGTCACCTTTTTCCAAGCCGCACACACACACCCGGTGAGTATTCGTCCCTCTCTGTCACTGCTCCACAGAGTTTTGCTCTTCCGCGTACTCGTTCTTTTTTTTTCTTTTTTTTTTTAAAGCTATGGAGAGAAGTTTAATAACAGCATGATCCATGTAATGGAAAAAGCCCTCTGTGCGTGCGTGCGTGCGTGCATGTGTGTGTGTGTGTGTGTGTGTGTGTGTGTGTGTGTGTGTGTGTGTGTTGTGTGTCTGTGTGTGCGTGCTTGCGTGCGTGTGTGTATGTGTGTGTGTGTGTGTGCGTGCGTGCGTGCGTGTGTGTATGTGTGAGTGTGTGTGTATATGTGTGTGCATGTGAGTATGTGTGTGTGAGCGTGCGTGCGTGTGTGTGTGAATGTGTGTGTGTGTGTGTATGTGTGCATGTGAGTGCGCGCGCGCGTGCGTGTGTTGTGTGTGTGTGCGTGCGTGGGTGCGTGTGTGTGTGTGTGTGTGTGTGAGAGAGAGAGAGAGAGAGAGAGAGAGAGATGCAGATGCAGATGTTTATTCGTAAAGGCCATAGCCCCTTAGAAGGGGGATACATATAAAAGAAAGAACTTTGCATAATCCATTTCTAATCTAATCAGGGGTACAAACAAACTAAGGTATTACAGAATTTCTTCGTTTAAACCCTCTATAAAAATACACAGCAAGCTGCTTCACTATTTTATCATTTGTCGATGACATTAACAAAATTAACCTGAATAGTGAAGGATGCACATAGTATTTGGATGGAATACACTGTTGTCTAAGATCACTTAGTTCTGGGCATGAAAGAACAAAATGAACTTCATTTTCTTGAGATTCCTGACATAATGGACAAACAGTCACACGATCATTTAAATGTCTGTAACGCTGTGAATGTGCATAGATATCTGATATACCAAATCTGAACCTGGTTATCATATATTTCAAATGTCTGTCAATAACCATTGACAAATACCTCGGAACACAATGCATAGGATTTAGTATTCTATAAAAATCAAATCTATTACTGTCTTCAACATGAGCGTTCCACCTCTGCCATCTACAATCAATCAATGTTTGCCGAAAAACACGGACAAAAGCATTTATATCGCCAACACCCTGATTTTCCCATACAAAACCAAATCCATATTCATACAACTTTAGCCTTACATTCGAGACCCAATTTTTCTTACCCCTTGCATCTAACTCCACAAGCATCGTATAGGCTTTATAAGGTAATCTGTGTGGTTCCATTTGTGTTATCCTTAACCAGTAATGAATACATTTAATCACAGATATTAAATAGATAGGATATCGGTTAGTCTCTCCATATACCAAATCATTTGGTGTTCTTATCGAAACACCAAGAAATTTCTTCAGAGCGTACAAATGAATTTTCTCAACATGCATAGCAGCAGAATCAAAGCCCATAGCTCAGCACCATATTGTAACATTGGTTGAATTTGAATATCAAATAATTTCAACAACAAAGATAGAGATTCATTATCTAACTGTGCCAATTTCCTCAAAATACACAATAAAGCATATTTAGCTCTACTTGCAAGATCTTTACAAGCAAAGGTAAAGCTTAAGCGTGTAGAAAAATAAATACCAAGATATTTATAAGCATTCACTACGGGCATTTCGACTCCATTATATGTCCACCTTTCTCTGGCGGCAAGATAACCGCCCTTTCTAAACACAATTATATTACTTTTCGTCATGTTTATTTTTAGCTGCAATGCAAAAGAAGCTCTTCCTAAACTGTTCAGCTGGGTTGAGAGAGAGAGAGAGAGAGAGAGACAGACAGACAGACAGACAGAGAGAGATAGGGAAGGGGGAAAGGACAACGCTCACTCAAGTGCTGTTTGAGCTACTTTCACAGTCGCTTTGAGTCATGCGTTCACAAACGCAGAACGTCACACCTCTCTGCGACCAGCCGTACGCTGCAGTTCACTCAGCCGAAAAGAGATCATGAACTGATACACAGCCTGGCTGTGACCTCGAAACACGGAGTACAAGCTACGGTCCCCTCTTCCCCCTTCCCTCTGTTTGTCCATGGTGTCTGGCGATCCCTGGCCTCCTCAGACATTGTGAGAAGTATGGTATGGTAGTGTATGAGAAGGAGTGTTCGTTCCTTCCACACGCTTGCCGGGAATTGCCAGAAAGTGAGTAGGATCTTCCTCCCACACTTTTTCGCGGTGTGTGAGGAAGCAGGGGAAGTCGTCTCCCTTTCCTTTTGTTGCAAAAATAAAAAATAAAAATAAAAAAAAATAAATGAAATAAAAATGAAAGAACGAAAAGAAAAAAGTTTCTTTTGCTTTATCGGGGCATGTCTTTTTTTCCAACACAATTTTTGAGGAATATGAGAGAGAGAGAGAGAGAGAGAGGAGAGAGAGAGAGAGAGAGAGAGAAGAAGAGACAGACAGACAGACAGACAGACAGACAGACAGACAGAGATTCTGATGGTTTATTCACACAGGCCTTGGCCCCTTATGAAGGAGTGAGTGAATTAAATATATGGACTGAGATAAATACATACTCATGACTGTAAAGCAATACCAAACATGA
Organism: Conus canariensis; assembly: GCA_033310375.1. Classification (NCBI taxonomy): domain Eukaryota; kingdom Metazoa; phylum Mollusca; class Gastropoda; order Neogastropoda; family Conidae; genus Conus; species Conus canariensis. The sequence continues at coordinate 54,635,026 of CM065723.1, forward strand.
ATAATTCAGAACATCAAGAGGTAGCTGTTTCTCTGAATTTAAATGCTTTATACGAAAACAAAGACAAATTTCGAACAACTTCTGATGAGGCTGACGACATCAGTACAGTCAATTTAGATAGCAAAGGCT
>CM065723.1:54640154-54645154 GCA_033310375.1 Conus canariensis
CAAAGAAAAAAAAAGAAAAGAAAAGTAAGACACGAATACCCATGATGAATCTTCTCTTCTGGTTTGTTCATAGCCAGCTGTTTTTATGTCTTCAGGACTGTCATAACTCAGCACTTTACGGCACCGCCGTTGCTTCCTTTCCGCTTAACTGCATAAGGGTTCGAAGGCAAGTACGTGAGCAGCTGGTGGCCCACTTCACCTAGAAGTTTACCTGCTATCTTGTACAGTCCTCTGAATTCAAGCTTTGCTCCATTTTCAATCCTTCAGCTCTCGTTCCCTGACTTTACCAGTAAACAGGAAACGTGTCTACAAGAACAGGTATTTTCTAACGAGACCTTTTCTATTTCGGTCGATTCAGTTGTTTGGGGGGGTTTTTCCTATCTTTTTATTCAAATTCTCACCTAGATCTCTCCCCTTGGTTAGTGTGACTAGGCCAGAACTTGTCATTTTTTTATGTATAGTACTACTTAGGACGGCACATCCACTTTATTCATGTTTTTATACATCTCTTTACTGTTTAGTTATGTGGATAGAGCTATATGTTAGAACTATGCCTATTTCCTCTTTAGTAATGTCAAGAGAACTATATGCTACGCCTGTTTACTGTTTAGTGATGTGAACTGAGCTAGCCTATGTGTTACGTCTACAGTGATCGCATTAACGGGCGTAAAATGCCAATTGCAAAAGTAGAACTCGTTCTTTTTTATATGTTAGCTGCCAATCCTAGAGGCCAGTTTATTTTACTAGGACCAGCAGCTGAATAAGAACAAAGGTTGAGTCAGAATAGGAAAAAAAACCATAATTTATCTTAATTCAAATTTCAAATCCATTTTTTGTGTGCATTGACAGTTTTTAAATTCGTACATTGCGTCACACGAAGCATACGTCATAGCCTACTCCTTTGGGTCAACACACGCCCGTTCTTCATCATCTAGAAGCACAAGCTCTACAGTCTGACGTCAATGAATCTTTCGTAGTCTTAGATCTGAGCTTGCTATCACGGGGAGGGGGTGGGGGGGAAGGGGGGAGGACTCACAAAAATCACGATTTTCCTCCTCAAACCAGACTCTGACGGTGTGGAAAATGTACAAGGCTCGAGTCTCCCATCGTTATAGATAACTCAAAGCAAAACATAGTAGGTCTATACTGGAGTACAGTTTCAGTGTACGTCTATCATAATTATGTTGTCATTGCTTTTCGCTTCGGTGGGACAGGTTCTGACCCTGGCTGTTCGGTGACAGTGCAGGGTAGTCCATGCTAAGCAGGCCTATCGGCTTGCAGAATTCCTTGCGCGATCACTGCTCTAGATTCACAGGCGAAGACTGGTCAGGAGCAAACCGGCCTGGCTGTGTCTGTTAGTCTGTCCGAACATTCACGCACGCAGTCACAACACACACACACACACACACACACACACACAATGGCGCTCACGATTTCTTTGCCGAGAGAGGGGAGGGGACAGGGAAAGGGGAAGTGGAGAAAATAAAACAGTAGCAAATACTGAGATAGTGAGGACATTTAAAAAAAAAAAAAAGGGGGGGGGGGGGGTGGAAGTGCCCGTTTACAGACATCTACATTTTTTCCCCAAAAGGGACACTATATACTGAACGACTTCCAAGGAATCTTCTGATGGAAAAGCACAGCAAAATACGCGGGCTATGTGTATAAGTTTATGCATGAGTGTGTGTGTGTGTGTGTGTGTGTGTGTGTGGTGTGTGTGTGTGTGGCGCGCGCGCGCGCGCGCGCGCATGCGTGCGTGCCTGTGTGTCTGTCTATCCCTCTGTGTGTGTGTGTGTGTGTGTGTGTGTGTGTGTGTTTACGGTTACCTGGGGTTGTCGGATAGTGTGTCATAGCTTTTGCCGGGATTGTGCGGTAGCGACAATTTGTGGGGTACTATTTCCCTACACCCCACAACTTTGACCCTGCAAACTGTTGCCATATGCTATGGGGATGTTGCTGATGTATCTATTTCATCTACTGTAGAACAACGTTTTCCTGCTAGGATCAACACACACACACACGCACACACAGGTCAGCTTGCTCTCGCTCTTTGCCAGGCAGGAGATGAGATGACGTCATTTATGCGCATGCTTTCCGTGAACAGAAGTAAATTATGGCGTCGGGGGCGTCATTGTTGAAACAATGTCAACGATGATTCAAAAGGTATGTTTGTGTCTTTTTTATTTTATTATTTGTATGGTATATTAATTTATTTTTATCATTGTTGTCAGGAAGCAAAATTCTGAAAAGAGAAGGGAAGTATTTTGGAATGTAGGCATGTGCTGTTCAAGATTCAAGCAGGCTGGGAAATCAAATCCAATTGTCTACTCTTCTTGAGTTTTTCGTCTTATTTGCTTGCCGCTTGCACCTCTTTCTCTTCTGGATAATCTTAGTAACTAGGCAACGTGCTCCTCTGAGAATCACAGTTAATTACATAATTATTGCTTTATTAGCCAGCTTTACCATTGTCACTGAGAGAGTGGTTCGATGAGGGAGATAGTTTGGAGGGGATAGAGGAGACTTATAGGGCTGAGAAGAAAAGAAACCCTATGGAGTTAGAGATGGACAGTCGAGAAAAGAAACAGGCGATATTAGATAAGATATGCCCCCTTAACCCTGAACATATGAATGTACGTACGAATATCAACAACAACACGGGTAAATGACCAGTCACACAAACATTTATTCATTCACCCATGGCTTCAAATTTCAATATTATTACTCTGCTCCGACGCGCCTTGCACTCTATCAATCATACATCTACTCTAACCCACACTCATACTCATTCGCTCAACTCAGTCCTACGACCCTTAGGCTAATTAGGTCACTGAATTAATTTTATAGTTCCTTCACAAAGTTCCTCCTCGAACTGTCCAGGAAATATTAGAAGAACACCTTTCTTTTCACCAGGATAGCGTCTATAATAAAAACCACGATAACAGCCTCCACCCCTTCAGGGTTCAAATGTTTATCCCACGCGAACGAAGAACCACTGAAGGTAACCAACGATCATTCAGTTCAGTCTCGCCCTCTCAGGTTGATAGATAAAGCGAAGATAACCCAGTTACCCATCCCAATGTAGATGAAGCATCTCTCTGTCGCTCACCTCAAAAACAGATCATTGTTCTGCCTTGCAGTAGCGAAAGTAAATTTCTCCGATGCTCACCCCACATTTAACGCACAATCTAACTTTGACGTAGCAAAAGCTAATCAATCATTCACCCCACGGCAAACGTTCACCCTTCCGGTCGCTCAACTTGCAGTTGCAATAACAAAATATAATATATGATTTGGAGCCCACCCCATCGAAAACCAATTCTTTGACGTAGATCTTTGGAACTTGTGGATGATCGTAGTCCTTCGGTAGCGGAGGGATAGGGGTATGAGAAAAATGGTAGGTGGAATGGGATACAAAAAGGGATATCGAATGGGATCTAGGGACTTCCACAGCAGAACAATATGGCCGCCCAGGCGTAGCGACTGAGGATGCTGTAGCCTAGCACATAACAGCCCAGCGCAGAATAGCCCAGCGCGACACAGGGCAGCACAGCCCGCGTATCACAGGACAGCACAACCCGCGTAGCACAGGCAGCACAACCCACGTAGCACAGGACAGCACAACCCACCTAGCACACGTAGCACAGGACAGCACAACCCACATAGCACAAGATAGCACACCACCTTTTGAGACGAAATTACATAGACAGTTGCCCAGTCTGGATTCAGATTCCACTACTGGAAAACAACACAACACAACCTAGACAGTTTCTCTCACTTTTTTTGAGAAACTAAGCCTAAGTTTACAACAAAAAATACAAAGACTTTCCCTTGATAAACCTAGTTTAGCCTCCAAGGGCTCCAGATAGTCCTAAAACTACTCCTCTCGACGGTTACCAAACCTCCTCAGACTCCAATCCTGAAGATCTAATCTGTCAACACTACACACTACAATGACTTTTAACTGGGACTCTTCCCCAAAAATAGATCTAAACATCTGCATAGAGAAAGACTAAGCAGACATATATAGAGAGGAAGCTATCCTGACACATATGGTTTGTGAAGTGACGGGCGGGTCTACCCTATTTTCCAGGGCTTAACATTGTATTTCTAAACTGGAAATCTTCAACCCAACCCCCCCCCCCCCCCCCCCCCCCCCCCCCCCCCTTAAGTCCAAATCTTTGCCAAGTCATTACTATGAAGACAGTTGTTGAGTTGTTGGCCTGCGCTTGTTTAGATTGTTCGTCTATGTATTTGTCTGACTTTATTCAAGTTTAAAAGGCTATGCCAGTCTTGAATAAAAGTTACTCTGTGTTAGGTTTTCTTATGGGAGCAAAAGATACCCCACTTGTTTACTGTTTATTGTATTTCTAGAAAATTCATATCCATGGAATTTAAATTTCATGCTCAAACATGAACGAATTACCATGTGTATTGAATTTGACGGTTGTGACAACCATGCATGCTAAAGGTGCAGACTATGAACCTAATCTACAAGGCCAGTTTCCCGCCAGCTCTATAGTAGATTTGTATTCTTACGTGTGTTTTCACTATCACACAAGTAGTTTTGTGTTCTTATTTGGTTGGGGTTGTTTGGGATGTTACTGAGAAGTATTTGGGGACGTTATGGATTTATTTGATTAATTGTGGGATGTTACTAAATTAAGTCGGTAGCTTACTACTGGCTTAGATTTCTATGTACTGTGCACATATCTAATTCAGCCAACACAGCGACATATACATTCTGAGGTGATAGCCCAGAATAGGCAAGTAACTGCTGAAGAAGAAAGAAGAAGAAGAAGAAGAAGAAGAAGAAGAATAATTAAGTTAGTAATGTTGCTTACAGCCCAGCCAGCCAGAATGGGCCATATCAGGGCTGTTACCACATTGAAGTAACCAAAACCAAATCGACAGCAGCAGCAGCAGCAGAAGAAGAAGAAGAAGAGACAGCGGCAGAGAGAGCATATCGTTCACTCGAACAGAGATTTGAGGCTGGAAATGAA
>CM065723.1:54650154-54670154 GCA_033310375.1 Conus canariensis
AGGAAGGCAACAGGGGTTATTACCCAGGCGTGGGTCAGTGCAGTCGCTTCGTGCATTCAAAGTCCAGTCCGTCCAGTCAGTCCGTCCAGTCAGTCAGTCAGTCCGTCCGGTCAGTGTCCCGTCCCGTCAGTCCATCCAGTCAGTCCGTCCAGTCAGTCCGTCCAGTCAGTCCGTCCATCAGTCCGTCAGTCAGTCCGTCCAGTCAGTCCGTCCGTCCAGTCAGTCCGTCCAGCCAGTCAGTCATTCCGTCCAGTCAGTCAGTCATTCCGTCCAGTCGTCGTCAGTCCAGTCAGTCGGTCAGTCCGCCCAGTCAGTCAGTCCGTCCAGTCAGTCCGTCCAGCCAGTCCGTCCTGTCAGTCAGTCGGTCCGTCCAGTCAGTCAGTCAGTCCGTCCGTCCAGTCAGTCAGTCCGTCCAGTCAGTCCGTCTGTCCAGTCAGTCAGTCAGTCCGTCCAGTCAGTCAGTCAATCCGTCCAGTCAGTCCGTCCTGTCAGTCAGTCGGTCCGTCCAGTCAGTCAGTCAGTCCGTCCAGTCAGTCAGTCCGTCCAGTCAGTCCGTCTGTCCAGTCAGTCAGTCAGTCCGTCCAGTCAGTCAGTCAATCCGTCCAGTCAGTCCGTCCAGTCAATCCGTCAGTCAGTCCGTCCAGTCAGTCAGTCAGTCTGTCCAGTCAGTCCGTCCAGTCAGTCAGTCAGTCCGTCCGTCCAGTCAGTCAGTCAGTCCGTCCAGTCAGTCAGTCCGTCCAGTCAGTCCGTCCAGTCAGTCCGTCCAGTCAGTCAGTCGGTCAGTTCGTCAGTCGGTCGGTCAGTCAGTCAGTCAGTCCGTCCGTTGGTCAGTCAGTCCGTCCGTCCAGTCAGTCAGTCAGTCCGTCCAGTCAGTCCGTCCAGTCAGTCAGTCAGTCGGTCAGTCAGTCAGTCAGTCAGTCCGTCCAGTCAGTCAGTCAGTCAGTCCGTCAGTCCGTCCGTTGGTCAGTCAGTCAGTCCGTCCAGTCAGTCAGTCCGTCAGTCGGTCGCATCTATCAATCAGTCGGGTTAACCTTCGGGAAGTCCCCTCGCCTAGAATCGGGGAAATGGTTGAATGGGTAGGAAAAATGAAAGAAAGAAAACTGAAAAAAGAAGGAAAGAAAAAAATAGAAAGAAAGAAAGAGAGAAATACAGACAGAAAGAAAAATTTATAAAAGCGAGTGATCTGTGGACGTTGTGAGCATGCTCCTGCATTGCATGCGTGTGTGCATGAGTGTGTACATGTTTGTGTGTGCGTTGTGTGTGTGTACACGTTTGTGTGTGCGTAGTGTGCTATTTTCCCTTTGGGGCGAAGAGTCTTTGTGAGTATTCATGGTGAACCAAGCAAGAGAATCAGCATTGAAGCAGAACATAAAGCAGTTTTTTTTTTCTTGCTTTGACAATGACAGATCTAAGAATTATGTCAATGCATCGTTGCTAGAAAGTGTTGTCAAAAATGATAGAAACTTGGCACTAGATCGTGGGAAAATGTGAAATGGAAGCATTAAACGAAAAAATAAAGACGTTTTGAAATAAATTGGTATGTATATTATGTCAACGTTTGTTGATAATGCACACTCTGAAACCGTCTGCAACCTCTCAGTCAAGCAAAAGCGTTGATGATACCAAAACAAGATCAGCAGAAGCACACGTCGCTCTTTTCACCACAGGAAGAGAGAGCGCTGGGATGAGAAATGAATGCTTAGAAAGAACAAGGTAGAATCGGTCCACCCTGTTGCAGATGTCACCTGTGTAACAGCCAGAGAGAGCAAAGCTGGTCAAAGGTTAGGGGACTGACTCTTCAGCCACTGCTATTATCATGCCAGTGGTCGCTAACAGGGAGTCAGGGCAAAAGGAGAGACAGACAGACAGACAGACAGACAGACATACAGAGAGAACGAGACAGAGACAGACAGACAGAAGGGAGGGGAAAGGGACGTGTGAGATGGAATGGGGGGGGGGGGGGGTAGAGGGAGGAAGAAGGAGACGCTTTTAAAGGGCACTGGAAAAAAGACATTCTCTCGGAACTGCCAACTGAATTAATGTCATGCCCTCCGCTACTTTAGGGCTGCGATGACCGCCACATAGGTAAACTGGGTCTGTCGGGCTTGTGACCTAGAACCACTACAACGAAGAGGCTTGTGTGACCAGAGAAGTAAGCGTGCCAGTGGGGCAGCACTTTTTAACCACTCTCTCTTTTTTTTCTTCTTCTTCTTCTTCTTCCTTTGGGGAATCATGTCTGAAAAATGGCCCGTTTCAATGGCAGTCTGATGTTGATTGTCCTGCTGAAGACGTGTGTGGGCCCGCTATGCTAACAGCAGCACCGTATCCTTACAACAGCAACACTGTATCCTTACAACAGCAACACCGTATCCTTATATCAGCAACACCGTATCCTTACATCAACAGCACCGTATCCTTACAACAGCAACACCGTATCCTTACATCAACAGCACCGTATCCTTACAACAGCAACACCGTATCCTTACATCAACAGCACCGTATCCTTACATCAGCAGCACCGTATCCTTACAACAGCAACACCGTATCCTTACATCAACAGCGCCGTATCCTTACATCAGCAGCACCGTATCCTTACATGGAGAGTAATCGGTATATGTAGGTGTCGAATATCTTGACAAAAAGTTCTAGAGAACCGTTATTCAAGGAGTATAGCTTTTTTTTTAATGTATAACAGACGATTCTTTGCTCTTCCAGAAAGATCTCTGCATGCGGCTACAAAGCTTAAACGGGTAGAGAAAAAGACGTCAAGACATTTGTAGTCATTGACTACTGGCATTACAATATTACTGTGTACCCATCTTTCCATAGCTGACAAGTCTCTCCCCCTTTCTTAAAAACTTATTTTGCTCTCATCAAAGTTAACTTTCAACTGCAAGAGGTAAACTGAAGTCTTCAAACTATTCAGCTGTGTCTGCAAACCAATAGCCTTTTGAGACAGTAAACCTATATCATCACGAAGCAGTAAGATGAACAATTCCATATAATCTACAGTAGATCTAGCACCGTGTCTTCCATTATTTATTACTTCCAGCGCTAGCTCGTTTATGAATAAAGAGAACAGAGCAGGGCTGTAGGCATCTCTCTGTTTCACACCTCTAGTACAAATATTTATATAATCTGTGAGTTTTGCACCACAACGCATTCTTCTTTTGACAACATTATACATATCTCTAACGCATCTAAAACGTTTTTCCGCAATCCCGTTATTTTTTGGTAAATAAGATCGGCCATATTAATTTCTTGTTGATCGAATCAAATGCCTCTTCGAAGTCAATAAATGCAACAGACAATTTGCGATTAAGAGAAAACTGTTTTTGAATTAGAGCCATGAGAGTGAACATGTGATCGATAGTTGAATATCCATGCTTAAAGCCTGTTTCGTGATCGCCAGTTATATTGTTATCATCCACATATTCATGGAGTCTTTAATATATAACGGCGCTGAATACTTTACTGCTCATATCTAACAATGAAACACCACTACAATTATTTAAAATACCTTCAATATGAAAAATACCCTTATGAAATAATATGTTAAACAATTGTACCAGAAAATCAACAACTTTTTCGCAAGGAGTTTTCAAAAAGACCCCGATTATTCCGTCAGGTCCGGCAGCTTTTCGTTTTGCAATTTTTCTAAGCTCTATCTGAACTTATTCACAAGAAACTGGACGATTCATGTATCCATTATAAACTTACGGCAAGCCATCACTGCTACTATACAAGTCTTTATCTATCAACGCTTTAAAGTACTGAAACCAGTTATATTATTATTCTTTGATTGTTTCTCTTTTCAACGAAATATCAGACATGCACGTCCAAAACTCTTTTTGATCATTAATGGAAGCTAGTGACTTGTCTGACGTATTCTTTTTGAATTTTTTTTTTCTCCATTTTAAAGAGGCTTTTGTATTCTCTTCAAGCATCCATATACTTATCTCTGTGGTCTTTATATCCCTTGTCATCATAAAGAGCATCGTTATCAAACTGTTTTGATTATCTACGATATGCTCTTAGCGTAGCTGAGTTCTATTGTCTTTGCCATCCTCATCAAACCAACTCTGAGTACGACTGTCATAATCTACCTTCATAGTCTTCATCAGGAATGCGGCACACTCTCGATTACAGTTATTAAACATATCCAGTGCGTTACTGGTGTTCACGTCAATCAGTTCGACAGCAATTTGTGATTTATCTTGGATTTCTCTCTCACGCAAATTCCTGTAAAATATATTACTGTATTCGTCACTCCACACAAATTTTTGTATTACGTGTGCACCATCACTATCACCAGTTTTATATGAATCATTATGACAACAGGCGATGTAATATTCAACGGGAAAATGATCAGACTCAAATCGGTCAGCAACATGCAATTTAGACACGTCACATAATAGGTCGTAAAAGTCATTAGACAAAATGAAATAACACCGCTTCCATTTTCGCTTGTATATGTATAGTAACCTTGCTGGTCGCCATTGCGTAGTCCATTCAGTATAATCAAATCCAATGCAGTGCACATTCTTAACACAGATTTACCATAAATGTTAACGCATTTCCCGTGCGAATGCCGGTTAAAGGTAAATGAACGACTTTTGAATGGAACATTATTATTGCCAGAGTACTAGGCGCGATGGAAAAATATCAGATATTCGGCTGTTCAGATCACCACAGACTATGGTGAAAATATTTGCCATCTGTATTAACAAGAAAGTCAAGCACCCTGCAGGTATAGCTATACCTTGGTCATAGTTAGGTGTGCGTAGAAAGGAAAGCCCTCTGGCGGGATATAAGTACAAACGTAAGGAACATCATCTAGGCATCCAAACGACCGTTTATCAATGAAAAACGCGCACAGATTTTTGTACTTGATATTCAAGTTTAAGTCCTTTTCTTCAGCAAGTCAGTTGTATGTCTTAGGTCGTTCACCTTGTCCTTCAGTCCGCTCATAACAGCACGAAGGGCACCATGTTCCTGTCGTAAAAGACACATTTCCTCCTTCACACTGCACAGCTTGCCGTCAACGGCGCTCTCCGCATCGTGCAGCTTTGATACCAGGCCAGCCCTAAACGCTTCCTTCCCTGGTCGTGAGTGGTACGAAGAAAGACGGGTCTGTCGGTCGTAACCAGAAGAGCCGGAGACGTTTGTGTCAGGATTGGGGCCGGAGTTTGATTCGATATCCCCACAGCGCGGGAGCTGTGCACCATCACCATGACGTTTAAACCAACTGCCCCCTCCAGAACAAAAACACGAGCGTCTGTCCAAACGGAACACCAGTTCGCCGTGAACGCAGTACTGATATGGAGACACGCGCTGACACTTTAAACATAGATGTTTTCCACATGAGTGACTGGTAAACAAGTCGAAACGCTCCACATGCTTACCTGGAATCCAGCTGGGCCGAAGGCATGGTGGCACAACACGTGCCCTGTCACGTATTGACGCAGTACACACGGGCAGTACACAGAGATTCACGAAAGATTGGAGACAACGTAACACGTGCCTCCGATCTTCCTGCACGTTCCCAGCCCTCCCCCCCCCCCCCCTCCCTCACCCTCACATCTCCCCCCCTCCCCCCACAGAGAGAGAGAGACAGACAGACAGAGACAAAGAGACAGACAGACTGTCAGATAGACAGACGGACAGACAGACTGGCAGACAGACAGAGACAGACAGACAGACTGGCAAACAGACAGAGACAGACAGACAGACTGGCAGACAGACAGACGGACAGAGACAGACGGACAGACAGAGAGAGATTATGTATTTCTGTCTGTCTGTCTGTTTCTGTGTCGGTTTTCATATGTGTGCGTGCGTGCGCGCACGCGCAGGCGCGCGCGTACCAATGCGTGTGTGTATTTGTATTGTGTGTGTGTGTGTGTGTGTGCGCGCGCGCGCGCATGTGTGTGTATGTGTGTGTGTGTATGTATACGAGAGAAAGAGGGTGAAGGGGGAGAGAGGGTAGGAGGGGGGGGGGGGGGGGGAGGGCTGCGACCAAATGTCGGGAGCGGATCTTTTATTTTTTCATCCGGTTAAAGAAAAAGAAAATAACGTGAAATCGGTCAGGCAGGTGCCCGTGTTTTCAGTTTACATTAAGAATTATAAACCCCCCACCCCTCCCATGTTTTGATGTTTCACTGACGTGAAAGTAAAAGGCAAAAGGCCATTTGTCCCTTTCCTCTTTCGCCCTCTCAACACTCTCGTCTGGTTTTGTCCCCTTGCTTTAGCAAGTTACAGCAAAGCCGTCCCCCTTCTTCTTTTTTTGTTGTTGTTGTTTGTTGTTGTTGTTGTTGTTGTTGGAAATAGAAGTCTGAGGCAAGTTATTATTGACTCTTCATTTTTTTTTTTGTAACTAAACTTTGCTTTTTTTTTTTTTTTTGAAACCGCCTTGTTTTCAGTGGATGGATCCTTGTTTCTTTTTTAGTTGTTTTGTTTTGTTTTTTGTTTGTTTGTTTTCTTTTTTTTTTTTTACTGTTTTCTTTTTCCACGAATTGAATTGGAAAGGGTATTTTGTTAAATGGCTACCAATACTGTTTCCATCAAACTCACCGAATGATTAATAACGAACGTTAATTCATTTTATCATACAAAACACTGAAATCATTAAAAACATACAAACGAAATTCGCTGAAAACGTCTACTGCAACGTGAATGAAGAGTACAAAGTTTTGACTGTAAATTCAAAACTATGATGGAGCATAAAAGATGTGAAAAATTTAAGCAGTTAGAGGGAACTCACTATACATTGCTATGATTTTCGAGTGGTTCAAATTGTCACATGATTATCGCTGAGAAAGTAATTTTACTGCGATTTGATATATTTTCCTTTGTATTATGACGAGAAACAGGTGATGGGGGGGGGGGGGGGGCAGAGACAGAATGCACGCACGCGCGCGCTGTGTGTGTGTGTGTGTGTGTGTGTGTGTGTGCCTATAAATAAACAAAGGAGAATAGAGACTATGCACAAACACTAATGAGGGACAGAGACAGACAGAGAGAGGCAGACAGACAAGAGAGGAAGAGAGAGAAGGAGAGAGAGAGAGAGAGAGAGAGAAAAGGATACAAGAAAAGAGGAAGGACACACACACACACACACACACACACACACACACACACACCACCACTCACTCACTCACTCACTCACTCAAACAGCGCAGCACCACAGCCACCAAAACCCCAGGAAAAAAAAAAACTTCAAATACCTCTCCAACCCCTACCCATCCCTCCCCCTCCTCATCTCCGACCCCACGCCTTCTCCAGTCTTCCAACATGGTCAATTAAGCCAGCGAGAGAGGGTGGGGGGGGGGGGGGGGGGGGGGGGGGGACAACGTCTACACGGTCAACGTACCAGACAGTAACGATCCTACGCCATGTGTTAGTAGTAACTGGCCACTTTCCTTCGCATTCATTATTCGTATACTGATGGTAAGTAAGACCCTGTCTTTTAAGCGTGAAACCTATCTCGCGCAAGTGGTAGAAATAGGAAACAATCAAGAGATCTCTTTCATACGTTACGATAAAAAATAAAAATAAAAAAAATGGATACATTAGACAAAAAACAACATCCTCACCTCTTCATGCTTGTGTCCAGGTATGGGATCAAAACCGGCGGGCGTCCACGTTCGTGCGTACAGGAAGAGCCAGCAGCTACCCAATGGGGCGTATCGGGTCCACACGGCCAAAACTGTATCAGCGGTTTTTCCCTTCCTCCGTGCTCACCCGGGCTCCAGGCTAGCCGTGCCCCTCCCGCCTCAAATAAGGCCGAGGGGGGCAGAAATCTGGGGGATGTAGCGTCACTTCGAGAGGGAGATTAATCTTTACACGTTCGCGCGTGCTCGCTCGTTCAGAGAGCGACCCATGCGGTGCATGGGCATACATACACACGTGGTGCACACAGATGTACATATACGCTGACATCCGTAACGCGAATGCACACGAGTGTACACTCGCGTACGAGCGCACTCACTCACCAGAGAGAGAGAGAGAGCTCACTCAACACACACACACACACACACACACACACACACACACACACACACACACACACACACACATGAATAGTGTAGTTTCCAGGGAACACATTTGAGAAAGTGCAAGTCCTAGCAACATGATCATCTCGAACGTATTTCCCTCTTTTGAATTTCCCCTTTTTCAGACCTTTTTTTTCCCCTACCTTCTTTCACTTTTTTATTGCCTTTCCTCGCCTTTTTCCGTTCAGTTTCCGACTTTTCTTTTACACATTTTCCCATCTTAGCCTATTTTCCCTACCTTTTTTTTTTTTTTTTTTTTTAACTTTTTCTTATGTTTTCTGTTCTGGTACAACCTTTCAGCAAATTCATTTCTTGCATCCATTTTTGATGAGGGGAGGGGAGTAGGGATAGGTCGGGAGTGAGTGTGGGTGGGGGGGGGGAGGGGGGCTATGCAAACAGTGTCTACCAAATGTTTTAGAGTGAGTGCACATCACGTAGCATGCGCCAAATCCTCTAAAAGTTATGAGTGGGTATGATAAAAGTGGCCTGTGGACAGTTGGACTAAAAACTGTTTCGTCTTTACGGCAAAAGGTAAAAACTCCTTAAAGTTTTAGCGGATTTTAATGTTTGTCAACCGTGAGCGTGTTCCAGTCATACTGCCAGATATCTTTGACATGAATTTTATCATTGTAGCTCAGCCAACCATAATAGCCTTTACAGTACTTGAGAGAGAGAAAAAAACAAAACAAAACCGGGGCAACACTGATACATGTCAAATCATGAAGAAAAAAAAATGACAAGCGAAACAAGAAATAAACGAGAAAAGTGATGTATGACGAGGCAGCTCAACTATGGGCATCCTTTCTGCGCATACGATTATGCCGTGTGGAGAGTTCCGGTCATTCCGCCTAATAATTTCTCTCTTCCAGATTTTAAGAAGGCTCGTAAAAGACTCGATGACAAATTCAAATCTTACCAAAACAACCAGCCAACTAAACCTAAAAACGCCATATTGGAGGGTTTTTTGTTTGTTGTTTGTTTGTTTTTTGGTTGTTGTTTTTTTTTTTACAGTTTTCACAAATGGTCGCCAGATTACAACTACAACAACCATCCAAAAAATTGCATGTCATATTGTGACAGGAAATAAGAGTAACAGAGTTTCCAGATCAAAGACAGGAGAATGGTCCCTAACGGTAGGAGAACAGTAAACACACAACACACACACACACACACACACACACACACACACACACACACACACACACACACCGCACGTATATTAACGCATGACATATCACCACACCACATTACACCATACACACATCACTTGCATACACCGCGCGCGCGTACACACATACACACACACACACACACACACACACACACACACACACACACACACACACACCACGCGCGCGCGCCGCGCGCGCGCGACGTAAAATTATTATATGCCCGGGGAGCACATTTCACAGCCTAAGGCATCACCTTCGTCTTGACCGTTTATTTTCACGGCGGTGTTTCCATTCAGGATGAAAGAAGGGTTAGAAAAAAAAAAAGGAAGTTTCAGTCAGCGTTGGGTGCGGGGGGAGGGAGGGGAGGGAGAGCAGTGAGAAAGCTAGAACGGACAGATGACCGGTTTGGGAAAGGGGGTGGAGAGAGCGAGATGGAGGAGAAGGGTGGGGGGAGGGGGACTAATCTTTCTCGCCGACCCCCCCCCCCCCTCCTCTCTCTCTCTCTCTCTCTCTCTCTCTCTCTCTCTCTGCAGTCGTTAAGATCTCTGCAGGCATGGTACGTCTTTTTACCCAGACCTATTACATTGATGGTTATGTAACCAGTAAACACCTCGAGTCAATGATTTCCTGCCACGGTAAAGATGGAAGGCGCGGGGAAGGGATCATGTTTGTGAACCTCTCTCTCTCTCTCTCTCTCTCTCTCTCTCTCTCTCTCTCTCTCTCTTCTCTCCGTTTGCACCAAACCCAGAACTTCCCAATACCATCCATCTCCTCATCTGAATACCACCCCTTAGTTCTCGTTTCAAGAAGAGTTGGTAGACTAGACTCTTTCAGAAATCGTGGCACTCTTGTTACCTCCTTTTCTCATCGCAGTCGGGGCTGAGTTGTGAGTTTAACAATCCACTACATCCCATCACCAATGAAGCTATAACCCTTCGTTCACAACCATCACTTACTGAATCTGATGAACTCACTCAGTCCTCGAGCCAACGAATCAAGTGACGATGAAGGTGCTACTTTTAATCTCCGAGGAGTAGATATGTTTGTATAAAGTAACAGGTGTCATGTTAATGGTTATCATGTCACTATATTATAACCCATCCCCTCCTCCTCTTTCTGTTTCTTTTTTTTTTTCTTTCTCATTTTAACAGGTGTAATTTTAATGATTATCATGTCACTCTGTTACAACCCATCCCCTCCTCTTTCTGCTTTTTCTCCTTCGTTTCTGATTTATTCTGCGGCTTTTCGTTGTCACAGGAGACACAAACATTCCACCCTCACTCTGTGTGTGTGTGTGTGGGGGGGGGGGGGGGGGGGGGGGGGATTTTGCGAGCAAATTGACACAGCGCACATTTGAAGTTCCGTGGACAATTATTTGTGTTTATTACAGCGGTTTCTGTCCTCATTGGACTTGTTTGATATTGGGTTATTGTGACCTCATACCATTCTTTATCAGGGATATTAGGGCCAGATGTGGACATTTACTCTTTGTTTGTATCCCTTTCATGTATCGGCGTGTCATATATAAACGGTCTGTGCGTGTGTTAAAACTAAACATGGAAAACACGTAAACAAACAAACAACATAAAACACCAAGCGTCATGGTATGACTAATAATGGCCTTTTTTTAACGTCTTTATCAACTTTTTGCAATGTGTTTTACAGCGGAGAAGGAAAACAAAACAAAGCAAAAAACATATATGCAAACATCATCTCCCTACCTATCCTCCCACACTCAAACATTCACCCGTTCCCTCCATCCCAATCCATTTCCCCCTTCCCTCCTTCAGTCAAGCTGTTGACAATATGTTGAACAGGCATTGCTCATACATGTAGCTATCCTTTCACATGGATACAATGTGATATACAATGTAACCCGCCGATTTGTAAGCAGCGCCGATTTGTAAGCGGTTACAAATCGGCGCACATTGCATGACTTGTAAAACCGCCGATTTTTAAGCAGCGCCGATTTGTAGAGCGCTTACAAATCGGCGGGCTAGGCCCCCGCCGATTTGTAAGCACTTGTAGCCGGCCGTTTTGTCCGACCCGGCCGTTTTGTCCGAGGTTGGACAAAACGGCCGGGTCGGACAAAACGGCCGGCTAAAACCCGGCTGTTTTGTCCGACTTTCACTTTTTTGTCGGACAAAACGGCCTGGTTGGACAAAACGGCCGGCTCTAAGTAAGCGGCCGTTTTGTCCGATATTTCACTGGCAAAGAAGTATAAATTCGTGGCGTTCTGTTTTTTCTTCTTTTTTTCTGTCTGTCTACCCCCAAGTAAAGAAATCACGTGGAAAAAAACCCATTCGGCCGCCATGCGCCCAGGTGGCCAATTTGGCGTCTTAAGCTGACCATTGGCCGTCAGGGGCCATGACTATCGAGTGGGTCTTATTCTCGTGATTTCTTTACTTGGCTGCAGGAGAGAGAGAGAGAGAGAGAGAGAGAGAGAGAGAGAGAGACAGACAGACAGACAGACAGACAGACAGTCAGACAGAGACAGAGAGAGACAGGTGGCACATCACGATACAACATTTGAGGTGACTGTGTCAAACCGTTGGGGTCTTGGGACAAACAATTGACGCACCCTCAATTTTGAGGGTCTGACGTTGTCTGTGACCTTTACCTTGACCTTAATTGCTTTGACATATTTGGAGAGCAATAAACCAAACAACCTTCATACCAAGTTTCAGCTTCCTATGTCGACCGCTGCCCGAGATATGGCTAAAAATAGATTTTCGGTTTTGAAGGTCACACGTCAAGGTCATAACCTTGAACTTAAAAATTGGGAAAAGGTGTATTTAAGCCACCCCCTCCTGTTTTCTTGCTTCTTTGTGTATTTGCAGTATTGCCTTTTTCAGTGTAGATAGGGCTGTCTTTCATCTACCTTTTAACTAAAAGTTGTTCTTGAATGATAATTCAAAACTTCGATTTATTTGACATAACACCCCCCCCCCCCCCCCCCCGCCTTCCCCCCCCCCCCACCCCCACACCCACACCCACACACACAGCCGTATAGAGCTGACCCACTTCACTGACAGTCATGATAAGAGCACTGTGTAATGGTCGATTTCCGCCTAAAAAAAAAAAAAAAACATGTTGGGATTTATCCTTCCTGATCGACAAAATGTGGGTGATGTCACCCTTTAATTGAATGTAGGTGGGTTAAAACCCTCTGCCATAAGTCATGCGCCACCAGATAGAGGCGTTGTAACCAGATGAGCCCTTCAATGCCAGCTGACCATTTGGGATCTCATTGTTCCTCAGAGCCCTGACTGACTGCCCGTCAACACCCCGGTGATCTACGGGAATGCAGATTTTGAATTAAAAATGGAGGGCGGCGGGGGAAGGAGGGGGGGGGGGGGGTGAGAAGTAATCCATCACGCGTTTGTAAATCTATTTTGTTTTTCTTTATTTCTTTTTTCTTTAATTTAAGAGAGAGAGAGAGAGAGAGAGGGGGGGGGGCGGACAGGGAGCCAGAACCCCAGGACCCCCAACTGCCACCCCACCCATCTCTCACTCCCCCCAAAAAATCCCCGCCTGTGTGTTCCGTGTACAATGAGCGGGAAATCCGCCTGCAGCAGTTATCCTCTAATACCTGGAGTTTTATGCCCAATACTGCTGACAGTGTCGGCCTCACACATCCATGGAGAAGTGGACACCACCAGTGCTGCAGATGGTGTCGTGTCGAGACTGACATGGCAGGGCGAGCCTCGTTTTGACCTGATCTGTTGGGCGGTCGTCCTCCCTTCTTCTTCTTCTTCTTCTTCTTTCTCCGATCTTCCTTTATCCCAAGCTTAAACTCCTTAGTTCTGTGCCATTGATAAGATTTTGTTACGCGAGCAGGGCTGGGCAAAGTCTGTCGCTCGGTCGCCCGTGTCGAGAGCTGATACAGATAAGCGCGTGGATATCAAAACTTAATTGCCCTTCAGACGACTCGAAAAATTTAACACTTGATGCTTTGATATTAAATCTGAATCTTAAGTCATTATCACTCGCTATCAATAATACTGATACAGTTGGCATACATGTACTGGCTCCACATACACATTCTTTTTTTTAACGGAACAGTAAGTTGCCTCGATGTCGTCTGGTTGGTTCTTCCATACAATTAAACTCAGTTGCAATGCAGTCGACCTGTGCATGCCTATGCCACTGAAGTTTTCATTCCAGTATGATGGTGCGAAAACATGTCTACGATTTTAAAACATGAAAGTTAAAAAAAAAAAAAAGCACGCGAGGAATGCAGAGATAAGAGTGACACGGAAATAGACGAACCCAGAGAGTTGTCGTCTGCATCGAAGGAAATGAGTCCGTCAATAGCACTCTTCAGTACGAAAACGAGGCCGTTTGACCAGCATTCCACGTTGATCTGTTGAAGCAATTGAGTTAAGAAAGCTTTCAATTTTGATGTTTGCCTGAAAAAAAGGTAATGACGATATGTTTTCATGTCGGGCAAGTGAAAACTTTGTATGGTTGAGAAGTTTTTAATCAACCAGCTCCGCTGAATGATAAAGCAGAAAAAAATCAAACTTTTCCAGCTTTGTGTGAGTTTTCAGTGCCACCCCGGCCATTAAAGTAGTGACATTATGTTTTTGGAGATGATACGACACAAGTATGCGTGCGTGTGTGTGTGTGTGTGTGTGCGCGCGCGCGCGCGCGCGCGCGTGCGTGCGTGCGTGCGTGCGTGCGTGCGTGTGTGTGTGTGTGTGTGTGTGTGTGTTGCAGTTGGGAAGGAAGGGGACAGAGAAGTCCGTGTCATCCATCTGACCAGCACACTACAGATGGAATGGCCTGTAACGTGAGTGCCATCATTTTTAATGCAAATGTTCGCACACTGGCTATTCTGCGAAGGCTTTGGGTTTGCAGATAAACTGTCTTCCAACAGAAAAAAAAAAAATCAGCTCTGCCTGTCCCCAGGCGAGCATTGAACTCTGCATCGAGAGAATGCTGCTTCATCCCCAAGACCACTGGACCCCCTCTGTCGTCTTTCACAATGGACCCAAGGTAGGTCTACCTGGCGTGATCTATCATATGCCTCAAAAATTCGCACAGGTTCCTGTTTCTTTGTTTGTTTTTAGTTTCACAAAAAGAAGAGTACCTTTAGATAATACAAACCAGCTGCAGACAGAAAAATAGAAGGGTGATTATGCACATTGTTTTTAAGTGAAGCGTTTTGTCCTCCTTTTGTAACTGCTCCCGAATTCTCTCTCTCTCTCTCTCTCTCTCTCTCTCTCTCTCTCTCTCTCTCTCGTGTGTGTGTGTGTGTGTGTGTGTGTGTGTGTGTGTGTGTGTGTGTGTGTGTGTGTTTTAAACCTTGGCGGCCTTGGAAGCATATCTAACTAAAGAACATGAATTTTCTCAAAGGTGTCCGAAACTAATGACCAGATTCTCCAGCAAGCACGCGATCTTGCGCCACTGCATTGCAACAAGTTGACCTGACCTCTGTCTGTGGATATGCTTGGTTCTCCTGCGTGCATTCAAAGCATTGCGGAGCATGGTATTGTTTTCTGTCCTCTGAGTGTAAACATCTCTATCTGTGAGGCCAACCAACAGCAGCTCAATGGTGGAGCTGTGTGTATGGTCAGTATCGACAGCAGCTCAATGGTGGAGCTGTGTGTATGGTCAGTATCGACAGCAGCTCAGTGGTGGAGCTGTGTGTATGGTCAGTATCGACAGCAGCTCAGTGGCGGAGCTGTGTGTATAGTCAGTATCGACAGCAGCTCAATGGTGGAGCTGTGTGTATAGTCAGTATCGACAGCAGCTCAGTGGTGGAGCTGTGTGTATGGTAAGTATCGACAGCAGCTCAATGGTGGAGCTGTGTGTATGGTCAGTATCGACAGCAGCTCAGTGGCGGAGCTGTGTGTATGGTCAGTATCGACAGTAGCTCAATGGTGGAGCTGTGTGTATGGTCAGTATCGACAGCAGCTCAATGGTGGAGCTGTGTGTATGGTCAGTATCGACAGCAGCTCAATGGTGGAGCTGTGTGTATGGTCAGTATCGACAGCAGCTCAGTGGTGGAGCTGTGTGTATGGTCAGTATCGACAGCAGCTCAATGGTGGAGCTGTGTGTATGGTCAGTATCGACAGCAGCTCAATGGTGGAGCTGTGTGTATGGTCAGTATCGACAGCAGCTCAGTGGCGGAGCTGTGTGTATAGTCAGTATCGACAGCAGCTCAATGGTGGAGCTGTGTGTATGGTCAGTATCGACAGCAGCTCAATGGGGAGCTGTGTGTATGGTCAGTATCGACAGCAGCTCAGTGGCGGAGCTGTGTGTATGGTCAGTATCGACAGCAGCTCAATGGTGGAGCTGTGTGTATGGTCAGTATCGACAGCAGCTCAGTGGTGGAGCTGTGTGAATGGTAAGTATCGTGAGGGTGACAGATATGAAGGCTCCTATGTACAACACTGACAAACTGCTGAACAAATATCGTACCTGACACTGAAGGGACGCAAGTCTAAGTTGTGGAGGGTATGGCGGAGGCGCGCAGGGCCGCGGTTCCATTTTCTTTATTTATTTTTTGATTTCTTATCACTTCAATTACTCAGCTTCGGTGACTTAACAAAAAAAAAAAAACAACAAAGAAAACAAAAACACGAGCTGTCGTTTAAGATTCACAGCAAGCCTGTGTTCTACATTTGTTAAAGCAAGGTGCCCATTACTAATAGCTGTATCATCAAACCAACCAACAAAAACTAACGACTTATGGTTGTATCATAAACGAAATAGGGTCTTTAGATCAGTCAACGCTCTTAAAGATGGGAAAGGTACGGCCTTCACGCTTGCGTTGTTATTTGTAGCTTTCCTTCACGCATTTCGTACTTTCCTTTCACTCTGCGAGGTAGCACAACATGGGGTGCCGAGGGAGAGGTGGCAGATCTCTCTCTCTCGGGACACTGATGTGAGAGGCCAGTGTCAGGCGACGCAGTCAGCCTTCCAGCCCTATAGATAGATATACTGTGTGTCTAGCCTGTGTCGCCGGGGGATGGCTCCTACTGGAGATGTGGGGCAGTCGGCGATGGAGCGCTGCCTGACTACGATAACTGTGGCCTGGGCGACCACGTCTTCAGGTCGGCATGGAAGGCACCCCTCTCAGGCTTGGGCTCATAAAATTGTCCTCTCGGCCGTAGTCAGCGAGGACCCTTTTCAGAGACTCGTGTAGCGCTCAGGCGACGTCCGTCCTGCTCCCTCATTAAGGCGGCCTCACACGTCACAGGACCATTGCCACCCGAGCATGAAGAAGGCCGCATGGTAGCCCTGAGGACAGCCATTTTAGGGGGGAAGAGGCGAAGAATACCACAGAGTGGACACCAGTTCACAGGGAACCAGAACCAAGTGCTCTGGACACCAGTTCAGCACGACGAAAGAAGAGGACCCAGACTCCAGTCTGGGATGAAAACCAGAACAACATACGACAGCCCCAGCCTGGAACCAAGCCCAAGACTCCTACCAACACCCAGGCATACTGCCGCCAAAACGACAGACTTCGGCCTGTACAGATACCATGTCCTCAAGGGCCTCTGTCCGATAGGAGTAAAACTCACGTCTACAAGTATTCCATCACCCCAGGCAGAGGCTGGTATGCCTCCCTCTGACCGCTTCCTGACAATGGTCTCTCAGTCTGCTGCCATTCTCTCTGGTCTTTAGACTCAGAGATGGCGAAGGGCAGGCCTGTCCACCCCTTGAAGAGAAAGGAAAAGAAACACCCGTGGGTGCGGGTAGTACCAAGAGAAGTACTGTCTGTCCTCAGTTACCGAACTGACCAGCTGGGAGCAGCCCTGCACCACCCTCGGAATCTGCACTGTGTTCACATAGGGTGCAGGCACGCACAGGGCTTTCCATTAAGACGTCAAGGGAGATGATTGTTTCCATGGCAGGTGCCCTTGTGCAATGGCCACTGGATGTGACACGACTGAGCTTCCACGGGAGCGTTCCCATGGATGCACCAGCCCATATTTCATGGTGTACCGGCCCATGTTCTCTCTGATCTCTAGAGAGCTGGTAAAGGGCAGGACTGTCCAACCCTGATGCTGTCTTCCCGCCATCTGTCCTCTTCCAACCCCCAGCCCTTCTCCTCTCATCCCCCCTCCTCTCGCTGTGCCTTGCACGAAAGTTCTCAGACGGGCCGTTCTTGAAATATGCCCTTATTAAACATCTACCTCCTCATTGCAATGGTGGGCCGGTCGCCACATGATGCAGCGTCTCGTCTGACCGAAGACTCACTAAAAAGAGACGGAACTCCTTATATTTGAAAACGCCAGAGGCGAGTGAAAGTTACGTCCCTTAATTAAGAACCAGTTGATACTCATTTTCTGCGTGACCTCTGTGAGTCGAGTCACTGTGTGTTGATGGTCTCTTAAAAAAAGAAGAAGAAGAAGAAGAAAGAAGAAGGGGTGGGGGGGGGGGAGCACAAGGAAATCTGACAACTGATTTTTCAGCCACACGTTTTCTTGTTCTTAGCATTATAATGGCCGTCGACTGACAATTAAAATCCAGAAAGACTGGCCACAAAGAAAACATATTCTGTCAAGTATAGCACAGTAAGAGTTTGATGTGCTGATTTTTTTTTTATCAGGAACTCTCTCTCTCTCTCTCTCTCTCTCTCTCTCTCTCTCTCTCTCTCTCTCTCTCTCTCTCTCTCTCTCTGCGCATATCTAATTTTTATGAGCGCATATCTAATAGTTTTCTACATGCGTGTGTGTGGGCGCACACACGTGTGTGTGTGTGTGTGTGTGTGTGTGTGTGTGTGTGTGTGTGTGTGTGTGTGTGTGTGTGTGCGTGCGCGTGCGTGCATGCGTGCGTGCGTGTGTGCGTGCGTGCGTATGTGTATGAGTGTGTGTGTGTGCGCGCACACGCACTCGCGAGTGCGTGTGTATGTATAAATCTATGTGTATTTGTTGTTTGTTTGTTCGTTTCCTTGTCTGGCCTGCTGCAGTCTGTCGGGTGCCTGTCAGATGTATTGCACGAGTTATTACTCTTATCTCAAGAAGTGCGTTTTGTGGTGTTGTGGACAAACAAAAACTGGTGCGTCGACATCGAAGTGCTGCCACTCAGTGGTTAAAAAGACAGGGCAAAATGTGCTGACATTGGGAGTGTTGTATACAAACAAAAACTGGTGCGTCGACATCGAAGTGCTGCCACTCATTGTTTAAAAAGGACAGAACAAAGTGTGCTGACATTGGGAATGTGACGTATTGAGAGACTACACGAGTCATTATCATAGACCAATGCTCATTGCAATTTAATCTGATTATCAGCATATATATGTGTGTTCAGATACATATGAGTTGGTGATTTTGTGCGTGCAACATACAGGAATTGTGCTTTTAGTCTTGCAGTACTTCGTCCTGTACAACCTGACAGCAATTAGTTGTGTGCACATTAAATTGTAAGTGCATTCTCAGTCACCTATTTCCGAACCACTGCTGTGGTATCTAATCTACCAGTTTGTTTGATTGGTTTTTCTTGGGGTTTTGTTGTTGTTGTTGTCGCTGTTGTTGTTATTGTTTTGTTCTGTTTTTGTGGGTTTTTTTTTCATCATTTGTTTTACTTTTTTTGTACGTGTCCTTTCTTCCTCTTTCTTTTTGTTTTTCCTTTTACTTGTGCATTCAGGACATAACATGACCATAAACCAGAACTCATGGCCATCGAGAGATGGACTGAGAATTTGCCATTTAAATATCAATAGTGCAGTCAGTAAGATCTCTGATATCTCGACCCTGATATCGAGCCACCAAAAGCCATTCCATGTTCTGGGTCTCTCCGAATCAAGACTAAATACCTACATTAGTGATAAAGATGCATCAGTCCCAGGTTATAATATCGTTCGAAAAGACCGTACTAAAGACAAAGAGACAGGTCTTCTAGTGTATATCAGTGAATCTCTCAACTTCAAGAGACTTTCCCACCTAGAACAGCATGACGTAGAAGCAGTGTGGATACAAATCACACTGAACAAATCACGATCCATTTTAATCGGGTTTTGCTATCGGAACCCAGCAGAAAGAGTCAGCTGGACTGATAAATTTGTTACCATGATGGATGCAGTTTCTTTAGAATGTAAAGAGATCGTTTTACTCGGTGACTTCAGTGTAGATCTTTTGAAACCAAACAGCCAATGGAGCCAAACGATAAGTCTGTTGAATTTACATCAGATTATCAAAACACCCACCAGAGTCACACCAACTTCAAAGACAATCATTGACCATATCTATGTATCAAATGAAAATAACATACTAGAAGCTTGTGTACCAGTCTTCTCTTCTAGTGATCATTACCCAGTGTGTGTTACATGGTCTAAACATGGAGTGAAAATCCCCAAACCAGGCCACAAAACCATAAC
Organism: Conus canariensis; assembly: GCA_033310375.1. Taxonomy (NCBI): domain Eukaryota; kingdom Metazoa; phylum Mollusca; class Gastropoda; order Neogastropoda; family Conidae; genus Conus; species Conus canariensis. Next base: position 54,669,714 of record CM065723.1, read on the forward strand.
CTATCGTTGCTTCTAAAAATTTAATGAACAAAATTTTTTGCTTGATTTAATGAACTCAGAACTTAATACAGTATACAATATTACTGATCCAGATTCAGCGATTGACTTTTGGATCGAAATTTTTACAGAAGTCTATAACAGACATGCTCCGTTAAAAACAATCAGAGTAAAGCATATTCCCAAACCACCGTGGTACACGAAAGAACTACAGGAGGCATGCTACCTTAGAGACCTTTTGAAAGAACATGGCTATGAAGAAGAATCAAGATCACTAAGAAATGCAATAAACTCTCAGAAGCGCAGGGAAAAAACAAAATACTATCGCGAGTTATTAACTTCCAAACAAAATCCAAAACTGGTTTGGCAAGCAATAAACCAGCTTAACAATAACAGTTCTTCTTCAAAATCAACTGTTATACAAGGTATTTCTGCTGAACAACT
>CM065723.1:54685154-54690154 GCA_033310375.1 Conus canariensis
CGTCCCCTGAGAGACAGAACCAACAGCTGCCAAGTTAATAAAGACAAAACTTTCACAGACTCCAGCCCAACAAACAATGTAATACTGATACCCACACATATAAGACCACCTTGCGTAAATGAGGGTGGAGCAGTAAAGAATAATTCATTTCGTGTACACCTTGTTAAAAAAGAACACTTTTGTTACTCTGTCTGATTGACTTAATGGTGATAAACAGGATTGGAACAGAACAATTACTGACAGACCATTTTGTTGATGTCACTATTTTGGACTGTATAAATTCACACATGAGGTAAATTCTGCAGCAATACAAATGAATATGGAGACAGCAGATCAAGGAAGGCACAGATCTCGACTCTTGCAGAAACCACCCTTCATAACTGGCATGACTTATGGTAATGTGGGCAGAAGAGCATGCAGAGATGGCAATGTATGCCTTCCTCTGAGATCGTTATCCATTCATCAACATTTTCTGTCTCTGTCTGTCTGTCTGTCAATCTGTCTCTCTCTCTCTCTCTCTCTCTCTCTCTCTATCCTCGTAAATAAAGAATTTTGTCTTGTCCTCTCTCTCTCTCTCTCTCTCTCTCTCTCTCTCTCTCTCTCTCTCTTCTCTCTCTCTCATAATATGCCTTTCTTTAAGATCATTATCTACTCATTAACATTTTCTCTCTATCTCTGTCTGTCTGTCTCTGTCTCTCTCTCTCTCTCTCTCTCTCTCTCTCTCTCTCTCTCAAGCATGCATATAGCATGCTGGCATACACATATATATATATGAATAACCACCACTATCACCACTACCATCACACCTATCAACGCTATCTTCATTATGATTATCCATCCAACCTTCTCTCTCTCTCTCTCTCTCTCTCTCTCTCTCTCTGATAACAAACTAATCAATCAATCAAAACAGATATTTCTTAAGTTGAGTAAACAAGCAAACAAACAAAGAAAGCAACAACAACAAAAAAAAATCAAAACCAAGAAACAACCCACTTCATATACGAACGAGTTCTGCTTGCACGGAAGCCAGACTGGATTTTGACCACTGCCAGGTACTCCTTTTCCCTCAGTGTTTCCGCTTCACTGAGCACAAGAGACATTGACGGGGTGAAAAAAATGAACAGACGACAAAAGTGTTTATTGTTAAATTGTAACCGGTCCCATCATTTCAATACATTCTCATTCATATGGATCGACATCTACATCACAAAGACACTGACTACACAGCCAGAAAACTGAAATGTTCGTTCAGAGTAATCATGTATTGGCTACTCTTTGTTAAACACTGTTTAAAAAAAGAAATTGATAAGGAATGAGCCCCTGCACAGAAAGAAATTTTTCTTGTGTATTCCCAGGTGTCATAACTGGGAAACGAACTGTCAAACAGTAAGCCACAAGATACAGTACCTATCCAGTGTATTCTCATCGTAAGTACCCTCTTGGTTTGAAACAATACATGACACATGTGTGTGTGTGTATGTGTGTGTGTGTGTGCATGCGTGCGTGCGTGCGCGCATGCATGCATGCATGTGTGCGTGCATGCATGCGTGCATGTGTGCATGTGTGTGTGTGTTTGTGAGTGTCTTTGTGTACGTGTGTGTGACAAGCACAAGCACATGTTTGCATATCTGTGTATGTAGATACACAATGCTGTGTGGATTATATGGTAACCAACATATGATATCAAAGTATAGAAAAGATCATATGCTAATATATGAATCATGAACAGCTATAAATTTAAACAATGAGAAAAGTATGTGGTGAAAAGAAATAAAAGACAGATTAAAACCTGATACAGGATCCAAAAAATCCGCACCTGACAATATGCCCATAAGGTGAACTTACACTCAATAAAATCATTATCAATGCTATTAACACTAATCAAAAACTCTGGCAGTATTTCCAGCAACCAGTAAAATATTATTCTAGTGGCCAAGTAACCTGACATTTTCACTGAAAAAAAAATCGGACAGTTCTTTAAGAGACCCCTAAAACCTCACTATTTAACTTCTCTTTCAAAAACAGCTTTGCTCTCTCAATCATTACTGCCAAAGTGGTCAAAGTACATCAACCTTTGTGTTTATTTGGCATTTGTAGAGCATTTAGGATGTTTTGGAATTCAATTTTAATCTTTGTAGGATAAAAAAAAAAAAGCCAGAGAGAAAGCACTTCTGAAGTCACGTCTCAGAAGAATGGGGCCCCTAAACTTGGGTTTGACCAAAAACAGTGTAGTTCTTGGATTGTTCTTGCACATTTGCAGTTACTTTTTATTTACATGCTGGTCTATGATAGGCAAAGTTTGAGCAAATGATATCAAATGATCTGCCATCTTGAACACTGTAACTGAGACAGTTCTTGGTTGTTGGAGGAACTTACTATCCACAGTTTATTCCTGCACACTGGAACAATAGACACTCCTTGAATAAAACAAAGCTAGTCTTCACATAACTTTCTTCCTCTCTTTGTTTTTAATGATGGAATGTCTTATTCTCCTTCCTCTTAAGTCCAGTTGTCACAACTGACAAGTTTTGACATTTGGAGGTAATTTGAGCTGCAGTGAAAGTCTCTGGATGCAGGCTATTCCAATAACAAATGGTTCATTAAAAAAAAAAAGAGTAATGTGGTTACAATAAAGTATGGCTACAATGTCTTAAGCTGATTTGAACTTATTCTGGTGGTGGAAGTACTTAGCAGAAGTAGTAGTAGTGGTGGTGGTAGTAGTACTAATAGTATAGGGCTTGCTCAAGCCTAAGCCTCGCAGCTCACATATACATCCCATCTTTCAATGCTCATTGAGAGGTTTGCAATTTGCATGGCATGCTGTGATTAGTAATTAATCATTAAATGAAAAAAAAATACATATCACTGATATTTGCCAAATCTTTCAGGGGATTTTTAAACATGTAAGATGACGACGCCATTTTAAGTTCTGGTGATAGTGAGGTCCGCAGTTTAGCGTGTCTATTGCCAAAGAAATGTTTGTACTTTTACCACTTGATTCCTTGTTTCACCACTTAATGATGATTAAAAGAATGTTTCACAATTAATATCTTCTAAGTTATGAAAGATTCAGGTCTCAATGAGGTTTGTTCCATGTGCCTTCCTCTTGATGAGGATACACACTGCATCATAGGCTATCTTTACAGTTTGTACTTTTACATTCTTTAGCCATTTCCGCTTCTCTGAACTCACTCAGTAGATTTTAACTGGTGCTTTTAAGGAATGGGTACCTGATTATATTACCATATTCTAGACGTGGGCAAAGCAACGACAAACATATTCATAAGAATGTTTCCTTACTTACATGAACAGATGTTCTTTTAATTCTTCCCAGTACCTGATAAGCATTGTTGATCTGCTATATATTTTGTGCCTTAGACACGGTCCTGTGTAACTGCTATACGCAACAGTCTTAGTTTAGCAACCACTTTGACTCACAGAATGCATTCTCACATACAGATGTTTTGTTTTTACACTTTCACACATGACACCGACCAACCAAGTAAATTAAGACAATGACTATGATTATTATTCAACAGTTTCCTGGTAACAAGTCCTCATAAAACAAATTAAACTACTCACTTCTTCCTGTCGTATGACTCTTCGACAATCCCCTCCACCTCCCGCGACAGACGAACCATCGCCGCCATTTTGTTTGCTTCTTGTCGTCAAGCAGGGAAGAGGAAGCCCGCCTCGATTCCGCTCGCAAGTCCTTGGTTACCTTCAACAACATGGCTGCTCACTGATGCCCGCCCTAAAGAGCGAGGAGTCTTGTTTCGCTTGTTGTAGAGACTCGGAGACCGAAAGCTTTGCAAGATGACGGTCTATATGCCCCCCATATCGCGTAAGAAAAAGGTGGACGAGAAATACAAGTACGTGTTGTTGTTGTTTTTCATGCTTAGCTTTCGTTTTCTTTGATGTGATGGGACTTTAAAAGTGGTAGAGTTTACTGTAAAATTTACAAGTTGGCGTATCATACGAGCATTTCAGTAATTTACACTCTGTGTGTGTGTGTGTGTGTGTGTGTGTGTGTGTGTGTGTGTGTGTGTGTGTGTGACAAACAGACAGACAGACAGAGACACAGACAGAAACCGAGACAGAGAGAGAGAATTTTGTTTCTGTTGTGACATCTTTTAAGCAATCTTCAACTTAAATCACAAATATGAGGTTAGATCCATAGGCGTGAATAGATAATGCTCAGAAATATTTTTGACATTTTCTGATCAACTGATTGCTTTTAAGTGTGGCCCCAAGTACACAAACAAACAATTTGAACACGTTGCAAAGCGAGAGGACTGCAGGCGGAAATCTAAACAAATCTTAAATAAATGGTAACGAACCGCCTAGAGAACGTGGACAAACGAGTCACAAGACGAAACACAACTAGTTTCGACCTCTTAGGTCTTCATCAGGTGAGACATTAACGAATAAAACAATGAAAATTCACATAGCTTTGATCGCTTCAGATCACTTGGTAGGGTTCAGCGCAAGGAAGAAGGCGTTCAATGAGGCGTTCAACGCCTTCTTCCTTGCGCTGAACCCTACCAAGTGATCTGAAGCCATCAAAGCTAAGTGAATTTTCATTGTTTTATTCGTTAATGTCTCACCTGATGAAGACCTAAGAGGTCGAAACTAGTTGTGTTTCGTCTTGTGACTCGTTTGTCCACGTTCTCTGGGCGGTTCGCTAACATTTATTTAAGATTAATTTGAACACTGTTAATATTTCACTGGGCTTCTTTTACACACACACACACACACACACACACACACACACACACACACATGCGCGCACACTTGCGCACGAACACACACACAAACAGAGAGAGAGAGTGAGAGACAAAGAATCGCACACTTGCATGTGCATGAATAGCATTCTGTTGCATTGAAGATCAGAAACAGCGGTTTGTCCCATCCGGAACCTTTTCCTTAACATATCTGTTCTATATATTTGTATCATTTTATCTTTTTTTTTTCTGTCTGTTTAAAAAAAAAAAATGTAT
>CM065723.1:54692654-54712654 GCA_033310375.1 Conus canariensis
TTCGAAATTTAGAAGCAGAGTTAACATAGGGTCAGAAATGGAGTGAGACTGAGGCTTGGGATGGGAATGTATTGTGACCTACCTCTGTGTCGACTCACATAAAGCAAGCTATCGGCTGCACTAGCTGCTCTGTTGACATTGTGTAGACAATGTGTGGCCCTGTTTTGATGGGAAAGAAACTGCCATATTCCTCAGTACTGGTCATTTCTGTTCATCAGGTGCACACCGAGAGACCCATCCACAGCAAAGCCGGTGGTGGCCAGCACGAGCCAATCAAGGGACGCTGGAAAAGGGGGACCACAGCCTCGACACCATCTACAGAAATGACTTCCTTTACACCAAGGAACTGGCGCCACAGGCCACTTTCCGTCACTCAGCCAATCCCAACACCACAGCTTCTAGGGGAATCGGTATGTCAGTGTGTTGGTTTTCGTTTGTCTTAGAAAACGCATCTTGCTATGCATTTATGCAAACATAAAGTCCTCTGATGCGCGGGCATGCGCGCATGCATGCACGTGCATGCACACGCGCACACACGCGCGCACGCACACACACACACACACACACACACACACACACACACACGTACACACATATGCATGCATGCAATGTGTTACACATGTACACAATTACTGCAAGTCTTCTTCTTCTTCTTGTCATTGCTGTTTGTGTTGTTTTTGTCATTCTTGTTGTGCCCCTGCATGCATGCAAAATATGGTGGAGCAAGGTGTTGCTTTTTCAGTCCTGCCCGTTTGTGGGCAAGACAGCTTAAACAACAAAACATACCAAAACCCTGTAGAACTGATCTTTACAAAATTTTTTGGGGTTGTTTGTGTGCTTAAGATGAAATTTTTGGATTCCAAATTTACTGAGAAAAAAAAAGTAAGAGAAAAGAAAAGAAAAAGATGAAAAGGAAAGAAAAAGCTAAAAACAAAACAATTCACAACGAAGGAAAAAAAAAAAAACAAGATTGGAGACAATTTTCATTTGTGGTTTTTCAGCGCACTGGGATTGTGTCCCTTACTTTGATGCCATATTCATTATCATTGTTTTGTTGTAAAGTTTATGTAAACGCTTTCTTTTTTTTTTCTCTGTCGTTTATTTTGTAGTTGTTGTTGCTTTATGTTTCCTTGTTGTGTTCTAGTTTTTGATGGTGTTGTGTTAATATAATCATTCTTGCATCAAATTTTCAGTTCTGTACACAGTGAGTTTTCAAAGAAAATGTTCATTAACAAATTTTCTGATGTAGTGTATAGATTTTATGTATTTTCATAGCACATGGCACTGAAGAGTGACTGGTGGATCAAAATCGTATGTGCATCATCTGATCTGTTTTCTTGCTCTCCAACAAATGCTGGCTCTCAACATGTTTCATGGTTGACTGTCACATTTTATATCTTCTTTATCACTCATTCGGACAAGGTCACTAGTCAGTCGACTGAATCCTGCGATCTCCCAGAGTTCCTTCACTGGTCTAAAGAGTTCCTTCCCCTCAGCAGTGTGCCTGCAGACCATGTGTCTGTTCGTAGGTTCTGATGGATAGGACAATGTGGGATGGGTAGGGTAATATTGTTTATAGCCCAACCAACTGCAAAGGGCCATATCAGGGCTGTCACCGCGTTGAAGTCAGCTCACAAGTCTTTCATTCACACAACCCTTTAAAATACACCTTCTAAAAACACGCCAGAAATTTTATTAAAAGTCTTTGTACTGTAAAATCTCAGATCAGATCAAATATGTTAATCTCTTTCAGAAATTCAAAGATTACATCAGATGGAACATCTTTGAACAAGGTTTTCATGGAGTCTACTGTAAAATGTACATGTCTCGCATCATACAAGTCCCAACACCCTAAAAGAATATGTTTCATTGTGAGTGGTACATGACATGGAATGCACCATGGAGCTTCTTCACTCTTTAAAAGGTACGAATGAGTTAAAAATGAATGGCCAGTGTGCAGCCGGCATAAAACTGTTTCTTCTTTGGGACCACCAGAGTTAGATGAGAGGAATAACCCTTTTAGGTTTGGACGGATCTGGAAAAGTTTGTTATCCATGTGGGAGGGGGTGCTCCACCATCATTGGAGATTAGTTGAAGGGGAATGCAGCTGAGTCACTGCAATGGGACCTGATGAAGATGTTGTGCCTGATTCCGGCATGTCTCGTTCACAGCTTCATGGTAATCACCTGGGCTTCCCTGGAAAGAAAACTGTCGCCATCATTGTTGTGGTAGTTTGGATATTGTCAGAGCCATTTCTTTCCTCTGATTCCACCTGGGTTTTCCTGGAGAAAAGACTGTCGCCATTATTCTTGTGGTGATTTGCATATTGTTGGAGTCGTCTTTTTCACCTGGTTCATCTTCAGAATGGACTTGGGCTCATCCTATGTGACATCGTGGTCCTCATGAGGCAGCCTGCTCTCTCCATTTGCCAGTCTGCTGGCCTCGTAGTTTCTTTGGATGTTGCACAGTCGATTAGATTGGTGACTGCTGTGTAACAGGAACTGTTGTAACAAAGGTTTTTGTGAAAAGACACTGTTTATCTGGTTTTGTGTGTGTGAAATCAGATGATGTGAAATTTAAGATAGATACAGGAAAACTCTTGGCCAGTGATATCCATCATTGCTGATTTCTTATCTTTCAGCATACATTTTGGCTTTGATGTTCAAAACACATTGATGTGATCTGTCCACATTAGTGCGTCTCAGTACATGTGTGTGTGTGTGTGTGTGTGTGTGTGTGTGTGTTGTCTGTATGTGTCTGTGTGTGTGTGTGTGTGTGTGTGTGTGTGTGTGTGTTAGCCCCTGTGAGCTTCATGAGGGACAAAGATGGACAGCAGGGTTTCTACAAGGAAAGTGTATCCTTTGAGCATCAGTATGACAGCAGAGCCGACCCCAACTACCCCATAAGGAGCAAGGTGAGAATATGGTGTGTAGAGTGCACACATAGATGTAAACCTACTTCAATCTCACACAGCCCCCTCCCCCTCCTCTTTCTCATCTACCCTCCGCCTCCTTCCCAAAACCCCACTACACACACACACACACACACACACACACACACATACACACACACACATACACACACACACACACACACACACACACACACACACACACACACACACATACACACACACACACACACACATACACACACACACACACACACACACACACACACACACACATACACACACACACACACACACACACACACACACAACACACACACACACACACACACACACACACACACACACACACACACACACACACACATACACACACACACACACACATACACACACATGCTTACTCACACACGCACACACACACGCACACGCACGCACACACACACACACACACACACACACACACACACACACACACACACACACACACACACACCACACACACACACATACACACACACACACACACACACACCACACACACACACACACACACACACACACATACAACACATGCATCACACACGCACACACACACCACACACACACCCACCACACACACACACACACACATGCACCGCGCGCACACACACACACACACACACACACACACACACACACACACACACACACACACACACACACATTCACTCATACAAGGAGAAAGTTAAAGGAAAAGAAAAAAAAACAAGAAACAGAAAACAAAAACAAAACCACTCACCACAACACCCAAACACCTACTATTTGCACAATATATTTCCCATCATTCAAAGCTTTATTTAGTTAAAGAAAGAGAGAAGGACAGAAAGTGATGACCAAGAACATGTCATTAAGGGTGGAAAAAAAATTGTTACCTTTTCTTTTAAAGTTACATTTGTTAGTTTTTCTTTGCTTTTGAGAAATAACTAAACAAAACCCTTACAAAACTCACCTGATCACCTTTCCAGCGGCATGGTGCCTTCGTCTACACCAAGATGAGCCCCGAGGCCAGGCAACAGTTCATCAACATCCACACCCAACCCAATGAGAACTCGGAGTGCCAGACTTCCGTCCAACAACAGCCGTCCTCCTCCCCAAGGAATTGCCAGGAACCAGTATCGTTGGCGAAAGAGTCTCCAAAGTCGGCGGCTAAGGTTCCTAGCCCTGAGATGCTGCCGACAGCATCCTCCCCGATAGAATGGTATGATCCCAAGACGGACACCTTGAAGCCTCAAGGTTCTGCACCAGACTGTAAGTGAGGGGGGATAACCTCTGTCTTTCAAACATGATGCATTTCTTTTTCTCTTATCTTTTTTCTGTTGTTGTTTTACCCTTTTTTTTGTTGTTGTTGGTGGTGAATCTTTAGCAATGAGAAAAATGCAACAGTTGGCCAGTGGTGATGTGAAACAATTAAAGGAGATATTTTTGTTGGCCAATGCATTGATCCATGCACTGAGGTATACATGCATTTTGACATTCACCTCAAACACACACACGCACACACACACACACACACACACACACACACACACACACACACACACACACACACACACATGTATACACGCCACACACACACACACACACAAAAGAACACAAAGATGTTCATAGTGAAAATTTCCCCGAAAATGCCAAGTATCTCTGCATTTGATTTTGTTGAAATGTTATCTTTGTTGCCACCCCACATAACTGACCGTCACTGTTTCAAGTGATTTGTTGTCTCTGTTTATATATTATTCAAAATGTGGAATCTGAATGTGAAGATTCACTGGAGAGAACCACAACAACAATAATCCATGGTATCGTTCATTCCTCAACAAAATAACAATACACTGTTCCCTGTGCTTCTGAAAATATGAAGCATGAAGAAAAAGATCCTGACAGTTCCTTTTACCTTTTCCTTTGCGTACCAAAACAAGCATTTAGCACTGTAGAGTTATAGCTGTGTAGTTCTTTTAGATAAACACACCTTTCTTTCCCAAAATAATGATACAAAAGTTACCTGCAGTCAAAAGAAGAAGAAAACAGGTATGAAGGAACAGAGATGTCTTAAAAGTTCCTTTTTACCTTCTCCATGAAAATTAGTGGAGAACGCTGACCACTGCACAGTTGAAATTGTGTGACGTTATCCACAGTTCCAGCTGGAGAAGTTAAAACTGTTCCTTTCTCAGGGGATAATTATAATCTAACATACAGTTATTATCTGGAACTTGGATATGGTGTGAACAATAAGGAACGGAACAAAGCTTTTTTTGTTTTGAATAAAGGGGAGTAACAAACTCCATTCATTATAACCTGACTTTCCATTACAGCTGGTGCTAGAAACAGAAAGAAGAATTCATTCGAACAGGAGGGAAGGGTAAGGGGATAGGGGGAATCAGTTGTTGAGCAAACTTTTGACACGATTGACTTTGATAGGAATCAGTTCTGGAACTAACTTTTGACACAACCAACTTTGATACAGCCATGGTTTCTACTGTGTTATGGTGCATTTACTCAGATCTCTGTCTCATATTGTTCTTTTTTTGTCTTGTACTGTTGTAGAGTGAAAGAGAAAGTACAGTGGTGTGTGTGTGTAGTAATAGATTTGTGTTTGCATTTAAGGGCTTCTTTAAGACATCTGTGTAGCTTAGAATGAATCAGATGCCACTCTGAACAATTTTGATAATGGAGCAAAATCTAGAATCCGACGATGTAAAAGATCAAATCTAGGATTTGGATCGGTTTTGATTGATCAGTTATTCTCATTTATTTTCTTCCTGTAGAAATACAGATTCTGAAAATTGCAATGGAAAACATCTTTCACTCTCCATGGAAACTGTCTGAGGACATCTGAACACTTAAGATTCGGTAGATTTATGTTTTGTTTTCATGACATACTGTAAAGCCAGGTTTCTTCTTCAGCTGATTGTAGCTCTGATACCATTTGCCTGATTTCAAAGTGGTTTGCACTGTTGAAAATGAGACGAAAAGGTTATTAAAAAAAAAAAAGAAAAAAAAAAAAAAAGACATAAGAGTAATGAACTCATTCCATCGTGGGTATTTGCGTTTCAAATGATTGTGAATGATAGAGAACTTCTGGAGATACCTCAGTGGACTGATTTGTGCGGCATACCCTGGCACATACATGTGATGTTGAAATTTCAAGTTTGCCAGAGGAATTGGCCCTTTCCTCGGTATGCTGGGGGTATGTGTCATTATGTTCTAAACCAGTTCAACAAAGTATTCCTATCTGCTGCCACTGTAAATATAAAGCACTGGAAATTTTTAAGCGAAATAATTTTTGCCAGTATGTATGGAATCATGCATTTCGCCAAATTATTCAGAAATAGATGAAATGGGTTTGTTGTTTGTTGATTTTGTCTTTCAGTTTACTAGTTTGTTTTGATGGTTGTTTTCTGTCTCCATCAAATGTTATTTTTTCAAAGACTTGGCATAAATAAAAGGCATTTGCTGTGTAGGTAGGTATAATTTCTGCTTGCATTTCTCATGTGCTTTGTTGTTGTTGTTGTTGTTTTTATTACATAATTTTGACTGTGATAAACACACAAAAAAAAACACATGAAAGCATTATTTATGTTTGTTGTTTAAAAAAGCACAATTGTGATTTCATCTTTGAATACCTTTGGTTAAACTTTACATTTTTTTTTAAGCAAATGCAATTGCAGACTGCTCTTATCTGCAATAGTGCCTTGCATAATTTATCTCCGAGTTACACATTTCTTTCTGAAATGAGGGTACACGTGTTTCTTTCTTGATCGCTGTTAGCGTTAAGTGAAAACAGCTGTCTTTCATGCACTTGCCTGTCCAGCAGTCATAACCTGATCTGTTGGCCGTGTTGCAAGACGGCATGAAAAGGAGCAGTCAGGGACGTCAGGGTTTTGTCTTTTGTGTGTCATGGGAATGAAAATGAACACTTTCTGGCGAGTGGAACAGGATACCACAGGACTGTGTCGCAGCGATCTGTTCAGTGTTCTTCTCATTACCTGTGCCTGTAAAAAAAAATATTTCTGACCCATCAACAACAGCCTCTGTGATCAACTCCATGGGCATGGATGCATTTTAGATTATGCAAATCACATAAACACAGAACGCTTGTGCTCATACACGTGCATGTTTTATGTTTTCTTTGTCCCTGCTCTGAATCTGTGATAAACTCAGTGATTGTGTACATAAGTGATAAATTATTAGTGTATCTTGTCTTTGTGCATGTGCAGTCACATACATGTGCTGAAGAGTTCAATCTCACATATTTTCACCCAGAATCTGTGAAAGGCTGATATCTTGAGGGAGACGTTAACGTATCGACTTGATCCTCATTCTTTCTTTTCTGCTATTTCTTTCACCCCTTTTCCTCAAGATATTTTTCAGATTCACCTGAACAGATCGAATAATTTTTGTTTTCGAATGTGAGCTGTCACTTTATTTTTGGAGCCAGTAAATAGATAATAAGCTCAATAGCAGGATATCTGCATGCATGAACTTCTTCTTTGGAATGGACAAACTGAATAGCAAGCCCAGTGTCGTGGGCGAGGTCCACTGTTTGTCACAATAACCCTGATGATACCCGTTGTTTTTTAGAGCTCTGTAGGACCAAGTCATGGTTGGTGCCACAGAACACCAAGGGTGGGCGACAGATGAGCAGCCTTCACAATCAGTCACTCGGAGACTCAGGTGCTTAGAGTTCGAGTCAGGCCTGTTGATCATTTGAACGAACACAATCAAAAACAAACAACGTTCATGCAAGATTTTAAAACTTTACTCTAACATCACGAACGAGGAGGCTGTTGCTTGCCATTGCGAGGCATGGTGTGGTATGCGACACTAAGGGCCAAAAATTTAGGTTTGGGGGTCAGTTTGAAAAAAAACACAAAAAAACTGTCATGCAAGCTTTAAAGAATTTATAGAGTGATCAGAGGCATCACCTACGGAGAGTGGAATGTACTCAGTCTGAATTATTTCTTTGCTGGGGTAGGGATTGTTTGGGGAAATTTCTGTGCATGGACAAACGCATGCTTCTTCCCACTACCCAAAGTACGTGATAACTGTGAAGAAATGTGAAATCCTCCTCACTCTTCCTCCACCTTTGCTCATCCCCCCTCCCCATCCTCTGTGCCTTCCACCCTTCTCCTGCTGTTTTTCTAGCAAGCATATTGACACAATACTGGTTCTTCACCAACACTCCCAAAAAGGAGACTAACACTAACAGTGTACGGGTACCACTTACGAACTTCCGTCATTCTGCCGTGTCACTGCTGAATTTGCTCCAGTCTTACAAACATTATCAGTATTAGAAAGGAAAAAATGTTTATACAGATACTTATATTCCTTTTAAATGTGTTGTGGTTTACTATTGTGGTTACGGGGATTCTCTACACTTATTGTATGTTAACCTAGCAATCACAAATATGGCAAACTCATTTGTACATATGAAGAGCTGAATTTTCACATGCTCTCCCGTCGAAAACCCAGTTCTATTCTGAGTCACCAAGCATCTCACAAGATTTCTCCTTTGTGCTTTCCAGAGGTAAAATCCACAGGTAAACTGCACTGCACACACATTATAGAACATTACAGTGGGAACGAATGTGGACTGCCTCCTTTCTTTTCCTGAAATGCCAGATGTCCTCTCCCTTTAACAGATGCACAGAGAGTTGTTTTTCTTCTGTGCATTCCCCATTTTCACGGGCTGTCTCAGACTTGTGATTTGTGTGTAGTTTTTGCCACGCTTTTCTATGTATATTTTGCTTTTTGTATGTCTTTATTATCATAGTGCTCAATTCAGCATGTGCATTTTTATCTTCCTAGATGCCTTTTACCCACCATTCACTGTTATGATGAGAAATAAATACAACATTGCAATCTTTCCTTCTTTTTTTTTTTTTGAGAGTTTTCATTTGCATTTTTTCCATATGAAGATAAATGCCTGCATTCATGTGTGTGTGTATGTGTGAATTTGTATCTTTGTGATTTCCTGTGTGTGTATTTGTGTGTGTGTGTGTGTGTGTGTGTGTGCGTCTGATTTGTTTTAACAGGCATGCTGTGCGTGTGTGTGTGTGTGTGTGTGTGAGAATTGGTATCTTTGTGATTTGCTGTGTGTGTGTGTGTGTGCGTGTGTGTGTGTGTGTGTGAGAGAGAGAGAGAGAGAGAGAGAGAGAGAGGGAGAGAATTGGTATCTTTGTGATTTGCTCTCTGTGTGTGTGTGTGTGTGTGGGTGTGTGTGTGTGTGTGTGTGTGTGTGCTGTGTTGTGTGCACACACCAACAGGAGTCTGTGAGTGTAAGTACCTTTGTCAGAATGTTCACATTAAAACATTCTTGAATGCTACATTTTTGCCATCATGCTTGCAAATCTTTGCTTTTCTTCCTCACTTTCAATGTTCTATCCTCCCCCATGACACTAAAATGGATGCATTGTCTGCACTTATCTACTTCCACAGTCAACCAGCATGACAAAGGGAAGAAACGATCTGCAGGTACTGCCAGCAGAATGCTACATAATCTTCCTCAGCGTGTTGTGCAAGTGATTTAGCCTCTCACACACACACACAGAGCTGATTGTCAGACTGGCCTTAACACACACACACACACACACACACACACACACCTATTTATTCACACAGACATACAATGTGTGCAGTTCATTTACACACACACACACACACACACACACACACACTCCTATGATGGACAGCTCATTCAATCAATCACACTCATATGCACACAATAGTAGTTCATTCATTACCACACACATACAAAATGCAGATTCATGTTCACCTACACACACACACACACACACACGGTGTGCAGTACATTCACTTTTGCACACACATACAAAGACACTGAAAACCAATATGCAATAACTTCTCTGTATTGCTGCCAATACATCATTGCCAGTTTCTTCACACTCAGAACGAAATGCACACAACATAGCTACCATAACATTTTCTCTTATTACATTATAAGCACACAGTAATCATAGAGACACCCACACACGCACAACTAAGACAAACAAAACACACTCAGGAATCTTGATTTCAAAATTACCTTCACACACACTACAATGGGGTGTATGAATCTCAACTTATCATCATCCATCATACATGATACAAATTCTCAACCACCAGTGGATTACACATCATGTATAAAGTCAAGTCTCCAAATCACACAATTCTTACTACTCAAGTATGCCTTCTCAGACCGCCAGAGAATGACATACTTTGGACAATATCTGTCTGATGGCAGACAACTGTGTAAATTAATGAGTAAGCATATCAATACATGCATGAATGAACGATAAATAAATCCCCCAAAAGTTTTTTTTTAAGGGAAAGCAGGAAATGAAGACAAAAAACAAAGAAAAGAAAGACAGGCAAGCAGAAAAGAATGATGTCCAGGTATGAAATCCTTCAAAGTACATCAGAAACTGACTGATCGTTACACAGGCTAATCAAAGTCAGATTCACTCAGCGCAGCCTAGCCGACCACATAGCACTCTTTCCGGGCAGTCACCACGCTGAGAAGAAAGAAAAGTCTTGTTTCCTGACAACAACGAAAACATCAAATCCAAAACAACTATCCATGAAATGCAAACAGTATGTCAAAACATGGTACATAAACTGCAGCGGAACAAAACCATGCCGGGGGCATCAGGTTACTGCTTTCACTCCAGTTTAAAGAAAAAGTTTAAAAAATCAACGAAAACAAGAGAGTCTCTCTCTCTCTCTCTCTCTCTCACATAAATTACATGAAGAACCTATCGACAAACAGACACAGGACAGCCTAGTGCCCATTTTTTAAGTGTTTACACAATAATAGCATCAGTTCCTAGTAGACAAATTATAACATTTAAAGCTGGCATGTTCTCATTACTAGAAAATTGAGAAACTCACAAAAACTACAGTTCTCCCTCACACACACGTACACACTTTAACAAATCCCTCGCCCCTCAGTTTACCACCGTTTCAACCCACCCTGTCTCCCTACATTTATGCAAGTTATGCCTGTGCAACAGGATTTCACAATGCCAGATGACGCCATTTGTGCCAGGATGTCTTTTCGTTCTTGACCTTTGGCAGCTACACACATTCAAGTCAGTCCTGAAGGCTAAGGAATAGAGCGGCTATGATCTCACTACCTGTAAGCAGTCAAGAAGGTTAAACTGAGGCTGTAACCATCTTGCTACCTGTCACCAATTAGTCAGATGAAGGAAAAGGCACTGACCGTCTTACTGTCTGTTACCAGTCTGGTTAAGGAATTGGGCTTTTACCTTTCGTTACCTATCAGTAAGGTTAAGGAACAGAGCTGTAACTATCTCGCTACCTGTCACTTACAGTCAGTCAGGTTAAGGAATAGGGCTTGTTACACCTCACTTACTGTCTTCAGTCAGTCAGGTTAGGAATAGGGCTGTTACATCTCACCAACTGTCAACCGTCAGTCAGAACTGTCTGCCGTCAGTCAGGTTAAGTTATAGGGCTTGTTACACCTCACTAACTGTCAGCGGTCAGTCAGGTTAAGGAATAGGGCTGTTACATCTCACTGTCTGTCAGCGGTCAGTCAGGTTAACCTTTATTCGCGACGCGCCATGCGATGGCGACAGCAGCTCAGTCGACCCGTTCACGACGAGCCATTCCGTGGTGACGGCAACGCTGCTGTAGTCCCTGGACGTGCCGTGCCTCCGTGACGGCACAACTATAAAAAAATTCCCCTGTTCTCTCGTCTACGGTCTAAGGGATGCAGCTGCCCTAAATATTTATAACAGGGTTCTAGCCACTGGAAGGGTAAGTTTTCATGCACTAGCGATGACCTTTGTGACCCCAGAGTAGTCCGAACAAAGAGACCTGTCTGGCACTGGGAATTTCTGCAAAAGGCACGTGTGGAATTTCCTGCCTCGCCAACATATCAGACAGAAGAAGGATGACATGGGGTGTTAGAACTGGTTCAGCAAAGTAGTTCAGGGGGGTTAAAGGTGAATAAGCTTATCGAAAAGAATCTGAGTTTGATTTATTTGCTCTGTGTATTTAATAGTTTTATACGTCGTATCGTCAGAAGCCAAAACAGAGAAAAGTGTGTACAGTGTGCAATAATTTAACTTTTTTTTTTTTTAATTCATTTGGATTACACATATTGAATACCTCAGGCTTCTCTGTATCTGTTCAAAGTGAGAGCGAAATTTTATGCCCCTTTTCTTCCTCATTTGCTGTTGTCATACTAACCAAACAAACGTAAACAAGATTGTGTTCTCCTACGTTTTACTTATGTTGTTTCCTTAACTGTAGCGTTGCTATTTTACCCAAAATGTATTTAAGTCTATGCTCACTGCAAAGTTTGCGTTTTATCCTTTCTGTTGATATATAACAACTGCTTGTTAGGTTTATATTAGGGGACGTAAAATGGAATCAAAAAGTGCGAAAATCACGTGTCTGCAACGGTTGTACACACGTGCGGTGCACACGTCTGCAGGGAAGTGACGTTGTTCAGCCGTGCACGTCGTGAAAGTATTAAGGAATAGGGCTTGTTACACCTCACTACCTATCATCAGTCAAGTTAAGGAATAGGGCTTACACACACAAACACACACATTCACACGCACACACATTCACTTCTAAATATGAGCACGGAAAAATCTGTACTAAGCTGTAAGCATGACAACAAAAAAGTGCAGACACACACAAAAACTCTGAATTTGGAAAAGTTCTGTAGATTTTAACACATTTTTTAATTCTACACTATGAACCATAACACTGAAAAACATTCCCTCTAAGGTCTACAGAAATGCATTTACTGAAATTACAAAGGCCAATGCCAGCAATGAACTTGTCCATTCCTAAAATACAAAATTCCTTATTCAGCAATCAAACAAACACACTAAAATAAAAATTAAAAAAAACACCCACTGTATCTGGCAATTCTCCAAATAAAGATTTCTTTCTACATAAAAAAAAGGATCCATCCATGGGTAAGCAAACTGTAGCACTGAAGCCATTTCCACCTGACAATGTGTGTTCCCCCTCCAACATTGTTTTCTTTCTCTTCGAGGCCTGTAAACCAAGCTCATCCAATGCCTCTGTTGCATTCCAATCTCTTGGTACGCAGTCACTTTCGGACTTGTTCGTCCAAAACATAACCCCCTTCCGATATTCATCCAACTGACTACCCTCCAAAGTTGTCACGCTAGGTCTACACCTCACACCACAGCTTTTAAGGTAAAACGTACTCTTCACAGTAAATGACTGGAAGCTGCTTTTCTGTGTAAGCTGTCACACAATAAGGTCCACGACAAAGAACAGCCGGAGATGAATCCCACAAGCAGAGAGAACAAAGTTTGATCATGTTATATCACATGCAGTTATGAAGAAAAGAAAAAAATGTACCCGAATGTCCGGTTGGGACCCAGAGAAGTACTTCACTTCTGACTAAAACATGACGCACTGCACACTCGACAGGTGTATATATATAAATTATCAGTGATGTCCGCCTGGTCCCGATGTCTTCTGGTCTTCTGGCTCTCGTTCTGCAATCCTACTGGCCCCAACGCAGCAGATCAATTTTTATAAATGAAGCTTATGTTATCAATGAAACTTTACATGGGTTAGGTTTTATTTTTCATCATTGTAGCCCTGCTGACCACTGAAGGTCTTTCAGGGTTCCCTAACTCACAGGGGGAAAGGTGCCATTCCGAACAGGCCAGATCATATAAAAGATTACATCCTGGAAAAAAGACACCACAAAAGCAATTCACAACATGGTAGCTAAACTAATGAACATCCTATGCCGTGATAAGAGCATCAGCCATTGCCACTTCGTTTCTCACTCCCAGAATTTTGTGTGTGTGCAAAAAAAAAACAAAAAAAAAAAACAATGAAAAACAGTTGCTTGTAACTAACAAAAGAAACATCTGTACCCCCCCCCCCCCCCCCCCCCCCCCCCATGTCATATTGACAAATAGACACTACAGAATGGGCAGGTGGTGTCCAAAGGATGGTGAGTACAATTTTCACTTCCTAGTCACAAGATTACAACAAAAAAGCTGGCACGTCTTAAACTGTGAACAGAAGTAAGTATAAAACAGCATCCAGAACAAGGTCAGGAGCATGGTCAAAAATTTTACATGCTAGATTTTTTAAGTGGGTATGTCTTCTTGCCAACAATATGATCCCTACAAGATTCAATGGTTCATGATTCCAATTTTACAAGAACAAACCTCACTAATCTTGAGCATCGTTTGAAATGAGATCACGCATGGAACAGATTCAAAATCCATTTTGGCAAAATCCTACATCACACAGAGAATGCACCATGATAAGAACTACCGTTTCTAGTTTACTGTGGCACAGAACACATACATACAGGACTGAAAGCAACATGCACCTCCAGCCAGATACAGCACCTTGCAGGTAAGCTCAACGTAAGTTTTCAAAGCTCCTCAGTGCAGTAACATCATCATCTCAAGTGTCTCCATGTGGTCCATACAAATAACACAATCATATACTCAAACTCTTTAAGTCACATCTTCTACTACTATACAAAGCCCAGATTGATTCAACACACTTTTTCCATTTCACTATAACCTAGCGGACCACACTTGACCCTTTAAGAGCTGAACCGATACACATAACAGTGCGGACAAATCTAATTCCTTGAAAAACATATGAGCGACTAAAACGAAAAACTGAACACTTAATTCTTCTCCCCAATCGCTATGCATGATTTAATGTGTCAAAATACAAAACAAGTTTTCAATAGCTAGTATGTCATATATATATATATATGCACGATCATAAGCCTCAAAAATAAAATCTTCTTGCGTGATCTCAAGCCATCTAATGTGGTTACAACACTCATCAGCAACAATATAATGATCATGCCATGTACTTCCTCCTCATGTGTAATGAATAGCTGCAGAATGAACGTTCACTAAAGACCTTCATGCCAGGTTTCAGTAACATTCATTAGATAATCATGAAATAGAAATAAATGTGTTAATCAATAAATAATAAGTAAATAAACAAATAAGTAAATAAATACATAAACAAACATACATGAAAAGATGTTCTCTGGTTTTAACAATTGCTGCATCTATCATTAAAGTACACAAAGTTTAACCACAATCAAACCATGCTTTTAAGCACCATTTTTCTTTTTTACAATTAAAGGGCTTCTCGTTTACAACCTTTATAAAATACAATCCAAATAACTGTTTCAGCAGATCATGTTGTCCAAGCCCATCCAAACAGCTGAAAGAAACTGCTTTCAAACAGTGCGGCTTCCTTTGAGAGAGTCAAGTACAAGGGTCATCAGAAAGCTTCAACTATGAGTACTCTGTTGAGACAGTGAGAACTCTGGGCAGACACTTTGTTTTTAAATAATGCATTCTCCTTTTGTTTTTGCAACAGTGATCTGTGACATTTTCATAAAGTAAAGATACTACAGTAGTTTTAGTGCATATACACTACTCAAAACAATTGAAGTACCACTTAGGAAAACTGCTGTCATTCGAAAGAAAACAAAGCTGAACATAATTTAATGATTGAATATTTTATTTTTATTATTCCTCAATCCATTCAAATTTATTCAAACACCGTGACAAAAAATTATCTTTGTTTTACACTTGATTAAAGAGGCATACCCCCAAAATGAAAAGTAACAAGAGTCTATGGTAGATGTCATGATGTTAATAACGGGTATGACCACCGTTCGCGTTCAAACAAGCGTCACGTCGACGTCTCATGGAGTGCACCAGGCGGCGGAGAGTGTCCTGGGGGATCGCCTGCCACTCCTGCTCCAGCAACTGAAACAGCTGGTCCACGGTGTCTGCTGGAGGGTTGTGGGCCCGCACTCGCCTCCCCAGCACGTCCCACAGATGCTCTATGGGGTTCAAATCTGGTGACCTGGCAGGCCAGTCCATTCTTGTCACCTGCTGCCCTTGTAGGAACTGATTCACGATGGCGGCGCGGTGGCACGGCGCGTTGTCGTCCTGGAACTGGGCGCCCTGGCCAACTGCCCTCAGGGCGGGCATCACAAGGGGGCGGATGATGGTGTCGCGGTAGGTGGCACCGGTCAGGCGGCCTTCAACACGGTGTAGGGGGGTCCTGTGACGTAGGCTGAACCCACCCCACACCATCACGGACCCACCTCCATAGCGGTCATGCTCCCTGACGGCAGCGTCAACGTAGCGTTCTCCAGGACGTCGCCAGACGCGAACCCGCCCGTCGTTGAACCTGAGGGTGAACCTTGACTCGTCTGTGAAGAGTACTGTTGCCCATTCAGCTCTTGTCCACCTTCTATGACATGCTGCCCAGGCCCGACGATGAGCTCGATGCGCTGGGGTCAGTATTGATCTCACTGCTGGGGACCTTGACCTCAAGTTGGCGTCGTGGAGCCGGTTCCGAACTGTCTGGGTACTGACGTTGACGTTGCTGGCTTGTCGTAGCTGGTCTCGGAGTACTGTGGCACTGGCTGAACGGTCTCTCAGACAAGCGATAACAATGAACCGATCCTGCTGTCTGGAGGTGCTTCTCGTCCGTCCACGTCCCTGCTGTTCTTCAACACTTCCAGTGTTAAGCCAACGGTCTCTGAGCCTCAGAATGACTGGGTGACTCACTCCAAGCCGTCGACCAATCTCCCTCAAGCCAATACCTTCTTGGTACCATGCTATTGCTCTTCCTCTGTCGGTGTTGCTTAGTCGTTGTCTCGCAGGCATGGTTAAATCTTCCTAAATTTCGCGACTTTTTATACCCGTCAAATGTGCTAACTGATTGCAATTCTGCTCAGAAAAAACCTTGCTTTCACGTGCATCACATTTTTTTTTCTTGCTGTGTCTGTGTCCAAATCTGGGAGCGACACAAGTTCGATAATTTCTCGGGATTTTTTTGCCTCAGATGCGACGCGGTAGATAACTGCTGACCGACTTTAACATAACAAAAATGCACGAGGAGTAGTATTTGAGAACCGGGTAAGCTTATCCAGCAGAGTTTATTCAATTATCAATATTAATTGGTTTATCAGAGCTTTTTAAAAATTGCATACAAAAATTAGGGGTGGTATTTCAATTGTTTTTAGTAGTATATATGTATTCTTGTGGTTGCTTATCTACCAATAACGGAATGAGTCTATAAACAATTTACAATTCGTGAAGAGAATTCTTAACACCCGAGTCCTGCATCTTGTGAGTTCCTATAAAATATAAGTCACAGTACAAACAGAAGAACCCAAACCAATCTCTGACCCCATGACCTCGAAGCAAGGTCAAAGTTGAAAATGTTACTGACTTAAGTTTTGACAGACAAATCAATACCCATCGGTACAAGCATGGTGCTTACATCTTGCTTGGGGTCAGCCCAACCAAGTATGGCATTGCATGGCTTGTTTGTTGCTTTGCGTTTAAACGGCAATAGATTAAACCAGACAACTGCAGGCTTGACCCTATATGTCACCTCTGGAGTTCAAGATGACAGCTTCCAGAAGCAAACATATGGTGCTTGTTGGACTGACAGCATAGCAGTTACAAAGGCAGTGTCAAAGATAACAATGGTCACTGACACAGTGAAGCATGCCCAAAAGGCAAGCAATCTTTTTATACATGTGGTGCGATTTCTTTTTTACAGCATTGATCTGAAAATTTTGTTCTATGCCATGGTCATCAGCAATGATCTTTCCAACGAGTTTAAATATGAAAAGATTTCTAGTTCACGAGTCTAGCTTCTTTTGAATGGCCTCATGTGCCCACGTTTAATTCAGTCAGGTTTTTGTTCCGTCCTCTGTATGGGGGCCGAAATAGCTCAGTGGTAGAGCGCTGGACTCATAATCTTGGGGCTGCGGGTTCGAATCTCCGCCGGGCCGTTTTGGTACAGGGGGATTTTTTCCTCGGAGTTAACATTGGTTCTGACTCCATTCCCCATACAGTCCTTCGAATGCGACTATAAACCGAGGTTCTGTGTGTGAACACACGCACAACAGCTTGCACACACGTAAAATCCCATCACCAACTTTCCGAAGAGAAGGCCAGTTTGGCCGTTGGTATAGATGACACGTTACACATAGCATGCACCTTCCCCGAAGTTGGAGTATGGCTGCCTTGATGGCAGGATAAAAAAAACAGTCAAACACACAAAACTCCATTCCCTTTGTTGGGTAGATGGGATTAATCCTTGCCTGTCTATACAGGGAGTGTCCGCAGGAGTATCAGCCTGCGTACGCATAAGAAGAGTCCTCTGTATGGGAACTGACAGCTGTTCTTCCCGTCATCTTTTGTATCCCCTGCTGACACGATGTGAATGAAATGTGGCCAAGCTCCACCAACAGCTTTATTTTTCCGTCCCGCGCGAGACACTTAGTGAAAGGGCGAACTAACAAGGCTTACACATTTCTGACCCAACATTTTTGTTGCTGTAGTCTGAGCAGAGGCATGTATCAAACTTGTGTACTTGTTAACTTGGGAAAATTAAATACCCAGAAAGTGATGACGTTATTTTTGCACAATTTTGTGTGTGTTGTCATTGTTCTAATATTGCCTGACCACTTGCGTACAAGCTTTCATGCCACATCTACGTTATCTACAGGAAAATAAACCTAGTCGAGTTTGGTATTAAAAGAATTGTCTGGAATTCGCTAATTCAGTCATCTCAAAAGCACAGATACATTACACTTTTCATGACAACCACTAATTATCAAACCGACAGCCCCATTTGTAATGGCTGCTCAACAATGCCAAACACACTGCTGCCAGACCGGCTATGCACAGATGACATTCAGTTCGCCGAGTACAGCACGGTCAGCTGGCTGGTGGGGAGCGGCCTGCAGAAGACACCCCTTTCCCTGACCTGCATTCACGGCTTGGCCTCTGCAGCTGCGGGCGAGCTGTAAAGTCCCCTGCCTCTCAAAACTAAGTAACTTGCTCTGAACAGCCATGTGCCCGATTTTGGCTCACCTCAGAAGCAGAGGACCATGATGCAGTATAGCATGGCATGGAGAAAATAAATGTAAATGCAAGTGTACGGGCCACGGGCCAGACAAGCTCTGTGAAAAGTGGCAGTGTAAACAGCCTCATTGTCAAAACTGAAAATCATCCCGAAAATCATATGAGAGAAAACTAGGAAAGGAAAAAACTATCTCCATGTAACCCCACTACCATTCACTCTGACTCTGTTTCACTCTGACTCTGTGTCAAGGTCGCACAGATCTCTCCAAAATCTGATGACCCTCAGCTGAATATCGTGGCAAGTTTAATCAAAGTCAACCAAATAAAAACTCACTTTAATGCTTACAATAAAAGAAAAACACTTTCAAACAGCATCTTAAAGAAAGGAAAGAGGCAAAGTATTAAGAATTTTAAGATGGTACTAGCATGCGATGGGAAAGTCGCAGCATCAGTTTTAATCCAAACCCCCCAAAATCGACCCCCGTCTTCTGTTCAGCTGCTGACAGCAAACACCATGGGGTGAAAGTGACACATTTGTTGGTGGCTGGTCAAATCAGATCAAATCAAATCAAGTTGCTTAGAACCAAGCTGGCCATGAGGGGGCTACCTATAGCTATAACAAACTGACACTACACAAAACCTTCATTCATTTATATTTTTCATTAATACAAAATTAGCAAATAAATCATGCAACAAGAAAGACGCTTAAGAAGCACAGTGGGGGGAGGGGCGGAGGAAAAGACAGTTTACTTCTACATGATTTCCTTGAAAAAGAGTACTGAAAGATGGCTACCCATTATTTCTCATGACACAATGTTTAGTTTAAACACTCAACATCAGCAATCGATCCAATATATCATCACTCCCCAACTTCACAGAGTATGAACAATCAGCTCAATTATAAGGACCGCAGCAGTTGACAGTGAAGATATATGAAAAATTGTCAATATTGCCACTGATATCACCAGCATCAACTTCATCAATCAAGACTTTCTTTTGTCTCTGACATGAACACTGCTACACAGTGTCTCACCAGCACACACACTAACACACACATATATCACATTTTTTTCAATGATCTTAAGACACATACATGTATGCATGAATGAGCACAGCGCAAGCACATAATCTAA
>CM065723.1:54715154-54757654 GCA_033310375.1 Conus canariensis
ACTTACATGTACAACTTAAGATCCCCAATGTCATTACAGTAAATTTTCTGTGCGGAAGTGTCTACTCTTCTTTTTTGGGAATTTTTATTTCAAGTTGCTGAAAATCTAGGTTGTTTACTTTGTTTACTGGCAGTCTTTCAATTCATGGGAGGGAACAGCCTGCATCAGCCCCGTCACACCTTTCATCCCTCAGCATGGCTTGTTCCTTTGTTTCGCTTTCAGACTAAAATACTTCCACAGTAAGAGTGGGTGGTGTCAGCACTTGTCTACACTGATTAAAAATGATGTTGCAGTGAAGATAGCATGTATTCAGTTCACACTTGAACGACTCAACTTTGTTGCTGGAGTGTTTTTGATCGAAGACCAGAGGATTTTCTGGAAAACTGAAGTACAGAGGAAAATTCTCTGCTCTTGGCAAGTTTTACACCAAAACCTTAAGGTTTCCTACATGACTCCAGTTCTGCACAGCTGGCATTCACAACTGCTAGGAGGTACCGCATGACAATACTGACACAGTGGCAAGTCTTATTCTTATGCACCCTGCGTGAGAAATGGAAAGAATAAAGGAAGTAAGGAAATTGAGTGAACGATATTGGACGACATTGACTGTAAGACACGGGAAACGACTGAATGAAGCGTCAGCTGGCAGCTCTTCAGTCGGCACTACCCAGGTAGGCAGCCTGTTGTGTAAACGAGTGTGGATTGTAAAGCGCTTAGAGCTTGGTCTCTAGCCGAGAATAGGCGCTATATAAGTATTCATTATTATTATTATTATTATTATTACCGAGTACTTGAAAGAGTGACCCTCTCAAGAGAGATTAACAACAAAGAAGAAACAAGAACAACTGAATGCACTATTAATTTTCAAATAAGAAAAGTAGGAAAGTGCCTCCAATCTGAAACTGAATTGTGACCATGCCCACAATCCTCAAATTGCAGAATTGTCATCCTAGCTTTCGTCTTCCTGAATTCTGAAAATCATAATAAAACGAGATGATCCTGAAACTCGAACTCGTTATATATATAAATACCTTTATGATAAATAATATACTATGCTATCAAAAGCATTTGAACTAAAGTCTTCTTCTTCGCTGCTAAATAAGTAAATTACTAGCAAACTGGAAAGAAGTACTGTTAATTGTTCAGGAACCAGAAAGTTCTCCAACAAACTATTCACATTCTTGTCTATCCACAGACAACCAAACAACCTTCTTTCTGTTCCAGTTTTCCAGTCTTTTCTCAAAAAACTTGCAGTCCTGGTATTGAATACAATATTCCTGGTATTAACGATAATTCAAGTTCTTATATTTATATGCACAATCTGTAAGATATTCAGTGTACAATGGTGATAATTCTATTTTCCCTGAATTTACAAACAGTAAACCCCTGATGCTCCTTGGATTTTTTGGTAATATTTTTGTTTTCTTCTGGACAAAAAAGAAACAAAAGTCAAAAGAAACGCAAGTTTGTTTTTTCTCCACTGCTCACAATCTCCCCCCCCCCCCTCCCCCCCCCCCCACCCTTTTTCTTTTTTTTTAAACTTTTTTCCAGGTCTGTTAAAGACTGTTGCATCTGAACACAAAAACATCTTCTTGATCTATTTAAAAATGTCTGCGATAGGTAGTCTTCAATGACAGGGAAATTCAGTATTCAAAAATGATGGGAAAAAAAAGATTTTAAGTGTTCATAATCACAGGGAGGGAATTTTATACCTTGGAAAGACTTCATTCTCAGAGTGAGTGAGTGAGTGAGTGAGTGTGCGAGTGTTTGTGTTTGTGTTGTGTGTGTGTGTGTGTGTGTGTGTGTGTGTGTGTGTTGTGCATGTGCCGCATGTGTGTATACATGTGTGCGTGTATGGTGTATCACAAACTGAATTTCAGTTAATTTGATCATAGTTTACTTTTACAATTCAAGTAAGTCATTTCAAATTATACATCAATTACCAATTCAAATTCTTGTTTTGTTTCTGCCTTGCTGTTATCAGTTTCTTCATTTTAATCGTTTCATTTCAATAAAACAAAACAAAACAAATCAAAGCTGAATCATATATGTAACGCTGACACTAGTAACAGAAAATTAGACCAAACATACTAGTACTTTTACTAATCAGAGCCTGAAATTGCTGTGTCAAAACACACACACACACACACACACACACACACACACACACACACACACACACACACAAAGAAAAAAAATTCCAACCTCTGAAGAAACAAAGCATCAAATTCAAAGTTGAAGGCATGCTGTGCCTAAGCCAGCTATTGAGTCCTGGAGCATGCTCCCTCAGAAAATTTCCAAATTAATTAAAGATACACCTGTGCAATCTGATGCATTCTTGAACCTAAATAGATAGAGTCAGACATACTGGAATTTCCTCAATACTACTTCAACATTGCACTGATAGTGCATTCTGCACATCTTTTATTTTACAAGAAAAAAATCAGAAAAGTATTGTCGCCTGTGTGTAAGAAGAACAGTGTGTACATATATATGTGTGTGTGTGTGTGTGTGTGTGTACACGTTTGCATGTCTTCCACGTGTTTATGAATCATGAATGTATATAAATACCCACTGCTGAATCCATCAATGTAAGTGAAAAGGAAGAAATTCAAACTTGTACACTCTGAGAGACAAGTTTGCACTTGATTATTCACCTAAGTCCTTTTACGATTAGCTTCTTAATTCCTTCCTGTGGTATATATATGGACAAAAAAACTGAAAAATGCCATATAATGCTCTAGACATGTGGAAAAATAAATGAAGTATCTGTCAACAGTTGCAGAGCCCTGCCATCCCTTCCTCCTCTGTTTTGTGCTCTGCAGTCTTCACATGGTCTTCCAGCACGATTCAACCTCGCATGTTGTAAACAATATTGCAGCTCTAGACAAAGATCACAGAGAGCAGCGCCATACACTTCAATCCTTGCAGATGTGTAGAGCTGGGCTTTTTCCTCTCACCACTGTCTCCATCTAGCTCCAACTCCATGAATTTCTGACCTTTCAATCATCAAATGCGTCACTGCAATTAACAATCCTTGTTTTCCGCCATGTTGACCATCAAGCACCACACATATTAAGCTTTTTTCAACCCATAGTGAGAATGTAGAAGTGTTGTTTTGTAAGAGGTAAAGATTTTAAAGATTTTCGATCATTGATTTCGTTAGGAAAAAAAAAGATCTGGAGGGTGACTTTCCAACAGCTGTTACCGAAAATCCTCCATACCGAGGACAATTCCAGGCTCTCACTAGTATCATTCCTAACACTAATGACCATCATCAGGCATGGTACTGGAGGAAAATCATTTTTCCCTGAAAATTTTTGGGGTCCAGGGGGCAATGCCCCCTGGCGGGGTCAAGGGGCAGAGCCCCTTGTGGGGGTCAGGGGGCAATGGCCCCTGAAGCTGAAGGTTTTTCAGCAATTCTAGCCTGTAAAAAAGCCTCTCCTTGAACTAATTTCAGTTCTTCATACTAAGCAATTTCTGCCATAAAATAAGCTCTCCTAGAATCACTTTATCAGTCATTCCTTCAACCCAAAGGTGGTTTTAAACCCAAGTAATCACATAGCAAAAAGGAGTACATATCTACATTGCTTTAGGTGGCATACATTAAATCAAACTGTAAACGTTTTACTTACTATGCCAGTGAAGCACATGCACAGTGTACACACAGGAGACCCCTCATTTTGCACAACTTTGGTCATCATGTCCAGCACCACCAACACAGCACAGCACAGCACAGTAGTGGTCTATTTCCTATCTTGAGTTCCAGGTTTGTTTACTATGTCTGTTCAATTCTTTTATGATCTGTCTCCTCTGCATTAGTTACTCCTTTTACTTTTTACATCTATCTGAATACAGTACAAAACGTGTTTAAGTTTTGGGTCTCTTTTAATGTACAAATTTTAAGTTATGTGTCTCTTCCAATATACAATTTTCAGTCCAAGCAATATGAATGAGATGAAGACTACTTCTTTTTGCCTGATTTCTCAGCCATCTGCTTCACGAGCAGAGCCTGCTTTTTGTAATGTCCAAACCTCATTCTCTTTGCCTCCTGTCTGTAATGTTCAATGGCTTTTCTCTTTGAAGCCAGCCGAATGTGTTCCTTCTAGAAAAGTTCAAACTTTTTCTTTCTTTCTTCTTTTTCTTTCTCCAAAATGTTGTGGTAAGTCCCTCAACTTCTCCAAGCACGACGAAAACGTTTTATTTTCGTGGCTTCTGTTCAGCCAATCCCATCGCCATTTGTTTGCCACACCAGCATCAATATCTTCTGTCGGAGAATTTCGCGGAACTGTCTGTACACTTTGGCATTCTTATTTTTTCCTTCTTTTTCTTTAATCTTGTTCAAATTCGATCACGTTGACCCAGAGCAGAAAGCAGTGGCGAATGTCACGAAAGCAGCATGCGCGGAAGTAGTCCTGCTCAATGCTACTTACTCGCGAGACGAAGGCTTGAAGCGAACAACCTCAAACGAACTAAAAGGGCCGGTCTCGTCGGGCGCGGCTCACTTTTTTTTTTTGCTTTTCGCGGATTTCTGCGAATTCGCAGACATGTACCATGCCTGATCATAACATCAATCAGAATATCTCAACAACAACAAAAGCATCACAACACACCCACCACAACACATCCACCACAACACACCACCACAACACATCCACCACAACACACCACCACAACACATCCACCACAAACACCACCACAACACATCCACCACAACACATCCACCAACACACCACCACACCACTCCACCAACATCATCACAAGTCATAAAACACAATACAGAACAAATGTACACTCATCCCTCACCACACACGAAAAACACAAGCCAACCCAACCCACCTGCTATGGCATTCAACTCTTTGGCTTGGTCCACAGTGACCAGAGAAACAAAGTCATCGTGCAGGCTATCCACGCCGTACGACAAACACAGCAACAAGTACAGCAACGCCGCCACAACCCCCTGCCTCCTCTGCACAGCGTTCACCGACACGGTCACAGGCTGACCTAGGTTCATCTGCAGCACTGTTTGCAGCCTCCACCCGCTCACAGTCGGGTTTCGCAGCAGCGACTCCACCTCACCGCCCGCCGCAAACAGGCGCATGAAGAAGGACCCTTTGCTCTGCTCCAGCCACTGATGCCTGTCCTGGTGGCTGTCCACCACCATCGGATCGCCCGCACTGTCCCCAGAAGCCGCGTCTGTAACAGCGTCCTCCGCGATGCTGCTGCCCTGGAGATCACAGTGGAGAGCGAACAACATGGTGATGTTCAGAGTCAAGGAATACACATTAGGGTTGGCCCCGTGCTGGAGCAGGTACTGGACGAGAGGGATGTTCCGTCGGGCCATGGCTGCCAGCAGAGGCGGAACCTCTTTGTCCTGCTGAGCGTTGGGCGACAGGCCTCTTTCTAGGAGACAGCGAGCAGCGTTCAAATTCCCCTCTCTAGGAATGTGACACAGAAGAGAGGCCTTCCAGTCTGCCTCCACAACGCCATCGGTCAGTTCCTGAAGCTCTTCCACCTGATCCTGGTCCAGAGGTCGACTTCCCGCGGGGTTCAATCCCGCCTCAAGCAGTTCTTCCAGCATGGACGTGTCTGCTTTCCCTAGCGCCTGAACCAGAGGGTGCATGACCCCAAAGTCATTGTCAAACATCAGCAGGTCTGTCACAGGCAGCAGTTTACGCACACACCTGGAAACAAACATGGCAGTCATACCAATGAAGGTGAGCTTTCATCAACAGGCAGTTACACCCACAAAAACTCATGCATGCAGAATCATATGCACACACATAATTGCTGACAAACATGCCTGCAAACAAACCTGTGCATGTAACAAGCAAATTTCAGTTCAGATCTTTTCTCAAAATGCATCCAAATATCACCCAATGCCAATCATCTCCACAAACAGCAGTCTTCAACAAAGCCAAAATGAACTCACTTGGTCCGATTACAATAAATGGCATACTGAAGAGGGCCAGCCTTCGTGTCAGTGACCTGGATATTGGGATCAGCCCCATGATGCAACAGGAGGTTGATAATTTCATCATGGCCGTCCTGGGCCGCAATCAGCAGTGGGGTTGCATTGTCGTCCGCAGCCATGTTCACCACGTCATTTTCAGCTGTGCCAGGAAATCAAAGCATGTGAACTTTTCATTTCTCTTCCTATAGCTTATAAATACTCTTCTATCATTCTGATCTTGAACACAGTACTTTCATTTCATAAAATGTATGTATATAATCTAGACATATTAGTGTATAAACATGCATGTGTTTAATTTGTATGCTTGTATGTCCGTCTATCTGTGTGCACATGTACTGCTGTCTTCCATCACAATCAAATGGAACTGTGTTCTGAAATCTTAAATCACACAGAGAAAAGTATGAAAAGATATGAAGAAATGCTAATAATAACTAACAAGATTTAAAACTGTCAGACTTTCAAAACAAGGGTCATCACTTCACATTCCGATTTTACAGAAACGCATGTAGCATGACAAAAAGAAAGTAAAATGACAGAGTGTCTCTCTTGTTTTCAGCTTAGAGTATGAGAAAAGAATTATTCAACTTTTCAAAAATTTCTCAAGCTTTTTCATGCAGATTTCTTCCCCACCTCACAGCCTACTAGCTGAATGCAAAGTTCTTACTTTTTCCTAAGGTTAAATACATATAAGCACACAAAATAAAATGCAGAATAACACTTTCATATTATAACATAAAACAGACAAACGCATTTTCAACAAATATGTCTTCTTCAAATGTCAAAAACAATAAATAAAAAAAAATGCATGAAACAATACTCTCCAAATGGCAGGCGGTAATTGCCCTCTGGGGAGCATTGTTTTGTGCATTCGTATTCAGATTCCCATTCAGATAATGCAAAGCACCCAAAGTAGTAACAACCTGCAATGCTTCCACACCACACAATAACAGCTCAAAGTACTTTTCACATCCAATCACAATTCTGTTTTCTACTCCTGTTCTCAAGTCACATGTGATACTACAAACCCTCAAAAATGTAGAGAAGTCAGCGTGGCAGACAAAAAGGTCTGCAGCAAATCAAAACATTTCCTCTTCATTTAAACATGCTTTTCCCTTTCCAACTGTAACGAAAAATGTATGAATGACAATACAATGAAACAAGCTTTGATCTTAAGACGGAAACCAGGGGTTTGTCATGCACAGTTTGAATCGGACTTCCATGCTCCTTAGAGAACTTCTGGAAGTGTTCATTTAAGATATTTCACGGTAAACGGAAAAAAGGCAAGAAGGGAAAAAAACAAAAAACATACCAGTGTCTGCCTCCTGTAGGCGATTCAGCAGAACATGCACAGTGTCCACACTCCCACTCTGCACAGCTAGGAAGAGCGGTGTGAGGCCATCATGACATCGAATGTTCTGCAGCGCCCCCTGCTGCAGGAGACAGGCAGTGACGATGGCGTTGCCCATGCTGGCCGCCTGGTGGAGCGGTGTGTAGCCCGTGTACACCACATGGTTGATCACCGATTCCTTCTTGACCAGCAGGCGTATGCAGTCATTACTTTTGGCTGCAATCGCTGAAATGATTAAAAAAAAATAATAATAATAATAAACAAAATAAAGATAAGTACAACCATGCAAAACCTGCTACTACCAGTACGAATCAAAATATAGTGTTAGTCAAGTATTTTACTTGAGCATGTCATCATTTCTGTATGCAAAAATGTAATCATCTGAAGATGTTAACTGTGGAGCGTTCAGCCCTGTCTAGACTGGGATATCCCCCACTACAGTTCTGTGCGGTTCCTGGGCTTACCCAAGAAGAACACTATGTTACGCCTAAAATCAATAATCAATAGATGTTTTGCCCTGCAGCTAAATGGACCAGTCAGACTCCTTGATACACGCTGTAATCAGCAGTAAAGATTCTTCTGTATTTTAAATGACTCAAATCTGAGGTTTGGCTTTAGTCTGTCAAGAGTGACTTTGCTTTGTTCAACTGCAAGAAGGGCAAGCAGCACTAACCGAAGCATGAAAAACCAATCAAATTTCTGTTTGTTTGGGGCAGTGAGGATCTCAAGGATCTGAATTTGAATGATATGAACCTGAAAATGTAACTCATGATGAAAACTTGAACATGCTGATGGTCACCCAATCTTATGGAAATCACCTGTTGAGTGTGCTTTGTAGTTTGACACTTCATTGGGGAAGTTTTCTGCTACACGCACTTACCTAAGAAACACCCAATGAACTCTTGTTCAAACTTGCTGAACCACGGTTGCGAAATGAGGTGCAGTGTCTGACATTCTGAATTAACTCATTCGACACTCGGCAACCGACAGACTGTCGGCCGAGACACGCCTCCTCTCAGCACCTGCAGCCGGCTAATTGTCAGTCGGCAATACCCACTCACTTTCACTTCTAATCGCATTAATATTCATTAGGTAAGGGAGCTTACTCTATTGTGTATTCCTTCCCAGTGATTTGGCAAGGTTCAAGCGCTGTTTCTGAGCAGTTTTTACGCGCGTTTTTTTCTTCTTTTTGAAGCCAAAATGAGCAAACGAGCACGAGATACTGTTAGACAAGTTATAGATGAGATCTTCCTCAATGATGACTCCAATTTCGACCCCGAAGTGGCTGATTTAGAGTCGGAAGATGGTGAAACTTCTCAAACTTTGTCAATCGTGAGTCCGCATGTTGACGAAGCTGCCAAATGACACACAAATGATTGTGAACATGCGTGACAACAAAAAGTAGGGTTTTTTTTAACCAAAACTTTTTTTTTTAAATATCACAAACAAAATATTCACAAGTGAGTCTGAAATTTGACATAACATAACACATCCATCCATCAGCAAGTATGCAAAATTTCAGCAAATTTCATCTGGTAGTTTTTGAGATATACTATAGATGTTTTATTTGGGTAACCATATGGGTAACCATAAATTTTGCGGTTAACTCCCAAAACCTTTAGGCTGGGCATGTCCTTCTCTAGTAAACTGGGCAGAGCACAAAGGGTTAATGGAGAAAAAAGGACTGGTAAGTGTTTTCATTTTTCACCATGCTCACGTACAAAACTACTCATCAACAGTTGGAAAGAAATATCTTCATGATAGGGAGAACCCCTCACCAACTGAAGACTGGGCTACGGATCAACAACTGGACAAGACCTACCTGATGACATCATTATGGATCAACAGTTTGAAAGATACACCTTCAATCAACAGGTGGAAAGATGTACCTTCACAAAGCAGACAGCATCCCTCAATAGTGACCAGGCTATGGATCAACAGCTGGACAAGACCTACCTTCATACAGCAGGAAGAACCCCTCACTGGTGACCAGATTCAGTTAGCAGTTGAATACAACTTACATCATACAGCAGGCAGAATCACTAACCAGTGACCAGTGAATGGATCAACAATCGGAACAGACCTACCTTCAGAGAACAGCAAGAACCTTTTATTAACTACCAGGTCAAGGATTAACACTTGACATGACCTAACTTCATACAGCGAAGAAAACCGTTCATTAGTGACTAGGCCATGAAGTATGGATCAATAGTTTCGAGTCATTTGGCAAGTTTTGAAAGGAAATTAACTTAAATCAGCTAAATAACATGGTCAAACAAATCACAAGACAAAAGATGACATGTTTTGACCTCTTACCTCTTCTTGAGGCAAGATAAGCAACATTCAGGACAATGAATACAAAGAAAGAGCAATCATGTATCCACTCAAATTCGGCGCAAGATTCATGTTGAATGACAAAGACCAGACCTACCTTCATACAGGGGGGAGAACCCCTCATTGGTAACCAGGTTGACATCAGCCTTGGCATTGACCAGAGCCCGCAGACACTGGTAATGGCCATTCCTGGCAGCCAGCAGGAGCGCAGTCTCTCGCCTATGGGTCACCCAGTCTGGATCGACACCCTCTGTCACAACCAGTACATACAGCATTCAGGTCAGACAAACGAGTTCAGGCCCTCTCTCGCTTCTGCTTCATAGTGATAATTTTCCAGGTGGATCTAGGTATACACAGACCTGTTTGCCCTAAAACCGCTTTGGTGTACTTTTCAACAAAACAAACCTCTTTTCAACAAAATGCATGTACACATCTTCCAAATACTTGTAAAAGTAGGGGATGATGTTGGAGGGAGGGGGAGGGGGGGGCAGGAAATTTGTTTTTATTTGCGGGCATCACGCAGACAATAGAGGGAGACCTGATCTTATATGCCTACAGTTAAAAAGGTTTCTCCCCAAACAAACTACTTTCAAAACTGATTCATCAGCATACTATGGCACAAATTCAGGTTCTCTCATCAGTTCTGTTGTTTTTTTTTACATTCAACAGCCTGTAATCCCTACTACTGTTCCAATGTCATCAAGATGCGAGTTCACACGTGCTAGTTATCAAGAGTTGTTACTCTTTTGTCATAGCACACATGCACAATGGTTACACACCCAAGTGCAACAACTGCTCAAGAACTTTGTCTTCAGATTTGTTACATCGATCTTTTTTTTCTCAGTTCACCACATTCATCATATTTTCGACAAACATGAGTGCAAAATACAGTGGAATTGTATGGGTAAAGAGGTCTGTATACAACAGGTAGCAGAAGGCAACAGATAAGCCAGTAAAGTGTCAAACCCTCAGTTGGCTATGACTCTCAATGCTTGTGTGTGTGTGTGTGTGTGTGTGTGTGTGTGTGTGTGTGTGTGTGTGTGTGTGTGTCTGTGTGTGTGTGAGTGTGTGTGCATGCATGTGTGTGCATGTGTGTGTATGTGTGTGTATGTGTGTGTGTGTCTGTGTGTGTGCATGCATGTGTGTGCATGTGTGTGTATGTGTGTGTGTGTCTGTGTATGTCTGTGTGTGTCTGTGTGTGTGCATGCATGTGTGTGCATGTGTGTGTAAGTGTGTGTGTGTGTGCATGGAGAGGGAAGGATTTGACACTCAACACGGCTGACAACGATCAGTTATGAACATTTTCAAATCAAATACATGCACGACAAGCAACATCTATTGACAGATTTTCGTTAAAAATTTTTACAAGATCTGACTTGAATTTCCGGATGGGCAATTTTTTTTTCTTTTTTATTCCCCAGTTTCAGATCTTATTCAACATTCTAAAAATGTGCTTTGGCTGTTGCTTGGGAGTTAGACAAAAGAAAAAAAATGTTGTTACTGATGAATGTAAATTACTGTGAACGTAAATGAAATCAACCCAAACTTCAATCACAATGTCACAGGTGTTCCAGGTGTCGTTAATTAGTGTAAATATGCTGACTCATTGCAGTCCAGGTGACTACAATGATCAATAGACAAAAAAAAAAAAACATCAGCTGTACTCAGACATTTATATGCACATCAAACAATATCCAATACTACATCTGTATACATAATTCAATGTGATTTTACTAAGGGAGTGGATGGGGGAGGGACTACAAATTTTTTGTTGTAACTGTATACCAGTTTATCAAGCACTCTGGAAAATGAATCTGGTAGTTTTTAAGTAAGCTTTCACGCTCAAATTATTTGAGAGTTAAAGGATTTAACACACACACACACACACACACACACACACACACACAACACACACACACACACACACCACCACACACACACACACACTCACACTCACACACGCACACACATCATGCCCACTCTCAAGCAAGTGACACACAGATCTACATGCAGAGTAAAAACTGAGTCAGCCACTGACTCTGTCTCAGCAGAAACTCCAGACATCCAGAGTAGCCTTTAGCTGCCGCTTCATGTAAGGGACTCCATCCACGATTGTCAAAAACATCCACAGGACGACCTGATAACAGAAATGTCATTGAATTTGAGCTCTTACCTTACTAGAGTACACATATTCACTGTCTTCAGTTGGGGGAGGGGTGGGGGAGGAGGGGTGGGGGGGGGGGTAAACAGTGTTCATAGGATATGCATTCAAGTACAGTCAAAGAAACCTGTTATACAAATAAAAAGAAAAAATATCTGTAACTTAATGATGTATTTAGAAGACAGCATGGCCTTACTTCTCCGCACTTGCGGCTTGCTATCTTTTTATAGCACTGAGACATCAAAAGAGAGGGCTGTAATTGCATGTAACGAACGGTGCTATGTTGTACTGTTCTGTATTTCACAACAACTAAATTTCAGTGAGAAAAAGCTGCTGTTTTCCCTCAAATGCATCTATCAGCACAGGACAGTGCTAACCCTCTCCCCCACCCTCTTTAATTCATGATGGGATCAGACTGTTAATGTTATATAAGAACACTGTTTTCACATTCTTTTTCTATTTCAATTTTTTTTAAAATACATTTCAGTTTCTAAAAAAAAAAAAAAAGCCAAGAACAAATGCAGTACACCCTTACCACTCCAGATCATTGTCTGCAAGCCAACCAAGTCACCAACTCGAGCTGCCACTCCCGTTGTTTTGTAGTTCTGTGGATCATCTTGCAACTGCGCTATCATTTCCATCTTCAGTGTTGCATCTGTCAACACAAGCGATAGTTGTGAATAACATAAGACTGAAAAATGGACACCGCACTGCTTATAAACAGCTAGATATACAGTTTTGTGGTAAAACCACACCTAAACCTGAAAGACCAAGGCAATGCACATCACTTCAACTTCAAGCCAAAGACCCATGTACTGACGTAGGGGGAGGTGGAGGAAGGGAAGAGGAGAGAGGGTCGGGGAGGGAAGAGAGGAACTGGAAGCGGGTGGGGGTGGGATAGGCATGAAGGAGCCAGGCAATTCAAACAAAAACTCAAATACATAGAAACTCTTTTATGAGAAAGCCATCAGCTCAAGAGCTGGATGCTTCAACAAACATGAAAAAAAAAAAAAAACCATCCCCCCCCCCCCCCCAATACAGATTTTAGTGAGCATGATTGGCTTCCCTCCTATGCTTGCTGTTATTCAATACAATTCATGTTGCTTATGGGCTTAAAGCCTAGCACACCACAAAGGGTCATGTCTGGGCCGTCATGCCTTTGATGTCTGTTATTCTAGACGTTAATATTTTTCTTCCCATAGAACAAGAAATCAGCAAATCAGCGACTCAATGGTTCCATCAATCTTAGAACAATGATCAGCATTCCTGCCCTTTCACGGCATGAACCTGGCTACATCTGTTATCTACATGCATTGGAAGGTTAACAATGAGAGAGGATTTTGATCCTTTCTAAACATTTTTCCATTTTGGTTTATCATGTACCCTCATCTTACTTTCATGTCTTCCCATGAAATATCTTTTACAACATGCCTCTAGTGGCTCTACTTTCAGTTTCTAATGCTACAGGGTAAGACTGCCTCTGCTTTAGAGTTTCTAGGGACTGACTCACTTATCAAAAAAGTTTTTCAATAAGAGACAGATGGAGTTGCACGACCAAAATCACTTCAGTAGTCCATTCAAAATGCTTTCAGTATTATACTCTTGTCTTACTATTCTACTTTTTTTTTCACCCCACTCTCACCCTGACCCCTTCCCAAAAGAGTTGATTGTGTGCAAGAATTATGCACACCTGCTCTGTTGCTGTAAAAAAAAAAAAAAAAAGTATTAAAGTCTGAAGTGTACGCTGACCTCTTTTAACTTCTTTAATCCATGAGGGCCTTGTGTACAAAAAATGTGTTTAGTTGATTACTCTCATGACATAATCACATTCATCAATCTTTTATTTTCCCTTTGTACTACAGGTCAACTAGACAATAATCTTGACATCCCGGCAATATGTCAAAATCATCCACATACTTTTGTTGTTGAATGGAGATGGAAAGGAGGCAGCCAACAATGACTTACAAATAACACTGCTAAGCCTTTTACTTGGTATGTATTTTAATGGTAGACTCTCATGAAGACAGATTCAGGCCCTTCAGCCCTTCGCCATACCACAATGTGCTTCCCCACACTAGTTCTCTGGGGTTAGCTTCCACCCAGACAGCTTCTTTAAAGGGTATTTGACTAATCACCAAAAAGTGGGCTCAAAGATGATGATCCTTTTTGAATCATAATAAATCCTGATCAAAATATCCAGTCTAAATGGGGGGGGGGGGGGGGGGGGAGAGGTCACTGTGTGATATTGTACTCATGGTTTTTTTTTTCCAAACTAAATGAGCTTTGTCTTAAACAAGTGTCCAGCATGGTATTAAACGTTTTCTATTTCAAATAAAACCTGGATACTAATAATGTTCTTCCACTTCAGTAAGAGCGTTATACACATGCTAAATGACTAATTTCCATACAAAGCTCTCTGGTTCCTTGCCTCCTTGGCTCTTTTTCAAAATTTTGTTACCATTTTTTCATCTTATGTACTAAGTTATCTTAAAGACAGTCATAGAGTTAAGATACTTTCGTAACTTTATTTCATTAAAAATATATGTTAGATTTAGTTGTCTATGTGTTCTAACATTACTGCTAGTATGTTTGGGTGTTTTGTTTGTTTGTTTGTTTTCTTTTGTTTTGTTTCTCTCTTTGCCACTGACAAATTGGTGAACTATTAAGGCATGTCAAAGGTACCTGTTGCAATTCTTATGTTTGAGGCTATTTGCTCTAGTTATCCCTTTTATACTTGTTAAATGCTTTTCAAATCAAATTTATTCTTGCTCAATGGTATTCTGTGCACATTGTTATCCACTTGGATGACATCTGTGAGAACAACTTTTGTTTCATCACAAAATATGACAAACTGAATATCAGGATGATATATGACAGCATACTAATACTTTAAAAGCCCATTTAATTAAATGAAACAAGCCCCATATTGACAGAATGGCATTGGATAGAACCTGGTCATTTGTATACTAAAATTAATAAAATTGTTGTTTTGAAATAACAACAGAGTAGAGAGTTTGTAATGTAATCTTGAACATATAACATTCTGCCTGTTTTATTGTCAGGGTAATATTCTTCAAAAAATGGACAGAGCAATTATCTTTTTCTTTTGCATAACTTTCATTGATATGGGATGGTATCTGAAATGACATAAATATTGAATGAAAAAGGAAGTTTCTTAAATGACTATTATCAGCTGCTATATAGAATTGACAGTTCAACTTGTCATCTTTTTTTTCCAGCCAAGCAAATTTGTACAGCCAAGATGTTTTGAAAGATTCCTCACAAGATACTTTAGTTTGTTTGTTTGTAAACTTGATGCAATGGTGGATGGTGCTCTGATCATGTCTTTGTCTACCACAAAGCACGATTGAAAATGCCTGCTTGTTTTGCCATTTTTTATGTGTGTAAGAGTGATTTCACTTGACAAGTTTGTAGTGGACTGGGCTATAAACAAAATGAACTGAACTGAATCTCTTGATATGACTTTGTTCAATGCTGATGGTCCATGCAAAGAAAAATTTCTGACAAAATGTAGTGTGTTGTTTTCTATTGAGAAGGGTGCATTTCAAATGGAATGATCCACATTTTCCTGTAAAAATGGACACATACGACCTTAATGATCATAGAGAGAAAACAACATTTTTTGTTGTTCCTTAAAACAAAGTTTGATCTGTGTCTGTTTTTTTTTTTTAAATAGCAAAAGGCAAATGGCTGCAGATGTCCAATCCATATGCACTGTCACAAACAATGAAGAACTTCAAGAAGGATGATTCTTGCTCTCATGATGAGAAATAATTGCACGCCATAACTCCAAACGAAAGCTGCTTATGACACCAACTTGCCCACCAGAAATGCCAACAAAGAGCACATGAACAAACAAGGAGACATGCTAAGAAACATGTTAAAAGCTTGCCCATATAGCTTTTACCTGACACATACACATATATTAAGAAACATGTTAAAAGCTCACCCATATAGCTTTTACCTGACACATATACATAGAAAGAACAATTGGATAAATAAGCAAACACAAATAAACATTTATTCAAGACTAGCACAGTTTTCTTTTTTATCTTGAATATAGTCAAACAGAACATACAAACAGAAACAAATACAGGGTATCTTTGGCTTGACTGGTATGACAGGTAATCTTAAATGTGGCAGGGAATAGTATTAGTAAACAGTATATAACAAACAAGTGTGGTCATCCTGGGCCCATGATAAGATAATCACACACCCATAACTCCAAACGAATGCTGCTTATGACATCAAATCGTCCAGCAGACATTTGAGCACATTTAAAAAAAAAAACAGCTATGTACAAAATACACAGGAGGGTGACCAAGGGGGTTATCAAGTTTCCTTTCTCTCATGAGTCATAACCATCAAAGAAAACTATGAAAAACAGGACAACAAACACAGCTCTATTTTCTAACATGAAAATGGTAAATGATAGTGGAATTTTGAATATTGGGCCACATGAACTCCAGGATTTCCTGAAAGAAAAAGTAAAAAAAAAGGAAATTTCTCTCTGGTCACTGTTGTCCACTAACTGATGGTTTGGGTAACAACTGTGAAAGACAAATTCTTGTTTACATAGGGGTTTGCAATGCACTGCCACAACAGTTCAACTAACATGAATTGAAAGTGTCAAACGGTAAAACTCAAACTTCGCTACCAATGTTATTGGAAACTTTTTATCTTGCATGATAATAATAACTCTAGGAACACTCCACTAAATGACCACTGGCTAACAAATTTGAATACCCAACACCTTCCACTATCTCCAGACAAATTTTGTAAAAGCTGCCAATCGCCCCCCAGTAATAAAATTACTTCAGAATGAAAAAAACTGACAGAGCAGGCAAACGGCTCTCCATGCTAAATACCACACTATATTACCAATTAATATGATATGACTCTGAATCAGAATTTTAACCCCCTTGGTGCATAACATAATAAAACAAAGCCAACTTCCATTCATGGTCTTTCTAGATTTTCGAACCACGCATACAACACGTCAATGCTTTTTTCGTGAAAACTGTTATAAGACTGCCTGCATAATCTGATACCAGTGCAGGGCAACTGCTATATATTAAAATCATCAAGTTAAAGCAGTTGGTTCGTTTTAGAATATCAATTAAAAAGTCTTGAATTGGCACACCTGTCTAAACTTTTTCTCTGGAGGAAGTGCATGCACATGCACATTGGTCCAAATTATCTCCCCTGAAAACGAGACCACGACAAGAGAGAGCGGGGCACATTTGATTTAAACACTGAATCAGATTTTGCCACATACGAAAATTTCTTCAAATCATTTAGAGCTTTAATAGCTCGCCAAATTTTAACTATGTTACACAGACATGGTATATTTGTAGAATCGGATTTATATTTATTTGGAAAGTTCTGAATTGGTTCGAGATCATTTGAAAATAAAAATGCCTTTTGACCTAAATTATAAACGAAAAAACATCGACTAAATCTTAATGCCGTCATCTTCAGCTATGTATTTAAAAGTGTGTGTGTGTGGGCGCGAGAAAGAGAGAGGAGGAGAGAGAGGAGAGAGAGAGAGAGAGAGAGAATACAGTAGATAATAATTATTACTAAGAAAAGCTCTTCTACGTTGCGCTGAGAAATTTTTCGTTCAAGTCAAAGACGTGGGACAGGTACCTTGGCTTGCTTTACCATTCTTAGTTTTTGTCAAAGAAACTGTTCGCCCACGTATGTCATTAACCACTTCCGGCGAGAAAATTTTTCAGGTGACTGGACTGTCAGGTAATCACACAGGCCAGCTTTTTTTTTTGTCTGCTGTCAAATGTTGTCACTGAGCAGGGCCAAATCTCAACAGCGAGTCTTGGTGGTTTAGATCGGTTTACTTGAGGAGGCTGTGGGAAGAAAATATGTATATAATTATGAATCTGACGGTGCCGTGTGTGTGTGTGTGTGTGTGTGTGTGCGCGCGGCGCGCGCGCGCGCGTATGTGTTGTGTGTGTGTGTGTGTGTGTGTGTGTGTGTGACATGTGCGTGCGTACGTGTGTGCATGTGTGCGTGCCTGCTTGTGCGCGCACATGTGTGTGTGTGTGTGTGTGTGTGTGTGTGTGTGTGTGTGTGTGTGTGTGTTGCGTGTGTACGTGCGTGTGTGCGCGTGCACGCCTCTGTGTGTGTGTGGGGGGGGGGGGGGAGGGGGGTGGATGGATGGGTGTGGGTGCGTGTGTGTCTGTGTGTGTTTGTATGTGCATGTGTGTTTGTATGTCGTGCACGCATGCACGTGCATGTGTGTCTGTGCCTTTGTGTCTACATATATGTTTTACACTGGCATCATGACAACAAATATGTTGTATTTGATAGAGGTGATAAGCCTAACTATATCAGTTTATAGAGATCGGTGCATTGCGGCACCTGCCAAAGCACTTGTAGCAGTGCCGAGTCCACTTTCCCGCGATAAAGTGTGCCATACACCGAAGTCCAACATTCATCTTCAATGTATATGTACTTATCTCTATGTTTGTGTTAATTTTGCACGTGTGTGTGTGTGTGTGTGTGTGTGTGTGTGTGTGTGTGTGTGTGTGTGTGTGGTGTGTGTGTGTGTTGTGTTGTGTTTGTTTGTTTGTTCGTGCACGCGCGAGTAATGAGTATGTGCCTATATGATGCGCATCCGACCTTTACAGGCAGATTTTCGCTGAAACTAAATGGTTGTATCAACATGCGCACGCGCGCGATGGATGATTACAGTCTTGTAATGTTTGTTTGCACTTTCATCTAGTTGTGCGGGATGAAACAGAGAATGTCTTCATACTGAAGTCCAGATAAACACTCAAATTACTGACACACGCGTGCGCACTTACATACAGAGAGAGAGAGAGAGAGAGGAGAGAGAGAGAGAGAGAGAGACCGACAGACACACACACACACACACACACACACACACACACACACACACTGTTAGACAGACAAACAGAAAGGGGGTGGAGTGGGTGGGAAGAAGACAGAACATATACAACACGCTTCAAACATTTTGAATTCTTTTTATTCCGTGAATCCGTCAGCCTTCTTGGTAAGGAAGTCCCAAATCATTTGTGAAGACTGTTCAAATTTCACACTACCCGCTCTGGTGAGTGAATGCCACGTGCTATATTCGTTTGTTTACTTTTTATACATACCTATTCCCAACAGCATGCAGCCTACAGTCCCCAGGGCTATTGATCCTCCAAGGATAACCAGATCCACAATCAGCAGGCCTAGTGGATCAAACTTAATAATGGAATGATTAAGCCAATAATCATGTAAACATCATACCATATCAACGCAAAATTGAACAACCTAATATCACAATCGGTAGGCATAGTGGATCAAACTTAATAACGGAATGATTAAGCCAATAATCATGTAAACATCATACCATATCAACACAAAATTGAACAACCTAATATCAAATTTGGTTTCAACCATTGAACAGTGTATACCAAGTGTGCAGTGTACACATATAAACATCATACCATATCAACACAAAATTCAGCAACCTAATATCAAATTTGGTTTCAACCATTGAACACACACACACACACACACACACACACACACACACACACACACACACACACACTGGACGAAGGTTTTAGAGAGATTTACTCAATGTGGACATTAATAAGCCTACTTACTAACTG
This sequence comes from Conus canariensis, assembly GCA_033310375.1. NCBI lineage: Eukaryota > Metazoa > Mollusca > Gastropoda > Neogastropoda > Conidae > Conus > Conus canariensis. Next base: position 54,734,636 of record CM065723.1, read on the forward strand.
TAACTTCTTATTTACTGCAATGTTGTACATGTGTTTATTATTTTGGCATAATGTTTTTGGCTATCCGTGACTTACTGCTTTCTTTATTTTTTATTTTTTTTTGCTTGTGACTTTGTGCATTACTTGTTTCCTTTCTACCTTGATGCACTACTGATGCACTACTTGATGCACTACCTGATGCACTACCTTGATGCACTACCTTGATGCACTACCTTGATGCACTACCTTGATGCACTACCTGATGCACATACAAAAATACATTTTGATTCACTTAAAATTGCAGATCTCATGTTCTGATGAAGCCTTTGTTGGAATCATCATAACCAATGCAAATGTCGTTACGTAAATCCTTTTCTCAACAGTATCAGTTTAGTGCCGAGGAGATTTACGACTGCGGAGTTTTCTAACTGTGACAACGTGGGCATCAAGGGATGACTGGATCCACCGTTGTATCTCCGCTAGTCTCATCACCGCCTTCACGGCATCCTGGTGGCCCTGGCTCTGGCCAGAACTGCTGCTGCTCCACGAATCAAACACGGACTGTGAGAAAGAGCAAAAGGCGCCCAGATCCTCGGAGATACGCAGCGCTCGTCTCCTGAGAAGAGAGTCAGGGAGGTCCTTCAGTAGCACAAGGGAGTACTCCACCACCTCGTGCAGCTCCTGCCTGCTCTGGGCTGCGTTCTTCAGGAAGGCTGTGGCGATCTTCAGCACGGAGTCATTCACATAAGACACAGATTCGACGACAGGGGACTCAGCAGAAGGCTTCAAGGAGCAAAACGGAAAGGTCTCGGTGCATGCTCTGATGATGTGCTCAGACAGAACTTTGTTTCTAGCAGCCGCCAGGGCCACGGTTTTAGCCAATGCGGCCACTGCGCGGACATTTTGCTGCTTATTTTGGAGCTGTCTGCGATGTTCTACTGCCCTCTCCGTCAGAGACATCCTCTGGCGCCTGTTCCCCGTGGGCTTCCCCTCCTTAGAGCTTTCCGAATCCTGCTCAGCTTCCAGGTGATGAACGACGAGAGTGGTGGTTATGTTTTTCTCCTCGTTTATGCCAACGCATCCAAAGCGACTTGGGTGTGAGAAACCTGGCTTACCACAGAACCAGCAGAACATTTGTCCACAACGGCAGACCATCTGGGGACATCCGCCGTTCTTGTTGACAAAAGTCCTACATCGTGGGCAACGCTTCCCTTCCACCACCATTGCCTGCTTTCGCTCCACTTGGTGTGCGGCTTGCTGTTCAACTTCCAGATCGTCATGTACTTCGGTCAGGCGATCAGGAAAGACGGCAGTGGCCAGGCCTGCTCTATAGTCTTCAGCCTGTTTGCACGAGGCAGGCCAGTGGGCTGGCGTCAGACACTGGAAACACACGTGAACGCCACAGGCACATACAACATCCTGCTGCAACTGGAGTTCACCACTGTCGTCAGAAGACTGAAGACTGATAATGCGTCCACAGTACGGATTGGGACACCACTTTTTTGTCTGGGATTCGCCGACACGCACTTCTTCTTGCCGCTGCAATAGCTTCTCTACGGTGTCCAAGGGCACAAGAGACAGCAGCACTCCCAGCTCCACGTCCTCCTGGCAGTCATGGCCCGGGCAGGTGAGACGAACGAAGCCTTCATGGAGACGAACGTGGGCGTGCTGTGACCAGCAGGAGTCACACACGTGATGTTTACATTTCAACAGGCATGTGTGCGCTGCGCTGCCATAGGTCAAGGGGCTGATGTCATCATAACATACATCGCAAAACACAGAGTCTTCTTCAAGCTGGTCCGATATCGTGGGCATGGCAACTTCAGAAATATCTGAGCCCTTCTGGAACATACGTTGCACAGATGGTACATAGGCCTCAACCGAAGCAAGGTGACTGTTTAATTGACGCCCTGAAGCTAGGGTTCTTATGTTCCCGTTGGAAACTGGAAAGCAGTCTTTGTTCTTGAGATCGATCACGAAACTCTCTACAAAGTCCATGGTTCGACTAATCAAGTCCATCACAGTGCCTCTGTGCAAGTCTTGATTTTCCTCAAATATGATTGGGACAGACATCAAGCGCTGTTGCAGCCTGGAATTGAGCAGCACTTTGTAGACATCGTAGTCGTCATCGTAAAACCCATCATGAATACAGACAAGATAAGAAAGGCTGAATTTCTCTGTAACTGCCGCTGGAACCTCCTGTTTCTTCAGCGCATCCTGCACGTACTCTGTGACATCCAAAACAAATTTCCTGGGTTTGCAGGCAGCCTCAAAATAATTCCTTCCAAAACATTCCCTCAGGCTCAGCATGGTTACGTCATCTTTTGGAAGCATGATCCTGGTCCACTCTGAAGGATCAGGCAAAGCTGGGTAGGTCAGTGAAGGTGACTGTGTGGAGGTTTCATCAGCTGATGTGGATGTCTCACAGTCATGGAGGTAAACAATGTGGGACTTGTCATGTTCGTGAGGAGACGAGTTCTTGACGGTTTTCTTCTTGCGATGTGGCTTGACACTGCCCTTAAAATTCTGCAGTTTCTGAGCTTTCTCGATCAAAGTGGCCATGAGGCACTCTGTTGTGTTCGGTTCTTCTCTGATGCCTTCAGTTGGTGCACACTCTCCTTGGTCTGGGATCGCAGTCGATGGCTGATCACGTCTAATATGGAAGGGAGGTAAATCGCAGTCGTCAAGGTCTTTCAACGACAGCCGCTTTCTCTGCCTCGCGCGATGCTGCTTCTTTGGTTTCCCGTGCAGCGCACGCTCGTCCTCCCCGTACGCCAGGTCCACATCCTGCTTGATGTACTTTGGGTTATGAGAAATGGAGCTCTGGGCTGGAGATGGGTAGTACACCTCATACCTCACCTGAAAAAGACAATCAGTATCAATAAGTAAACCACCCCATGTCTTACAGAGGCGCTCAATATAGATAACTAGACACCATAAATAGTGTCTGACAAAGGGGCACAACTTTCCGCGCGCTACTACCAAACTAATGCAAACTGCGCCCCATTACGGATGCTGTTCTTGAAGAGTTTGCAATTTGTTTTCATTTGGGTGAAGAAAGACAGGACGGGTAAAGGGGGGAGGGGGGGGGGGGGGGGAGAAGAGAGGGAAAAGGATATGATCAGGGATAGCGGCCATTTCGCATGTCACCCTTGAGGATACCTCAAACATACACAGCCCCGTAAAAACTGAGTTCTCAAATCATCAAACAGGACACACACACATCACACGCATGCACGCACGCACACACAATGTATAAAAGCATATGCATCAATAGACGTACGTACACTCACCCCTGGAATAAGACATGATAATGCATTCAGGCATGTGTGTGTGTGTGTGTGTGTGTGTGTGAGAGAGAGAGAGAGAGAGAGAGAGTCAAATTCAGTTTTTAACGATTGTCGGTGATGGATCACAGTGAAATCTATGTTTGTATGTATAACTTGAACTTGAACTTGAACTTGTAGGTGTTAGAGGCCTTAAGAGGCCTGTTCACCATTCTAGGTATAACATTAAGACGAAAAAAACACCGCATGCGTGGAAGGAAGAGAGTCACGACAGAGACTATCTATGTTGATAGCATTCCGGATTATATTTTGTCGGAAGTTCCTGCCAATGAGTGTCTAACCGTGATTTGAAGATGTTGACTGTAGGGGCTGTTACTACGGAGTCAGGAAGACCATTCCAAACATCAATCACACGAAGAGAGAAGTAGTTTCCTCTGATATTCAGTCTGTGATGAACTTTGGATAGTTTCAAGGAGTGTCCTCTGCTGTCCCTATTGGTAAACAGTTCAAACCGTGGTTTATCACTCCGGTAAATGCCATGTATAAACTTGTACAAGTCTATCATGTCACCCCTTTTTCTTCTGTGCTCAAGGCTTGGAAGTTTGAGAGTAGAAAGACGCTCAGGATATGGTTTATCTTTGAGAGATGCTAAAAGTTTAGTTGCTCTGCGCTGAACATCTTCTACATCCTGGCACAGTGTTTTGTAGTAGGGTTGCCAGACAGAATGTCCATACTCTAGTACTGGTCGTACAAGAGACTTGTACAGTTGTAGGAATGTATCTTCAGTCAGGAAGTCAAAGGAGCGACGGATGATACCAACAACTCTGTTTGCTTTAGCAGTTGCCTTGGCCACATGTTCTCTGAAATTCAGTTTGTTGTCAATGTAAACCCAAGGTCCTTCTCGACTTCGCTTTCGGACAGAGTTGTGGTACATGTCTCACCTTCGATGTTTACTTCGGTCATGTGGTACACAGCATCCGACTTCTTATTCCCCAGTTTCAGGACATGGCACTTTTCAGGGTGGAACTTCAGCAGCCATTGTCTTGACCAAGTTTGCAGCCTGTTTAGATCTTCCTGTAAAACAAGCGTAGCTCCTTCATCATCACTTCGTGCAAAAACCTTAGTGTCATCTGCGAAAAGGTGTACAGTGTTATGAATGAGATTCGGCAGATCGTTAATATACAGCACAAACAAAATAGGCCCTAGAACACTACCCTGGGGAATCCCACTCGAGACATTGGCTTCTTGTGACTGTGCTCTGTTGACGACAACCCGCTGACGCCTGTTGTGTAGGAAGTCCTGTATCCAAAGTAATATCTTCCCTTTGATACCATGTGCCTGAACTTTCAAAGCAAGTCGCCTGTGTGGAACGCTATCAAACGCTTTCTGGAAGTCCATGTAAACAATGTCGACTGAGCCTCCATCGTCTAAGACCTCAGTCCATGTGTCCAAGACATCGAGAAGCTGAGTGATGCACGACCTCCCCTTTACAAACCCGTGTTGTTTCTCACTGACAAGGTTGTTTTCTTCTAGGTGTTTGACAATTTGTTCCCTTACTAATTTTTCCATTACTTTACAGAGGATGCATGTAAGGCTTACTGGCCTATAGTTGTTAGCTAGCATTTTGCTGCCTTTCTTGAAGATAGGTGTGACCCGTGCCAAACGCCAGTCTTCTGGGATTTTTCCTTCATTCAAGGATTTTCTGAACAACATGGCCACTGGGGTGGCAAGAACATCAGCAGTCTTGGACAAAAGCATTGGGTTTAGCCCATCCGGTCCCGAAGCCTTACTAGTGTTTAAGTCTGCTAAAAGTTTTCTGACTTTCTCAGTATCGATCTCGAAGTCACTTAGTTCTTCATCATAACTGCATTCCTGTGGTTCCGGCAGGTCCCCATCCTCCTCTACAGTAAAGACGCTATGAAAGAATGCATTCAAAATCTCAGCTTTCTCTTGATCCGACTTTGATTTGCTGCCATCCTCTTTCTTCAGGTCTGCTACACCACTCCTTGTCTTGGTTTTACTGCTTACGTATGACCAGAAAGCCTTTGGATTTTGTTTTGCTTGTGCAGCTACTACTTGCTCCATTCGACGTTGTGCCTTCTGACATTCTTTCTTAGATTTATTCCTTGCTTTGGCATACAGTTGATATTCCTTTCCATCCCTAGTCTCCTGCCAACGACGGAATAGCTTGTGCTTTTTCCTCACCGATGGTAGGGTTCCCTTATCCATCCATTTCTTAAATCGTTTGCCAGAGAATTTTGTCTTTGGAACATGTGCTGCTATTGCTGAATTGATCTCATCTTTGATTCTGGTCCACATCTCGTTAACGTTTAGGCTACTTAACTCTTTGTCCCAATCGACATCTCCTAACTGTTTCCCAATTGCACCAAAATCTGCTTTTGAGTAGTTGTGTCTAACCTCTTCCGAGTCTTCCTTGCCACTATATGCCAGGTGTATGAGCAGAGTCACATGGTCACTTTTCCCTAAACCAGCATTCGTGTTTAATTCACTAATTGTGTCCTCTCTGAGGACACAATAGCTCGAGGTTTTGGTCAATCATCTAAATTCTAAGTACTTTTATTTTCAATCATTTATTATTCATTCAGAAATTCTTGTTACAACTGCTAATTGATATTCTTGGAAATGATTATTTCATTGTCACTGCCTTGCATGTTTTGATTTTGAATGACAAAACGGTATCAAATAATAACCGAACTCGCATTTACGCGCATATGCACCTAGTACAAGTCGATGTTACCTAATGGTACTTACCTCAGATTCTCCAAGACTTCTTGCTTGTCCCTGCTCAGTGAAGACCACTTCAATTCTCCCCTCTTTGTTTTTCACGAGTGCCCTTTGCTCTCTTCTCAAGGCTCGTCGGGATTTCCCGTTTCTCATGGGATAGCTGAAACCAAAATAACGTCCGTTTCGAGGCTGGATGCACTTTACTTCTCCCTTGTTGCTGTGGAAACCAACACAGCTGGCACGTTGCTTGAGTTTGTGGCGTTCGAGCAAAGACACAGTCAACGAGGAGTCGGCGATGTCGTTGCTTTGGATTTGATGGACCAACGCCGACGGCAGACACCATCGAGAGTGTTTGTTGAGGGACAGAGGCACGTCAACGGCGATGTTGTTCGATTCCAGCTTTCTGTCGTCTGCTTTTCCTCTGCCGGCCAGTTTCTGGAGAAGTTCTGGGCGAACTCGGGATACGATGCAGGATTGATTATGGTAGCGTCGGCTGTACCGGGAGTTGAAAGCTCGTAGGGTGTTCCCAGAGTGCACGCCCCTGTGAGATGTTTTATGCACCATGATTGTCGTCTGCTCGCGGTTGACAGAGAAACGGTGCAAGAGAAGAGTCGGGTAAATGGAAACACAAAAGCTTTTTTTTCTGATGACTTACGCCACTGATGAATTCTAGTGGCAGAGAGTGTTCCACCAAACAAAGGACACCCCTTTATACTAAGCAGCTGATATGGCACGACTGCTTTGCGTTTGTGTGGTGCAATGCTTCGCACCAAAAATAGCAGGGCGTACTATTTTTGTTCGCACTCTGCCAAGTTAATTTTAGAACGGGAAGTTGTGTCATCCCAGCCTCGTTTGCAAAATTGCTATTAATAGTAAGAACCTTTGACCTAGTTGTGACCGAAGAATTGTGCTCATCTAACGGTCGAGCTCAGTACATGATTGTCTTCAGAGACAGGGACTGAATTAACATGATCGGATGACTTTTAATTAAACATATTGAGATGTATAATTTTTTCCATGGATGTATACTTGTATTTGTTTAGAAATACACGTTTCTTGAAACCTGTAATTTCAGTCTGTACAAGCATGTTCAGCCGGTCTCACCAATCTCTCAGGATGCGTGCGTGCGCGCGGGAGAACGCGCGCGCGTGCGTTTGTGTGCGTGTGTGTGTGTGTGTGTGTGTGTGTGTGTGTGTGTGTGTGTGTGTGTGTGTGTGTGTGTGTGTGTGTGACAGAGAGAGAGAGAGAGAGAGAGAGAGAGAGAGAGAGAACGTCTTTGTAAAGCAATAACATGACTGTGACTTTCAGGCAATGCGTCTGCCTGCATGTCACGTTATGCAATGTAGTCTGTCAACGTATATTCTCCAAACAAACACGTGTCTCGCATTTCAAGCTGGGACAACTCTAAACGTGTAAACGAAGATCACTTGACTTTAACAGTGAATGACGTTTGCGTCTCTCTCTCTCTCTCTCTCTCTCTCTCTCTCTCTCTCTCTCTCTCTCTCTCTCTCTCTCTCTCTCTCTCTCTCTCTCACACACACACACACACACACACACACACACACACACACACACGCGGACACACACGCACACACACACGCACGCACGCACGCACACACACACACACACACACACACACACACACACACACACACACACACACACACACACACACAGAGTAATTTTCAGCCTCGCTGTCAGCCAGCAAATGATGGGCTTACATCTGACAGAGGTTTCACTGACCGAGCCTGCGCCATGTCTCCACCTTCCTGAACGACCTGGGGTCATCCCCACTACGATGTTATCTCAACTCTGTGTTCCCTGTGTCTATGTTCTCCTGGCCTTAGAAGGAAGAAGATTATTTGTGACACGGCACAGAAATAGACAGATTAAATGAAAGAAGATCGGTAGCAAACGAAAACCATAAACCGAGAGGCCCACGATCCAGGCTTACATGCAGGAACACAGAGCTGAACTGCCTCAAGAGTGAGTGTGAGTCTGTGAGACCCATGATATACGAATAGCGGCATGCTGTTGGAACTTCCTCTTTTACAGATATGAGTCTGTAAAACCCATGATATACGAACAGGGACATGTTGTTGAACTTCCTCTTTTACAGATATGAGTCTGTATGACCCATGATATACGAATAGGGACATGTTGTTGAACTTCCTCTTTTACAGATATGAGTCTGTATGACCCATGATATACGAACAGGGACATGTTGTTGAACTTCCTGTTTTACAGATATGAGTCTGTGAGACCCATGATATACGAACAGGGGCATGCTGTTGAATGTCTCTTTTACATATATGGGTCTATGATACCCAGGGCATACGAACAGGGGCATGCTGTTGAACTGCCGCTTTTACAGATATGGGTCTGTGAGACCCATGACATACGAATAGGGGCATGGTATTGAACTTCCTCTTTTACAGATATGAGTCTGTGAGACCCATGATATTCAAATAGGGGCATGGTGTTGAACTGCCTGTTTTACAGGTATGGGCTGTGAGACCCATGATAAACGAATTGGGGCATGCTCTTGAATGTCTCTTTTGCAGGTATGGGTCTGTGAGACCCAGAAAACGCGACTCGGTGTACAAATGACGAAGCATGGTGAAGGATAACATCCAAGGCTAACATCAAACCCTAAGTGACGCTGATACACTGAACATTAGAAAGGAACCAACATTTTCACATCCAAGGCTAACATAAAACACCGAGTCACCCTCATACACGGATAAACTGAAGGAGGAGTTGTCGAAGAGATTTTACACATTTTACAAACATCGTCGATTTTTAAACATTTTATAACTTGGGGGAATAGTTTGCTACATTTTCACGAAGCCACTGATTCGTAGGCTACGTTAAATTCTTCCCGGACCATGGACTCATTGACAGAATGAACTGACAGGCACATTAACAGAGAAAATTTTTTGAGCACCCAAACACAGAACTAGGGAAACAGGTGAACAGTGCTACAATGACTCCCAACATAGTTAGGGAAGGAAGAAGAAGAAGAAGAGAAGAAGAAGAAGAAACAAGGAGGAGGAGGGAGAAGAGGAGGAGGAGGAGGAAATGTTCGTGAAAATTTCTTTATGTGGGACGAACTTTATGCGAAGTTATCTTGACAGCTTATGACACACATTGTCTGTGCATACATAAATATCTCAAAACTATACAACAACTGAAACGAAACGAACACAACACACACACACACACACACACACACACACACACACACACACACAACACACACACACACACACACAACAACACACACAACCACCCACAACAACAGAGACAGAGACAGAGACAGAGAATAAATCAAGCATGATCTTTTTATTATGCAGAAAGATGCGAAAAGCGGACAAGAGTTATCATAATAACAGAATAATCATCATAACGAATTTCAACGACGCGAACCCTCGTGCTTATGCACCCAAGTTATAAACTACACCAATAATTATATTATTCCTAGCTACCTTAACCTTAGTCTCACAGTATCAGTGCCAAAATTGAGATACAAGTGTTGATAATAATGATAATAAAAATTATAAGTATTTATTAAGCACTTAAGCAAAACAAAAGCCGAAGCTCATTTGATCAAAGTCATCATCATCATCATCATCATCATCATCAGAGAAAAAGAGAGAGAGAGAGAGAGAGAGAGAGAGAGGAGAGGGGAGAGAGAGAGGCGACAGACAGACAGAGACAGACAGACAGACAAAGGCGGCTGCGCGTGCGCACCACACACACACACACACACACACACACACACACACACACACACACACAACACACAGAGAGAGAGAGGAAGAAGAAGAGAGGACAAGACAAGACAAAATTCTTTATTTACGAGGATAATAGATAAACACTGATGTGCTTTTTTACATCGAGTCCTCGCCTGAGTAGGGTCAACAATGCAAGAGAGAGAGAGAGAGAGAGCCTTCGGCCATAATTTTGTAACTTTGATCTGTAGAGACTTATTTCATGGGGGAACAAGATCACATAGGTAGCGCTTGGTAAAAATTGGGAATGAAAGGGATAGAATGAACAGCTGAATAAGTTAATGCTGTGAACAACTGAAATATCAAACAAAAAAAAAAAAAAAAAAAAAGAAAACAAACAAACAAACATTCTAATACCAAATCAAATTCCTGAGAGCGTGTGAGAGGCGCACGTTTCACGGGCGCTCAGTGTTTGCGAGTTGTTGTGTCACGTGGTTGCTCAACATCCAGTCACTGCATACGCGCTTCTTTTTTTTTTTCTATTTGCCTTAGTAGAACGTCATGGAGTCTACGCCACCCACACATGTGAGAACGTTTTCAAGGCGTTGATGAGTATGTGTCTTATTTGTTTCATTGAGGAGTAAACGGAATAGTTTTAATCCACACATTATCTACAAACTTTCGGTTTTCTTTGGTATCTGCCTCCCACACACTCATTCCTTTTCAGTCAGATATCAAGACCTTTTTTTATCTGCTGAAAAAAAAGGAAAAAAAGATGAGGATAACACGACAGAGGCATAGCACCGCTTTCGTTTCAGTAGATCAGCCGCAATATTTTGACGGGAACCGCGTTTTTCCTTGTCGGAGATACGAAAGGAAGTATTTTCCGATGATTGTTGCTATCGTGTTAGATCCTCTTCTTGTCCCCTGCTTCCCTCCCTCCCTCCCCCCTCTCTCTCTCTCTCTCTCTCTCTCTCTCTCTCTCCTGTATTCTTTGCTGATTAGAACGCAGTTCCATGAATGACAAGGCTGACAGAATTTCATTTCCCCTACCTCCGAGTAAATTCACGTCTGAAGAGGGTGAGAAAGGTAGCTTTCCTTGTTGCCCTCCTCTCCCATCCCAGCATATAGTGTCCTCTTCCATCCCAGCATATAGTGTCCTCTTCCATCCCAGCATATAGTGTCCTCTTCCATCCATCCCAGCATATAGTGTCCTCTTCCATCCTAGCATATAGTGTCCTCTTCCATCCCAGCATATAGTGTCCTCTTCCATCCATCCCAGCATATAGTGTCCTCTTCCATCCCAGCATATAGTGTCCTCTTCTATCCCAGCATATAGTGTCCTCTTCCATCCCAGCATATAGTGTCCTTTTCCATCCCAGCATATAGTGTCCTCTTCTATCCCAGCATATAGTGTCCTCTTCCATCCATCCCAGCATATAGTGTCCTCTTCCATCCATCCCAGCATATAGTGTCCTCTCCCATCCCAGCATATAGTGTCCTCTTCTATCCCAGCATATAGTGTCCTCTCCCATCCCAGCATATAGTGTCCTTTCCATCCCAGCATATAGTGTCCTCTTCCATCATCCAGCATATAGTGTCCTCTTCCATCCATCCCAGCATATAGTGTCCTTCCCCATCCCAGCATATAGTGTCCTCTTCCATCCCAGCATATAGTGTCCTCTTCCATCCCAGCATATAGTGTCCTCTCATCCATCCCAGCATATAGTGTCCTCATTCCATCCCAGCATATAGTGTCCTCTTCCATCCCAGCATATAGTGTCCTCTTCTATCCCAGCATATAGTGTCCTCTCCCATCCCAGCATATAGTGTCCTCTTCCATCCCAGCATATAGTGTCCTCTTCCATCCATCCCAGCATATAGTGTCCTCTTCCATCCCAGCATATAGTGTCCTCTTCCATCCATCCCAGCATATAGTGTCCTCTTCCATCCTAGCATATAGTGTCCTCTTCCATCCCAGCATATAGTGTCCTCTTCCATCCATCCCAGCATATAGTGTCCTCTCCCATCCCAGCATATAGTGTCCTCTTCTATCCCAGCATATAGTGTCCTCTCCCATCCCAGCATATAGTGTCCTCTTCCATCCCAGCATATAGTGTCCTCTTCCATCCCAGCATATAGTGTCCTCTTCCATCCATCCCAGCATATAGTGTCCTCTTCCATCCATCCCAGCATATAGTGTCCTCTTCCATCCCAGCATATAGTGTCCTCTTCTATCCCAGCATATAGTGTCCTCTCCCATCCCAGCATATAGTATCCTCTTCCATCCCAGCATATAGTGTCCTCTTCCATCCATCCCAGCATATAGTGTCCTCTTCCATCCATCCCAGCATATAGTGTCCTCTTCCATCCATCCCAGCATATAGTGTCCTCTGTGACGTTCATTCATAAGCTCGGGTCATTTTCATTGAGAAAATGACGCAATTGATGCATGACGTTTATTTGCTCTGCACTTGTTTTATATTTCTATCTCCAAACGACGAAACTAATTGTTAGTTTTGCTTTAGTGCAGTACGCTTATGATTTTAAACGTTGTGTAAATCTGTATTTGTATTAATAATAAAATAATTTACAATCTTAGAGTATGGAAAACCATGGTATTGACCAATCATAATTATCGAAATATCAGTATTTTTCATCCGCGCATGTGCAGTAAGTGTTGGCCGTTGCTTCATGTAAACTGATCAACCAAAGTCGACAAGAATTGGCTCGACACGAAAGGTCGATTTTTTTCGAGAAGAAGAAGCCTGTTGGAAAGAATCAGTCAAGGCCAGACTGAGAGGGGACTGCAGAGCAGATCGATAATATCTACAACCTTTGCGGGGAAGGCTTTGACGAGTTTCATCGTTCCGTGGTCAAGTCGATAGCTGTAGCCATTGAAGACTGTGTTGAGGTTCTTTATCTGTGTCATGCATCTTCATTATCCTACTACATTCTTCATTGCTGAGGAACGTGTTGACGTGTCAACGTTGTTGAGGTCTGGAGGTGGACTCTGAGCATCAGTGGAACTCCGGAGGACAACAGGATTCCGTGAAGCTGAGTACCAGTCATACGAACACATCCTTCCACATTCAATCACGCAACAACACACTCAGACATTTTTTTTTGATCATCATTGCAATTTCTTTTATTTTTGTAATATATAACCATATTTCTTTGAGTATTCTCCGAAGGACATTTTAAGCACAAACGGACAGTCAATACTTGTGCTATTGGATGAACGAACGGAGAAGAATAGGAACTTTGCTATTTCAATGTGATTGTATATGACTAGTTTTTTTTTTTGGTATGAAATCCATTTCATAAAGAGCAAACGGACATCAACATTCAAAACAACAAAACGACATACTCACTGCAGATCATCTTCATCGTCATTCATATTTTATTAAATTTAGTTGTTATTGTTGAAGATCCAAACCTCTTGTTCCATCTTTAGAAAGAATGTGAAGGGAGTGGACGAAAGTTCAACTTTCCTACAACGGTCTATCATCCTTGCCTGAACAATCAACCATCACTTATTGAATGGGGCTTACATAAATCCGTCACATATTATATGGGGGCTCGTCCCGGGGATCCTTCGATCTGAAAGTACCTGGAGGTTCAGTGACGCAGGCAAGAATTGTAGACCGCAACCTTCACCTTTTTTCTAGTGGGAGGTTGGGCGGTGCGCTCCATGGTTCTGTTATATGTGTTGACCATCCAAACATATAACTAGATCAAAAATTTAAATTTTACATTTTTGTTCATAAATTATTTATATTTATTTCGTTAGTCGCGACGCTATTTGTTTATTATTTCCCAAATTTTAGAAAAGGCCTCAACACAGTACAGAGAAAGTAACGACCTTGGTCAATTCACGTCATATTACCACGACATGTTTAACTTCTTATCAGATCTATTTCACTAGATCTATTGTGAAGAAGAAGATTTTATTCAAGTTGCCAGGTTAGTGCAATCTTGACGTTACTGCATTGGAGTGGTGCGGTAGTATTGTATTTGTGTCGGATTTGGACACAAGGATTAGAGTAAAGTATTGATACTCTAAAGCGGCATTTTCAACGTAGGCTATTAACGTGGGTGTAAGGTGACACCACGGGCTATTTTTCGTGCGCCGCATTGTTTTGGTGAACCGTACGTACGATATCGGAGATATATTTTTCAGCGCGTCCGTTCGTCAGCTAGTACGTTCGTTCGGTAGCTGTGTGTGCAAACCTTGGTTTGGTTTGTTGACGTGTTTTGAATACACGTGTTTGGGGTTTCGAGTGTAGCTATCCCCAATTTTACTACACGGGGTTGTGTAGTGTGTTTTCCAGTCGTGGTGGGAAGGTTGTTTTTTTTTTTTGCACTCTGTGTTCTGAAACGTGTGTCAATATCATTTGGCATTAACGCGTGACGGTATTCGGTTTCCGCGTTATTTGTATTTATTAAATTTGTTAAGACAACAGGACTTGTAGTGGTAGGGGACATGCCGACAAGAAAGTCCCGACGTCAGGCATCTGCCACTGACGAAAGTCAGTCTCAGCAAATTCAAACTAGTGCGCAATTCCAACAATGGAAAGCCGAGGCACTAGAGCTAGGCTTAAAAGGAGCAGAACTCGCTCTTTACATCAAGGAAAAGGATGAAAAGGAACGAGAACGAGAGGAACGTGAAAAGGAACGAGAACGAGAGGAACGTGAAAAGGAACGAGAACGAGAGAAGGAACGTGAAGAACAAGAACGAGAGCAACAAGAAAGAAAGGAGGAAAGAGATCGAGAAGAAAGAGAGGCCGAGAGACAATTACAGTTAGAGTTAGCAAGAGTAAAAGCAGGAAGCAGTGGTGATGCTCAACCAAGTGCTAGCGCCCGATCTATTCTACAGACTGCAGTGTCGGCTAAGGTCAAGTTACCTTACTTAGAAGACAAGGACGACCTTGAGTCATATTTGACTCAATTTGAGAAGGTGGCAGTCATCAATGGATGGAACGAGGAGGAATGGGGTGCCAGGTTAGCTCCATTACTCAAGGGCAGAGCTAGGGAAGCGTATGTGAAACTACCCGCGGCAGAGTCGGCGGACTATAAACTCATCAAACAGGCACTTTTGCATAAGTACCAACTGAGTGCTGGTCATTACAGACAGAAATTTCGTACAGCACGCAAAGAGAGCACTGACACGTCATTGTCATTATGGGATCGTTTGTCTATGTGGCTAGAGAGGTGGTTGAATCTGTCCAACAAGACAGAAAAGGATTTGAAAGAAATGTTGATCTTGGAGAAATTTCTGGAAGCATTGCCTTTTGATCAGGCAAGATTTGTCAGAGAAAGAGATCCACAGACTGGAAAGGAAGCTGTTGCAGCAGCAGATCTGTTTGAACAGATGAGACTTGTGGAGAGGAGTTACCGTGACAACAAACCTGATCATCGTAGGAATAGTCATGGAAATGAGAACAGAGGTCCACACAAGGAAGCTCAGAAGGAGGATAAGCCGAAGGGATCTGTACCTGACAAGGGAGGCAACGACAAGAGAAGTTATCGTTTTCAGATAAAGTGTTACCGATGTGGAGGACCACATCACCAGAGGGATTGCACGCAAAAGAGAAATGACACAGCGATGTGTACTACGATAACGGCTGCACAATGTCAACCGAAGGATGATCAACGATTGTGTGATAATTGTAAAGGGATCGAATTCAATCCTCATTGCACAGTGGAAGTCGAGGGAAAAACAGTGGATGCTGTGAGAGATACAGGCTCTACCATGACAATCGTGAGGAAGGACTTAGTTCCAGAACATTGCTATACAGGTCAGAAAAAAGAGGTATCACTGGCATCGTCATCAGTCAGACAAAATCTTCCTGTGGCGAATGTACACATGGAGACTCCCTACTTCTCGGACAAAACTGAAGTACTCGTTATGGAGAAACCCGTTTGCCCAGTATTGATTGGAAATACACGCAAGCAAGAAACAGGAGGGATCATCAATGTACCTGTCTATCCCATCCAAGCAGCAGCAGTTACCGGTAAACAGAAGAAACCGCTCAAGATTAAGGAAACAACATGCAGCATTATATCTCCTGCAGAGTTGAAAGAAGAACAAGCAAAAGACACATCACTCAAGAAGCTGTTTGAGTTAGCCAGCAAGCCGGACAACGCACGTACCAACAAAACAGGTGTTGAAACATCATTCTTGATCAAGAAAGGAATACTGTACAGGAAGGTGCGTACACCAACGATGCAACATACCCAAGTTGTGGTACCCAGGAAACTTAGATCTAATGTACTACAGGTAGCTCATGACATACCTATGTCTGGACACCTTGGTGTGAGACGTACAAAAGAGCGTCTACTACATGATTTCTTTTGGCCAGGAGTGGAAGGTGACGTCAAAAGATATTGTGCATCATGCGATACGTGTCAGAGATGTATCGGCAGAAATAGTATCAGGAAAGCACCAGTCCAGAGGATGCCACTGATAGAGATACCATTCCATCGTGTTGCAGTGGACATCATTGGACCCATCAACCCCATGTCATCATCAGGGAAGAGATACATTCTCACTGTAATTGATTATGCTACACGCTACGCAGAAGCAACAGCACTCTGTAACATCAACACAGAAACAGTGGCTGAAGCTTTGTGGGAAATCTGGACACGAGTGGGAATACCAACACAAATTCTCACGGACAGAGGTAGTCAATTTCTTTCTGGGACAATGCAAGAGGTCAACAGACTCTTGAACATCAAAGGTATCACCACAACGCCATACCACGCTCAGACCAACGGACTCGTGGAAAGATTCAATGGCACATTGAAGATCATGTTGAAGAAACTTTGTTTGGATCAGCCCAAAGAATGGGACAGATTTCTTCCAGCAGTATTGTTTGCTTACAGGGAAGCACCACAAGAGTCACTCAGTTCTCACCATTTGAACTACTCTATGGGAGACATGTGCGTGGACCAATGCAAGTCTTAAAACAGATATGGACAGACGAGGAGCTAGAAACAGACGTCAGAACAACAGCAGAATATGTCATTGATCTGAAGGAGAGGATCGAAGAAACATGCAAGATAGCTCGTGACAATCTGGACAAGGCTGCCGGACGTCAAGCGAAGCACTACAACAGGAAAACGAAAATGAGACATCTCATTCCTGGAAACAAAGTACTAGTGCTACTTCCACAGAAACACAACAAGCTCCAGTTAACATGGAAAGGACCGTACACCATTTCCAGAAGGGTGAATCCAGTCGATTACAAGATTGAAATCAACGGCAAGGAGAAGACATACCACATCAATCTCCTCAAGGAATACTTCGAAAGAGAAGGACTGAAACAACAAGAGTACGTCGCAGTTGTTATGCAGGAGGAGGATCATGAAGAGTATTTGACTGATCATATACCGCTCGTACCTTTGAAGAGAACCGAGGACACCAGCAATGTTGTGTATGGACCACAGCTATCCAAGGAACAGAAGACAGAGCTGGAAAATATTGTTTGTCGTCATGACAAAATCATCACGGACTTGCCAGGTGAAACCAATCTGGTTACCTGTGAGTTGAAACTGACATCACAACAACCAGTGAAAGTACATCAGTACCCAGTGCCACATTCTCAGATAGAAACTGTTGAAAAGGAGGTTGATCAAATGTTAGCCATGGGAGTGATAGAACCAGCCATATCACCGTACAATGCGCCCATTGTGTTAGTCAAGAAGAAAGACTCAACAGTCAGGTTCTGTATCGACTACAGGAGACTGAATCTCATGACAGAATTTGATGCAGAGCCACTACCAGACATCGAAACTATCTTTGCGAAGATCGGAAAAGCAAAATACTTTTCCAAAATTGATCTGTCCAAGGGATTTTGGCAGATTCAGATGGATGAGAAAGACAAGCCAAAGACAGCTTTCAGTACCCCCAAGGGACAATATCAGTGGAAACGTATGCCCTTTGGCATGAGAAACGCAAGTGCCGTGTTCACAAGGATGATGAGGAAATTACTGAGTGACGTAAAGTTGAAAGATGTCCACAACTTTATTGATGACATTTTGATCGCTTCTGAGACTTGGGAGGAACATGTTGAGGCAATCAAAGCCGTACTCAAGAGACTGCAAGAGGCAGGGCTCACTGCAAAACCATCCAAATGCTTTTTTGGATTTCATGAGATACCATTCTTGGGACATCAGATTGGACGAGGTCAGGTCAGACCAGAATCGGACAAGTTGGAGAAGCTTGAGAAAGCCGAAAGACCAAAGACCAAGAAAGAGCTCAGGTCATTCCTGGGTTTGGCAGGATATTATCGAAAATTTGTTCCGAACTTCGCCATGATTGCTGCACCATTGACAGATCTGACAAAGAAAGACCAGCGGAGAAGATTACATGGTCAGAAGCATGTGAGAAAGCCATGAGGACGCTGAAGAACAAACTCGTCAGCGCACCTATCATGCGATTGCCAGATAGGGAAAAGCCCTATGTGCTACGCACAGACGCCAGTGATCTAGGACTGGGAGCAGTTCTACTACAAGAGCATGATGAAATGCTACAGCCAGTGGCTTACGCTAGTAAGAAACTCAACAAGCCTGAAAGGAACTACGCCACAGTTGAGAAAGAATGCTTGGCAGTTGTGTGGGCAGTCAAAAAGTTTGAACCATATCTCTACGGTACGAACTTTGTACTGGAAACAGACCATCAACCTTTGCAATGCCTGAAAAAGAACAAGACTGCAAACGGTCGCTTGCTACGTTGGGCAATACTCCTGCAAGATCATGATTTCACAGTCAGAGTCATCGCTGGGAAAGATAATGTTGGTGCAGACTACATGAGCAGAAGTACAGTTGTTGGAGAGTGAAGCACTCTGGAATCCTGCAAATGTATATACATTGAGCAATACAGAAGAGTTGCATGTAATTTGATTATTTGATCCTGCATCCGTGTTATTTATAATGTTTAATAACATATTACTGTATTTGACTTATTAATGGACTGTCACTTTTCTTAGTCTTTTGCTTAAATAGGATTTGTCGCTAAGAAGGGGGGTATTTGTGACGTTCATTCATAAGCTCGGGTCATTTTCATTGAGAAAATGACGCAATTGATGCATGACGTTTATTTGCTCTGCACTTGTTTTATATTTCTATCTCCAAACGACGAAACTAATTGTTAGTTTTGCTTTAGTGCAGTACGCTTATGATTTTAAACGTTGTGTAAATCTGTATTTGTATTAATAATAAAATAATTTACAATCTTAGAGTATGGAAAACCATGGTATTGACCAATCATAATTATCGAAATATCAGTATTTTTCATCCGCGCATGTGCAGTAAGTGTTGGCCGTTGCTTCATGTAAACTGATCAACCAAAGTCGACAAGAATTGGCTCGACACGAAAGGTCGATTTTTTTCGAGAAGAAGAAGCCTGTTGGAAAGAATCAGTCAAGGCCAGACTGAGAGGGGACTGCAGAGCAGATCGATAATATCTACAACCTTTGCGGGGAAGGCTTTGACGAGTTTCATCGTTCCGTGGTCAAGTCGATAGCTGTAGCCATTGAAGACTGTGTTGAGGTTCTTTATCTGTGTCATGCATCTTCATTATCCTACTACATTCTTCATTGCTGAGGAACGTGTTGACGTGTCAACGTTGTTGAGGTCTGGAGGTGGACTCTGAGCATCAGTGGAACTCCGGAGGACAACAGGATTCCGTGAAGCTGAGTACCAGTCATACGAACACATCCTTCCACATTCAATCACGCAACAACACACTCAGACATTTTTTTTTTATCATCATTGCAATTTCTTTTATTTTTGTAATATATAACCATATTTCTTTGAGTATTCTCCGAAGGACATTTTAAGCACAAACGGACAGTCAATACTTGTGCTATTGGATGAACGAACGGAGAAGAATAGGAACATTGCTATTTCAATGTGATTGTATATGACTAGTTTTTTTTTTTGGTATGAAATCCATTTCATAAAGAGCAAACGGACATCAACATTCAAAACAACAAAACGACATACTCACTGCAGATCATCTTCATCGTCATTCATATTTTATTAAATTTAGTTGTTATTGTTGAAGATCCAAACCTCTTGTTCCATCTTTAGAAAGAATGTGAAGGGAGTGGACGAAAGTTCAACTTTCCTACAACGGTCTATCATCCTTGCCTGAACAATCAACCATCACTTATTGAATGGGGCTTACATAAATCCGTCACATCCTCTTCCATCCCAGCATATAGTGTCCTCTTCTATCCATCCCAGCATATAGTGTCCTCTTCTATCCCAGCAAATAGTGTCCTCTTCCATCCCAGCATATAGTGTCCTCTTCCATCCATCCCAGCATATAGTGTCCTCTTCCATCCCAGCATATAGTGTCCTCTTCCATCCATCCCAGCATATAGTGTCCTCTTCCATCCCAGCATATAGTGTCCTCTTCTATCCCAGCATATAGTGTCCTCTTCTATCCCAGCATATAGTGTCCTCTTCTATCCCAGCATATAGTGTCCTCTTCCATCCATCCCAGCATATAGTGTCCTCTTCCATCCATCCCAGCATATAGTGTCCTCTTCCATCCATCCCAGCATATAGTGTCCTCTTCCATCCCAGCATATAGTGTCCTCTTCTATCCCAGCATATAGTGTCCTCTTCTATCCCAGCATATAGTGTCCTCTTCCATCCACCAGCATATAGTGTCCTCTTCATCCCAGCATATAGTGTCCTCTTCCTTCCCAGGGTATACTGTCCTCTTCTATCCCAGCATATAGTGTCCTCTTCTTTCCCAGGTATACTGTCCTCTTCTTTCCCAGAGTATAGCGTCGTCTTCTTTCCAAGAATAGTGTCGTCTTCTTTCCAAGGTATAGTGTCCTCTTCTTCCAAGGTATAGTGTCCTCTTCTTTCCCAGGATATAGTCCTCTTCTTTCCAGGTAAGCGTCCTCTTCTTTCCCTGGTATAGTGTCCTCTTCTTTCCCAGGGTATAGTGTCCTCTTCTTTCCAAGGTATAATGTCCTCTTCTTTCCCAGGGTATAGTGTCCTCCTCTTTCCCAGGTATAATGTCTCTTCTTTCCCAGGGTATAGCGTCCTCTTCTTTCCCAGGGTATAGCGTCCTCTTCTTTCCTGGGTATAGTGTCCTCTTCTTTCCCTGGGTATAGTGTCCTCTTCTTTCCCAGGGTATAGCGTCCTCTTCTTTCCAAGGGTATAGTGTCCTCTTCTTTCCCAGGGTATAATGTCCTCTTCTTTCCCAGGGTATAATGTCCTCTTCTTTCCCAGGGTATAGCGTCCTCTTCTTTCCCAGGGTATAATCGTCCTCTTCTTTCCCAGGGTATAGTGTCCTCTTCTTTCCAGGGTATAGCGTCCTCTTCTTTCCCAGGGTATAGTGTCCTCTTCTTTCCCTGGGTATAATGTCCTCTTCTTTCCCAGGTATAGCGTCCTCTTCTTTCCAGGGTATAGCGTCCTTTTCTTTCCCAGGGTATAGCGTCCTTTTCTTTCCCAGGGTATACTGTCCGTCTTCTTTCCCAGGGTATAGTGTCCTCTTCTTTCCCAGGGTATAATGTCCTCTTCTTTCCCAGGGTATAGTGTCCTCTTCTTTCCCAGGGTATACTGTCCTCTTCTTTCCCAGGGTATAGTGTCCTCTTCTTTCCCAGGGTATAGTGTCCTCTTCTTTCCCAGGGTATAGCGTCCTCTTCTTTCCCAGGGTATAGCGTCCTCTTCTTTCCCAGGGTATAGCGTCCCTTCTTTCCCAGGGTATAGTGTCGTCTTCTTTCCCAGGGTATAGCGTCCTCTTCTTTCCCTGGGTATAATGTCCTCTTCTTTCCCAGGGTATAGTGTCCTCTTCTTTCCCAGGGTATAGTGTCCTCTTCTTTCCCAGGGTATAATTCCTCTTCTTTCCAAGGGTGTAGCGTCCTCTTCTATCCCAGGGTATAGTGTCCTCTTCTTTCCCAGGATATAATGACCTCTTCTTTCCCAGGGTATAGTGTCCTCTTCTTTCCCAGTCTTTCCCAGGGTATAGCAGGGTATGCTGCAGGCGAGCGCGCACGCGCGCGTGTATGTGTGCGTTCTACACCATTCATCACTTCCCCTCCTCCCTCCCTTCTCTCTCTCTCTCTCTCTGTCTGTATCGCTGTCTGTCTGTGTCTGTCTCTTTCTCTCTCTCTCATCCGCACTTCTACCCTTCCCCCACCAAATAAGTGTCTAGATCATTTTGATTGCCCCTTAAGCCTGCGGGCCCCAATTTTCCTGTGTAAGATGAGCAGGGATTTGTAACTTCATCCTGGGTGGTGTGTGCCAACCGGTTTGTTTGCACTCGACTGCATGACACACGCTCCAAATCCCAGCTGTCTGCCATAGGCTGCATGATCTTAATGCCATTGTTATCTGCTCCGTGTTGCAGAGAGGTTGTGTGCATTGCTCGGGAAAGTCGTCTGTGTGTTTGTCAGGTTCTGCCAGACGAAGACGATGTGTGCCTCAGTGACGGTAAGAAGTTCATTTTCTTTTAAACTGTCTGTAAGTATTTTTTAGCTCTCGTTGGATTGTGGCGCATGCGTGGGAACTCTTTCGTGGAGTCTACCAATTCACTGTAGATCACTTGTGCGTGTTTTAAAAAGCAAAGCGAAGTTGGTTTTGAACTTGGTCGACCCGTGTCTTGATTCCGCCACTGAGTTACACACTGTGTGTTCCTGACGGTTTTTTTTTTCCTCCCAAAAATGCGCTTAAAGCTGTGACGTTGTTTTTTTTTAAAGCATGACGGAGAGAAGTGCTGTTTGAAGGCGATTGAGGGTGGGAACAGGATGGTCCTAAACTCCATTCCACTCGTCACAGCAAAAGGTGCAGGGTGACAGGTCTGTGCTTTGTGCAGTGACCTGACAGTTGAACGCGGTGCTTGCTTGAATAGACACTCCCCCCCCCCCCCCCCCCCCCCCCCCGTACTTTTTGTCTCGGGCCGTTGTTCAAAACAAAACTGAGAACATAAGTTATATATGTAACAAACCTCTAAATTCATTCAAAAGACGCCGGCTCTGTCTGTATGTTTGTCTGTCTGCCTCACGGCCTGTCTGACTTTCTACTTGTCTGTATCTCTCTCTCTCTCTCTCTCTCTCTCTCTCTCCCCTCTCTCTCTCTCTCTCTTCCCCCCTCTCTTTCTCCGTTCTCTCGCTCTCTCCTTATGTGTGTGTGTGTGTGTGTGTGTGTGTGTGTGTGTGTGTGTGGTGTGTGTGGTGGGTGTTTTTTTGTTTTTGTTTTTTGTTTTTTATTTTTTAATTGGGGGGGGGGGGGGGAGATGGGTGAGT
>CM065723.1:54762654-54770154 GCA_033310375.1 Conus canariensis
CCATTATTAGTGCTACAGCTATTATCGTCATGTTATCACCAAAAGTGGTAGTGTTTCTCCCCTTATTATCTAAATATTTTCACCATCACCACCATCATCACTATATTACTATTATAATCTTTATCATTATTGTCATCATGATTGCCTTAACTCTCACGGTCCCCTTCCCAACGGCCTCGTTTTTATTCAACACCCAATTTGCGCTGAATATGAGAAGAGAAGTGGTTGTTCTTCGTTTTCACATTGTCCTAAATGTTGTTTGTTTTTTGCCTGAAGAAGACCGCAGAGGTCGAAATGCATCGTGTTTTGTCCTGTAACGCGTTTGTCTAGTTTGTCCAGCGGAACCTCAGCGTGTAAGTCACCGCATCCAGCGTGTAAGTCACCGCCTCCAGCGTGTAAGTCACCGCCTCCAGCGTGTAAGTCACTGCCTCCAGCGTGTAAGTCACTGCCTCCAGCGTGTAAGTCACCGCCTCCAGCGTGTAAGTCACCGCCTCCAGCGTGTAAGTCACTGCCTCCAGTTCCTCTTTTGGCTTTCTTTCTTTACTCCTGACCTCCGCCCAGAGCGTTGTTGTCGCCCCTGTCTGTTGGGCTGTTTTAAATTGTCGCACTTGTCTGTTAGGCTGTCTAAATTGTCGCCCCTGTCTGTTTTGCTGTCTAAAATCGTCGCCCCTGTCTGTTGGGCTGTCTAAATTGTCGCCCCTGTCTGTTGGGAAGTCTGAATAGTCGCCCCTGTCTGCTGGGCTGTCTAAATTGTCGTCCCTGTCTGTTAGGTCGTTTAGATCGTAGCCCCTGTCTCTCTCTCTCTCTCTCTCTCTCTCTCTCTCTCTCTCTTCTCTCTCTCTCTCTCAGGCAATGAGCCCTAAAGTGACTGTGTGTCTTTGAGCAATGGACTGAATGAACTACGCCCGGCGTGTTCTTCAGACTGGGGGTCGTGTCGGAGGTGACGGTGTCAGGCTGGATTTCCACGGGCACCCATGGCACCGGGGCACAGTATGGTACCTCCTCCTCCCTGGTCAGTCCTGGTAGCGTCTGTCTGTCTGTCTGTCTGTCTGTCTCTCCATTGGATTATGGCATGTCCTCCTCTATGATCAGTGCTGATAATTATTGTCTGTCTGTCTCTCCATTAGATTATGGCATATCCTCCTCTATGATCAGTGCTGATCATTATTGTCTGTCTGTCTCTCCATTAGATTATGGCATACCCTCCTCTATGATCAGTGCTGATAATTATTGTCTGTCTGTCTGTCTGTCTGTCTCTCCATTAGATTATGGCATACCTCCTCTATGATCAGTGCTGATAATTATTGTCTGTCTGTCTGTCTCTCCATTAGATTATGGCATATCCTCCTCTATGATCAGTGCTGATCATTATTGTCTGTCCATTAGATTATGGCATACCCTCCTCTATGATCAGTGCTGATCATTATTGTCTGTCTGTCTGTCTCTCCATTAGATTATGGCATATCCTCCTCTATGATCAGTGCTGATCATTATTGTCTGTCTGTCTGTCTCTCCATTAGATTATGGCATGTCCTCCTCTATGATCAGTGCTGATAATTATTGTCTGTCTGTCTGTATGTATGTATATCTATCTGTCTGTCTGTCTGTCCACTACATTATGGTTCCTCCTCCTCTTAGTTCAGTGCTGATTATGTGTGTCTGTCTGTCTCTCTGTCTGTCTGTCCGTCCGTCTGTCTGTCTCTCCGTCTGTCTGTACATTACATTATGGTACCTCCTCCTCTGTGGTCAGCATTGACATTGTCTGTCCGTCTGTCTGTCTGTTTGTTCATTGCAGTATGGTGCCTCCTCTCTAGAGAGTGCTGACAATGTCTGTCTCTCTCTCTTTCTATCCAGTAGGCTATGGCACCTCTGCCTCTCTGTTGAGTGCTGACAATGTCTGTCTGTCTGTCTCTCTTTCTATCCATTAGGCTATTGTGCCTCCTCTTCTCTGCTGAGTGCTAACAATGTCTGTCTGTCTCTCTCTCTCTTTCTATCCATTACGCTGTGATACCTCTGCCTCTCTGTTGAGTGCTGACAGTGTCTGTCTCTCTGTCTGTATGTCTGTCTATCTCTCTTTCTATTCATTAGGTTTTGGTACCTCCTCTTCTCTGCTGAGTGCTGACAATGTCTGTCTGCCTGCTTCCTGTCCGTCCATTACACTGTAGTACTTCCTCCTCTCTGGACAGAACTGACAATGTGTGTTGTGTGTGTGTGTGTGTGTGTGTGTGTGTGTGTGTGTGTGTGTGTGTGTGTCTGTCCTGCCTGCCTGCCTGTTTGTCTATCTGTCCATTACACTATGGCACCTCCTCCGATACAGTTGTGATCCCCGTCCACGTGACTCACAATTTCTGATTTTATGTCTTGATACTAGTTGGGACTGGAAGCATTGCCAAAACCAATTTAATGACTGATGTACGAAAACTACATTCACGATGTACTGTATTCATTTCATGCTAAAAACGACTATCACAGCATGCCTGGTTTGACAGCAGTTGTGACCTCCTTACAAACAACCTTCCAGGTGGTGTCCCTTGACCTGATGACGGCGTCAGGGGAGATCATGCGCATCTCCAAGGAAGATAACCGGGAGCTGATGCCGGCGGCGGTGCTGAGTCTCGGGGCTCTGGGAGTGATCCTGACGGTGACTCTGCAGTGTGAGCCGGCCTTCAACCTCCACGAGAACCGCCACCCGGCCAAGCTCAAAGACGTCAGTTGTTTTGTGTGTTTTTTTTCATCTGTCTGTTTATGTTTTGTTTTATTTGTTTTATTTTCCTATCTATTGTACTCTGTCGTCGGCAGTTCACTTTCTCAATTTCGCATTGTATGTTAAACAGTGCACTTTGTTTTGTGTGCGTATTTGTATATAGGCTTCCACGCTGATGATGTCTGTCCTTCCCTGATTTGGTGCCAGTGATGCCGTCTGACTGTTTGACCAGGTACTGGACAGTCTGGAAGACAGAGTGACGTCCAGCGACCGTTTCCATCTGGAAGTCTTTCCTTACACAGACGGTGTCGTTTGCGTCCACGCCTCCCGCACCACAGAGGTCAGGATTCAGGGCATCATCATCATCATCATCATCATCATCATCATCAACAACAACAACAACAACAACAACAACAACAACAACAACAACAACAACAACAGTCAAAATACAAACGAACACAGAAAAGATGGTGCGAAGTTGCGTTTATTTCACACACTGTACGAAATCAGACAAAATTAAATTTTGACAGATTTGTCATTTTTCAGACGTGACAAATAACAGATATAGACAATGCGCAGCATAATTCTCTCCCCTGATCATAACTAGCATGAAAATAGGAGGGGGGGGGGGGTGGGGGAGGGGGGGGTGTTGAGGGATTGCTTTTTTGTTTTCGTGTGTGTGTGTGTGTGTGTGTGTGTGTGTGTTGTATTTGTTGTTGTTGTTGTTGTTTGTGTCTCTGAAGTAGGCATGTTTATTGGAAATTCACTTGTCTGTCTTGTAGTGCACATTCAATCAGCGTGACCTAACTCTTCTTTTATATACTTATTTGATTTTTGACCTAGTTTTCCAAATGGTGCTGTCTGTGTCGATTTTTGTTTTTAAAAACATCAATCACCACAATAACCGGAGTTACTATAACAATAACAACGCTTATTAGAAGAACGACACAAAGATGAGTCAGTACTACAGCAACAGTGCTCATGGAGGTGATGGTGGTGATGATGCCGATGGTGGTGGTGATGGTGGGATAGTCGGTGGTGGTGGTGGTGGTGGTGGTGATGATGCTGATGGTGGTGCTAATGGTGGTGATGGTGGGATAGTGGTGGTGGTGTTGGTGGTGATGATGGTAGTCATGCTGGTGATGGTGATGGTGGTGATGATGACGGTGGTAATGGTGCTAATGATGGTGATGGTAGTGATGCTGGTGAGGTAAGGTAATGTTGCTTATAGCCCAGCCGACCGCAAAGGGCCATATCAGGGCTGTTGATGCTGGTGATGGTGGTGCTGATAGTGGTGATGATGATGGTGCTGCTGATGATGATTGTGGTGATGGTAGTGATGGTGTTGATGATGATGATGATGGCGATGGCGGTGATGATGGTGGTGTGAGTTGAGGGAGTGT
Organism: Conus canariensis; assembly: GCA_033310375.1. Lineage (NCBI taxonomy): Eukaryota > Metazoa > Mollusca > Gastropoda > Neogastropoda > Conidae > Conus > Conus canariensis. Next base: position 54,766,762 of record CM065723.1, read on the forward strand.
TGATGGTGATGGTGTTGGATGATGAGTGGATGATGGTGATTGAGGTGTGGGTGATCATGTTGATGTGGTGATGTGGTGACATGATGGTGGTGAGTGCTGATGGTGGTGATGTGTGCAGGAACCCACGCCGGCACCTCGGGGCTGGCTCAGTGCCTTCTGGGCCACTGTGCTGGGCTTCCCTGGTATCATGTTCGTCCTGTGGGTCAGGTCGGTCAGTCCGTCCGTCTGTCTGTTTGTCTTTGTTTGTCTGTGTCTGTCTGTCTGTCTGTTTGTCCGTCAGTCTGTCTGTCTGTCTAACGCTGTCTCTCTCTGTTTATTTGTCTGTCTGTCTCCTCTCTGTTTATCTCTCTGTCTGTTTCTCTGTCTGTCTGTTTATCTTTTCTGTCTGTCTGTCTGTCTCTTCTCTCTCTCTCTCTCTCTCTCTCTCTCTGTCTCTCCGTCTGTCTGTCTGTATCTCTCTCACCGTCTGTCTATCTGTCTGTCTCCCTCTCTTTCTCCCTCTCTCTCTCTCTCTCTCTCTCCTCTCTCTCTCTTCTCCATCTCTGTTTCGTGTGTCTACCATAAATGTATTGATTTTAGATGAAGTCTTTGATTCTTTTCCAGCTTTACAATTTAGATGGGTTTTTTTTTTACTCCTTCCATTTGAGCACAGATATCAATGTCTTTGACCTTTTCTGTCACTGTATACTTTGGGCATAAAAAAAATCCTCTCATATAAAAAAAAAATTCCGGCCAAAAGGTTGCACTACAAATAATTTTTTTTCTTTCTGAAAAAGCCGTTTCAGACACTTCTTCCCAACAAATAACCGAGTGCTCCAAGGCTGCCTTCTAGTTGTTATTCTGTTTAGCATCTACCCTGAAGAACAGAAGGCAGGCGAAGCTTCTACGTTGCTATCCATTTGGGATAAATACTTCGCCGTCATCGCTTCCTAGACCACGGGGGAAAGAAGCCATTGGAATGGAGCGGCGGGAGGGGTGCATATGTAAAGTTGTATGATGGAGGTGTGAGTGGCGTGGGTGTAAAGTTGTATGATGGAGGTGTGAGTGGCGTGGGTGTAAAGTTGTGATGGAGGTGTGAGTGGCGTGGGTGTAAAGTTGTGTAATGGAGGTGTGAGTGGCGTGGGTGTAAAGTTGTATGATGGAGGTGTGAGTGGCGTGTGTGTAAAGTTGTGTAATGGAGGTGTGAGTGGCGTGGGTGTAAAGTTGTATGATGGAGGTGTGAGTGGCGTGGGTGTAAAGTTGTGTGATGGAGGTGTGAGTGGCGTGGTGTAAGTTGTATGATGGAGGTGTGAGTGGCGTGGTGTAAGTTGTGTAATGAGGTGTGAGTGCGTGGGTGTAAAGTTGGTGATGAGTGTGAGTGGCGTGGGTGTAAAGTTGTATGATGGAGGTGTGAGTGGCGTGGGTGTAAAGTTGTTTGATGTGTGTGGTGGGGTGGGTAAGTTGTGTGGTGGAGGTGTGAGTGGCGTGGGTGTAAAGTTGTGTGGTGGAGGTGTGAGTGGCGTGGGTGTAAAGTTGTGTGGTGGAGGTGTGAGTGGCGTGGTGTAAAGTTGTGTGGTGGAGGTGTGAGTGGCGTGGGTGTAAAGTTGTGGTGGAGGTGTGAGTGGCGTGGGTGTAAAGTGTGTGTGGAGGTGTGATGGCGTGGGTGTAAAGGTGTGTGGTGGAGGGGTGAGTGGCGTGGGTGTAAAGGTGTGTGGGAGGTGGAGTGCGTGGGTGTAAAGTTGTGTGTGAGGTGGAGGTGGCGTGGGAAGTCCGGACAATCAAATTAGGGGAACTTAGATGAGACGAGTATATTTCCCCAGGAGAGAGGACAACATGTTATGAATGTAACACACACACACCACACACACACACACACCAACACCCGCACGCGCGCGCGCACGCACACACACACACATACACACGCACACGCGCGTGCGCGCGCACACACACTCACACACGCACGTACACAACACACACACACACACACACACACACACACACACACACACACATACATACATACATACAATACACATACACACACATGTGTGTGTGTAGCGCGCGCGCGCGGCGAGAGAGAGAGGAGAGAGAGAGAGAGAGGGGTAGGCAGGCAGGCAGGCAGGCAGCCAGCCAGCCAGCCAGCCAGCTAGCTAGTTACCTAGCTAGCTAATATAGTATTTTTGAGAGTCTGTGGAAGCGTGTTCACGCAGATGTGGATATGAACTGAAGGACTGGTCTGTTTTATTCTGTGTTCAAAATGCCTGACAGCTTCAACAATGTGTGTGTGTGTGTGTGTGTGTGTGTGTGTGTGTGTGTGTGTGTTGTGTGTGTTCGCGCTTTTGCGTGTACGTGTGTGTGTTGTGTGTGTGTGTGTGTGTGTGTGTGTGTGTGTGACTGCGTTTGGCTGTGTGTGTGGTGTGTGTGTGTGTGTGTGTGTGTGTGTGTGCGTGTGTGTGTGTGTGTACGTGCGTTTTTTGTGCGCGCGTGTGTGTGTATTGCTTGCGTGCGCGCGCGCGTGTGTGCGCGTGCGTGCGTATGCATATGTGTGTGTGTGTGTTTGGTCTAGCGTGGTGTGTACGTGTGTGTGTGTGTGTGTGTGTGCGGTGTGTGTGTGTGTGTGTGTGTGTGTGTGCGCGCGCGCGCGTGTGGTGCGTGCGTGTGTGTGTGTGTGTGTGTGTGTGTGTGTGGTGTTGTGGACAGCACGTTCTTTCCCAGTCTCATCCCTGTGGTCAGTCGTTTCTTCTACCGACATGCGTTCTCCCCGGCCCGGGAGAGAGTGGACAGCGGTCAGAGCGTGCAGAGCCTGGGGGGCCTGCCCCCCCACCACGTCACAGAGTGGGCCATTGACAGGTCACCTCTCCCTCTGTCCGGCCCTCTGTCTGTCTGTCTGCCTGCCTGTCTGTCTGTCTGTCTGTCTGTCTGTCTCTCTCTGTCTGTCTGTCTATCTGTCTGTCTGTCTGTCTGTCTCTCTCTCTCTCTCTCTCTCTCTCTCTCTCTCTCTCTCTCTCTCTCCCTCTCTCTCTCTCTTTCATGAGGGGCTATGGCCTTTTTGAATGAATTATCCGTATCCTCTCTCTCTCTCTCTCTCTCTCTCTCTCTCTCTTTTCTCTCGCTTAAAATACTTACCACATTTTTCTATCGAAAACGTCAGGTGTCTGTATCTCTCGGGTCTGTCGACGAGAGAGATCATCAGAGGAAAGCATAGAGTGCAGCCCAGTCAGTCGTGTATCTTCAAGCCAAACTGGAACTCCGCGATTACCATCTTCGTCCTTCTCATCCTCATTGATCATCGTGAAAATGTCTGTGGAATAGCACCCCCTCCACCCTCCCCCTCCCCACCTCCTATCCTCCGCCCCCGCCCATCCTCCATCCCTACACCCATGCTTTGCTGTCGCGAGGACCTGCGTTTCAGTT
>CM065723.1:54775154-54777654 GCA_033310375.1 Conus canariensis
TTCTTTTTCGCTTCCTGGGTGTTTTCATATTGTCGCCTTTGTAATGATGACAGTAGTGCAACACACAGGTTTTTTTTTTTTTTTTTTTTTTTAAATGTTTTAAACACATTCAAGCAGGAAATAAGCCGTAGAGTACCATACGCACTAGCAACAGCCAAGTCGAAAATGTACAGACAGAATGAGCTGTTTGAGCACCGACAACCCTGTTAGTACCCAAACCAAAAGTGTGCTAAGAAAAGTAAACATGACGTGTAAGAAAAAGAAAAAAGGCGTCGAAGTAAAAGACCGAGCCAATATTCATTATATGAAAAGTTAAAATGGATAACAAAGAATTGTTTGGATGGGCGGAAAAGGAGATTGCTTTGGTTAGATTTGATCGGTGTGCGTGGCAAATTCTCAACCTGCGAATCATTATGCAGACTGTATTAAATACAAATACATTATTTTTTTTCCCCTTCACCATCCCCGTCTTTACTTTTTTTTTTTTAGTCTTTTGTTTTTTTGTTTCCTTTTTATTTTCATTAAAAAATTTCCATTTGTTTTTCTTTTTCTTTCTTTTTTTTATTTTTTAAAGACGGCCCTTTTTCTTTTTTTTCTTTTTTTTTAAGTGGGGCCTCTTTTTTTCCCCTTATTCCCTTTCTCCTTCAGAGCCTCACACACCATGCATTGTCTGTGTGTTTTCTTACCAATGGACATTCGCTTGCTGTTTTAGTTTTTTTGGAGTTTGAGACAAAGCGTCTGGGTTTATTTATGTTCTAATACTTAAGTGTGCTGACACTTTCTCTCAGTTGCATATACCACTCATACTGAAAGGACCAATTGAACAAAACAACAATGACTGGAGTACTTATCAAAATAAAATGGGAAGAGAAATAAAAGTTTGCCAGTCTATCTGTTTACCTGTCCGTCCGTCCGACCGCCTTCTCTCTCTCTCTCTCTCTCTCTCTCTCTCTCTCTCTCTCTCTCTCTCTTTCTGTCTCAGCACGAGAGTGGCGTTTCTTTAATTTTCTCAGCATGTTCGTTTGTCTATCTATCGGTATGTCTCTGTCTCTCTCTGTCTGTCTGTCTGTCTCTCTCTCTCTCTCTCTCTCTCTCTCTCTCTCTCTCTCTCTCTCTCGCCCTCTCTCTCTCTCGCCCTCTCTCTGTCTCTGTCTCTCTCTCTCTGTCTCTCTCTCTCTCTCTCTCTCTCTCTCTCTCTCTCTCTCTCTGTTTGTATGAGAGTGAGTGTGCCTGTTTGACTATCTGTCCGGCTGACTCATTGTCTATCTTCCTGTCGTATTCTCTCTATGTTTGTCTGTGGTGCACTGTCTGTCTGTCGGTCTGTCTATCTGCACTCCTCCCCCTCCCCCCCCCCCCCCCCCATCTCTCCCTCTCTCTCTTTCTCTAATAATAATAATAATAATAATAATGAATACTTATATAGCGCCTATTCTCTAACATGTATTTAAGTACTCGATCACGTGTGAATTTCCTCTCTCCCTCTCTCTCTCTCTCTCTCTCTCTCTCTCTCTCTCCCCACGCGGGTGCGCGCGCGCGCGCGCGCCACACACACACACACACACACACACAACATACACACACAACACACACACACACACACACACACACACACACACACACACACACACACACACACTTTTAAACAAATACATTGAAAATAACAAAACAAATGAAATTGCTATTGAAAATGACACACAAGTGACAAGATTCTAGCGGCCTCTGGCAAAGCAGAGAATAACTCCCCACACCGTGTGGGCCATGGCAGGCCGGTGGTTTAGTGACTGCAGACAGCTTTGTGCAGATGAAGCAAGGTATACTGCCCGCCTGTCCCACAGAGCTGTCGATGGACCCGTCAGACGGAACAGGGTAGAGAGAGGAAAACCTCAGGGAAGTTTTCACAAAGCGCTAGATATGGCAGGGTGGCAGACAAGCTCATCCTTACGGCGAGGGATGTGACAGGCGAGGGGAACAAAGTAAGGGGCGTAAGACAAAACATCCAAAATGACGAGGCGACTTCGCCAAGCTCTTCTCACCTTTGCAGGGTCAACGTTTTAATCGTTACAGGTACCAATCAGAGAAGGGTTCTACTTTCTGTGCACCAATCGCAGGACTTATCATCAATTGTTGGCCGTTTTCCTTCGCAATGCGAAACAGACCCGAAACGGATCAGCAAAAACTCGCGCCTTTTCCTAGCCCCCGCTCTCCGTTAGGGTGTGCTACGATACGGTCACACTCGCCAAGCGAGCAAGAATCCTCGCCACCTTGCCTCTGTGGAACGCACCGCTGTTGACAAATCGCTGACTGCACACGGGGAACTTGTCTTCAGCTAGTCACAGATTTTGGTGAGCAGCAGAGAGAAGATGGAGAGACAGATGTGGGTTCATGAAATGTTGATTGGTTTGTCGATAGCCAGTGTGGTGAGCATGGGCTGTTCCTTGCAGGCAGACTGCAATGCTTTCATCGATGAATCACCACAGTTTGGCAGCGCTTCTGACATTCA
>CM065723.1:54782654-54787654 GCA_033310375.1 Conus canariensis
CCAGATTGAAACTATCAGTGGCAACGATCTGAGAACAGCTGGGAAAGTGGAGAAATAATGCCAGGCCCTGTGCAGATGGTGACATACGACATTATGAAAGAGCAAGTATGGCACACCGGTCGACCCCCCAAAAAGAATAAATGACACAGAGAGAGAGAGAGAGAGAGAGAGAGAGAGAGAGAGAGAGAGAGAGAGAGAGAGAGAGAGAGAGCAATAGCTACCGTCAGAAAAAGACCCCCGAGTGATTTACTTTCTGTTTATGAATTCCAGTTGAAGAGATGTAACTACCGATAGCCACAGCTGAGAATATCAATCTCAAAAGTGTGACCACAGCTGGAGAAGAGGACATGTTCAAACAAGCAGGTCATATGAGCGGCGTCAAACATTGATCACAGCGGACAAGAGATGAAAGAACCGAAGCGGAACATGTCTCGGTTCCTTTATTGTTACTGTTGTTGTGGTGTGAAATTGTTTGTTTGTTTTTGCAGTGCAAAAAGATTATTTCCATCACAAAAATACTGATTCGTTTTTACGAAAACAGACATTTTCATCAAGAACTTAAAAAGGGTGTTTTTCATCAACTGAGAGAAATGTTCGCTACCACAAAGAATGCTTTATACCAAGAGCTGACGAATGTCATCACACAAATGGAAATGTTCATCGCAGAAAGAGATATTTGCATCCAGAATAGATTTTTACACGAGTAGATTAATTTCCATCACTAAGAGAGTAATGATCACCATGAAAAGAGAAGCGTATTTTCATCACGAAAAGAAAAGAGGTAAAGATCAGCATTCAACGCAAAAACAAACACTTTAATTGCGAAAAGAGTAATTTCGTCATGTAAAGAGTCATTTCACTTTGAGAAGTTTATTGTGGAAAGACTAGTTTTACTGATAATGTTCATTTCGAAAGTGGTAATTTTCCTTTCGAGAAGAATCTCTTTTAATGCAAAACGAGTGATAAGCATAAGAAAAACATGAAATTAGTAATTTAAAAAAAGGAGTTTATTTTCATCAAAAAAGGAGAAAGAATCATTTTCATGTTGAAAACATATAACAATAATTCATCCAAGGAAAATGAAATTTCACAAAACAAGTAGACTAATGTTTATTTCATGAAGACAAAAAGTTCGTCACGAATCATGAAAAACGAAACCCCCTGACAGCAACTGTGGAAACAGTTCACTGCGAAAAGAGAGTAGCTTTATTTTTATCACGAAGCAAACAATTCATCTCTAAAAAGATTTAAGATTTTTTTCAATCGCGAAAAGAGAAACTGTAGCCGGCCGTTTTGTCCGACCCGGCCGTTTTGTCCAACCTCGGACAAAACGGCTAAAACCCGGCTGTTTTGTCCGACTTTCAATCTCTTGTCGGACAAAACGGCCTGGTTGGACAAAACGGCCGGCTCTAAGTAAGCGGCCGTTTTGTCCGATATATTTTTCAATTGTTCTTTGCCCAGTTCCACTGGCAAAGAAGTATAAATTCGTCGCGTTCTGGGTTTTTTTTTTTTTTTTTTTTTTTTTCTGTCTGTCGCAAGGATATCTTCCGAACGGAAAGTCGGAGTCGCGTCAAACTTTGTGTGGTGGTGTGGCACAAGAATGGCAAGAGATCCGAACAAGAAGGTCATGACCTTGACGTACGACCTTTGTAGGCCAATCAGGGTCAAGGTCAAGGTCGAGGGGAGGTTGAGATCTGTTCACTGTCATGACAGTCGGCGCGACACTGCGCTCTGTTAAAAAATGATCGATTAGGTGATTTAATGAACGTCAACTAATTCAACTTCAAAAGGATTTACTTCATTATCATCCATAGATTGTGGTGGTATATGTTTTGTGTTGGTGTATGGAGTAGTTTCGTGTTTACATCGAGTTGAAATATTTCACTGTGTCGGTCATGGCGCTGTAACAAGCCAGTGTCGAGGGCAGAAGAAAGAACAGAACGCAGAATGGAATTCACGTGCGGACAGCTGGGCTAGGCGTGAGAGGTTTTACAACATAAGATGTGAGAGTGTCGTTACCTGTGCTTGCCTTCAGTGACATTTGTTTTCCCTTATTTGAACACTTTGTGACGGACTATGCGTAAAGGTAATACTTCCTCCGGAAAATCTCGACGAACTTCTGTGTCGTCAAGTAAAGACAGCAGTCCAGTGGGTGAAAAAAGTAAACAAGATAAAAAGACTGTTTTACGTCCAGCATCCGATTCTTTTGAAGAGGAGGACGAAAACACTATGGCACTTCAAGCAGCTGTTGAAGAACTGAAGATTCAATATCAAACGTTAGCTACTAAAGACGATATAAAAGAATACAAGTCACACATGGAAAAGCTGGTAGCTAGCGTAAATACAAAGCTGGAGGTGTTGGAAGGAAAGTTTTTTGAAACGCAGAAGGAGACGGACACTCTTAGGAATGAACTTGTAGCCATCAGAGCAGAAAACACAGAGTTAAAGGAACAGCTGAGGAAACAAGAACAGCGCACACAGCAAATGGCGAGTGACCTGAACGATCAGCAGCAATACGACCGGCGCTGGAATCTGAGGGTCTACAACGTGGCGGAGAAGGATGGAGAGACGGCCGAGGACTGCACCAAGAAATGCTGCCAGATCTTCACCGACCTGATCGGCGTCACTACGACGGAAGCGGATCTGGAGGCGGCCCATCGCACCGGCCCTGTCGTGTCCGGAAAGAAACGCCCCATAATTGTGCGGTTCCTGTCTCGGAAGTTAAAAGACAGTGTTCTGTCCAACCGGAGAAAACTGAAGAGTAAAGGAGTGTCTGTGGACGAGGACCTCACGCCTGCTAATTACAAGTTATCCCGGGAGGCCTACAGACACTCTTACACGCTGGCGACATGGTCATCACAAGGAAAAGTGTTCGCCAAACTGAAAAATAATAAAACTGTGAGACTGAAATACGGTGACAACATCGATGTGGTTTTCAGAAGAGAAATGCCTGTTGGACCTAATGTGTAAACAACGTGTGAGATAAGTAATTCATCTTGTTTCTCTGTGTTTTTCTGTGCTTTGATCGTTATGGGATATGTAATAATGTAAAACAATGTAGATAATGTAATGAAATGATGCAAAAAAAAGTCTAAATGTACATAAATAAGATGTAATGCAGATAATGTTTTGTATGTTTCCGGTCTGTCTGTTTGTTCAAATTTGCTTAGATCGTATGTAGAAAGCATGTCAGTTGGTTTTGTGGCGGTCAGACGCCGTCACGCGATTCAGTTCTCTGTGTGTTTGTGGGCGGACAGACGGGATGGTGGCCGATCGTGTCCATGATGCTAATTGATGAACATGAAAAGTTGTTGGCCGCTCCTCGGTTGGGCCCTGTACTGTCCCTCTGGATAGTTCTTTGTTTTCCGCTCGTCTGCAGGCAGCAGGGAAGAAGCGGCTGTTAAGTGGCAGGCCGAGGGAGGGGGAGGGGTTGCCGATGCTGGAGCGCAAAGCTATTTGGGGGAGGTCAACCGTTACATGCACAGGCTCTATGTCTCTCTCTCTCTCTCTGTGCTTTCGAAATGCATGTCCCCACTTGTCTTTCTCCGATCTCTATTTCTGTCTGGCTCAACATTATTCCCACAGAACTGTGACCATGTCACGGGGAAACTGGAATTTTTGTTACTTGTAGACTGTTGTGAATGTTAAACGGTGTACGCAGAGTATGCACTGTCAGGGCGCGATGATCTATGTTTTGTAGATAGTTAGCTTGAGAAAATTCTCTCTCTCTCTCTCTCTCTCTCTCTCTCTCTCTCTCTCTCTCTCTCTCTCTCTCTCTCTCTCCTTTTCATCGTCTCTTTATCAATCTTGTTTTGTTTCTTTTCAAATCTGTTTCTAGTAAATATGAACGTTGCTGATAGTTGATTTGTATATATGATGTTATTTACAATGAATGATTATGGTTGGTTTAGTAGTAATTTAACACCCACGCCATTTTGACATGAACTATTGCAATGAGAACGGTGGTGATGGTGATGAAGATGATGATAATGATTGTTATTGTTGTAGCTATCTTTTTCGTTGTTGCTGCTGTTGTTGTCATTATTGTGTTGCTGTTGTTGATGTTTATCATCATGGTTTCATTGCAAATGGTTGGTTTAAAATTATTTCAGTTCTTATTACCTTTTCTTTTATTCTGAAAGTGTACTCTGTCCAAAAGCCAATTTACAAAGGCAGTGGCTGCGTGGCTGTGGGATTGGGGAGGGTGATTTATGCTGACGGGGGGAGGCTCAGTGAATCTGACATGGAAAAAGACCGCTAATTGACAGAAGGAAGAATCTGAACTATTCGTCGGGTTACTCCCCGTCGGTGGATTGTCCTCTCTAGCCTGTGGTGGCGCGGCCAATCCACAGTAAAAGTGAATTAAACGAATAGTCTGGGAAAGGGTGGGTGATATGAGAACGAATTCCTCTGTGTTTCTTTCACTTGGTAGACTCCCCCCTGTTGACCTATTAATATCAGTTGAATGTGAAAGTTTAAGATAGTGTAATGAAATTGTAGTTGTGTGTTTTTTGTTTGTTTGTTTTGTGTTTGCATCTTTTTTCAATTCTATGAATGTGCGATCAGTCGGTCGGTCGGTCGGTCAGTCAGTCAGTTGGTCATTCAGTCTGTCTGTCTGTCCCCTCTCTCTCTCTCTCTCTCTCTCTTGATATTGCCTCCTTCTGTCCTCACTGCTTTAATGCCTTTTGTCTTTTTTTTTTTTTTTTTTTTTTTGCATACGTTGATTTTTGTATTTTTCTTCATGGCTTCTCTAGTTTGATGTCGTACCCACCTAATTGTTCTCCTTGACATGGGGAGATGGTCTCTTTCATTACATTAGCTGTTTTGTCATTTCCCCTCTCTCTCTCTCTCTCTTCTCTCTCTCTCTCTCTCTCTCTCTCTCTCTCTCTCTCCCAGTTACTTTGGGCCTGAGCATTTTAGTTACAGGGCTTTTTGAGATTGATACCGCCACCTTATACCCACCTCCGTCTTCCAGTTTCTTATGTTTCTGTATATGTGGA
>CM065723.1:54790154-54814323 GCA_033310375.1 Conus canariensis
AACAAAGTAACAATTGCATCCATGAATTGTCAGGGTCTAGCCAACCCACAAAAGCGAAGAGACGTGTTTAATTATTTAAGGGGGAAAGCATACTCAATATATTTGCTGCAGGATACTCATTTCAAACCGAAGTTAGAGAATTATATTCGTTCAGAGTGGGGTTACAAATGCTATTTTGCGTCTCATAATTCACATTCAAGGGGCGTAGCTATTTTGTTCAATAATAATTTTGACTTTCAGTTAAGAAAAGTTTATAAAGACACGGCAGGTAATTATATTTTTGCATCCGTTAAAATAATGGATAAAGAATGTCTTATTGTTAGTATTTACGGGCCCAATCGTGATGAGCCTGAGTTTTATGTGGAGTTGGAAGAACACATTAGAGAAGTTGGAGCTGAAAATGTCATTATTGGAGGTGATTGGAATTTGGTACGTGATTACTCCTTGGACTGTTATAATTACAGACATAACAATAATCCTAAAGCACAAGAGCAAATAGAAAACATGACGGACAGCCTAGACTTAACTGACATCTGGCGTGATTTAAATCCCGAATTACGAAGGTATACTTGGAGGAGAAATAACCCATGTCAGCAGAGCCGTTTAGATTTTTTTCTTATTTCCGACTGGTTATGTAATCATGTAACAGACGCAGATATTCTACCAGGATATCGATCTGACCACTCCTTAATTCTAATAACTCTAGAGCAAGGTAAAGAGATAAAGAGAAATCTATTATGGAAATTCAATAGTTCATTGTTGAAAGACACCAATTACATAGAAGACATAAACCAAGTAATTCAAACAGTTATTGAGGAATATGCAGCTCTACCATATTGTCGCCGTGGGTTGGCCCAGATTCCTAAATCAGAAATCCAGTTTGTTATTTCTGATCAACTTTTTTTTGATACATTACTTATGAAAATTCGAGGCAAAACTATATCATACGCAACGATGAAGAAACGGAAGGACAGAGAAAAACAGAAACATCTCGAAAGTAATATTTCTTTACTTGAAAAGAAAGTGGTATTATCTGAAGAAGAAAGACGTGAACTTGAAAGTTATAAACAAGAGTTGATTACACTTCGGGAAAAGAAGATGGAAGGTGTGTTGCTGCGTTCAAGGGCGAGATGGGTCGCAGAAGGGGAAAAAATAACCAATTATTTTTGTGGACTTGAAAAACGAAATTACGTTTGTAAAAATATTACGAAACTTACGCTGGATAATGGATCTATTTTAAGTGACAGTGATAAAATTGCCGAAGAAGTTAATAAGTTCTATCAAAAATTATATTCTAAAAGAGGTATTGAATCTTGTGAAATTCTAGATTTAGTAAATAATTTACCAGTATTAACTGAGAGTCAGGTAACTTCTTTGGAAGGCAAAATTACTTTAGAAGAAGCCGGTGTTGCCCTTAAACACATGCGTAATATGAAAAGTCCTGGCAGCGACGGCTTCACAGCAGAATTCTTCAAATGTTTCTGGTTACAACTTGGTCCATATATTGTAAGAGCGTTAAACGATGGATTCGATAGAAATGAACTATCTTCGACACAAAAAGAAGGCATTATCGTATGCATTCCAAAGGGTGACAAGCCCAAAGACCGAATCAAAAATTGGAGACCAATTTCACTTTTGAACACTGTGTATAAAATAGGATCCACATGTATAGCCAACCGATTAAAATGTGTGCTTCCCTCTATCATCAATGAAGACCAGACTGGTTTTATTCCAAACAGATATTTGGGAGATAACATTCGTCTTATTTATGATATACTTGATTATATGATTATATCCAAAAAACCTGGGATACTTTTATGTTTAGACTTTGAAAAAGCGTTTGACAGTGTTAGCTATGATTTCATGTTTAAGTATTAATGCCTTTGGCTTTGGTCCAAGTTTTTGTCAATGGATAAAAACATTCTACACAAATATTAAGTCAGCTGTTTCAGTTAATGGAAAACTAGCCGGTTGGTTTCCTGTTGAGAGAGGATGTCGCCAAGGGGATCCAATCTCGCCATATTTATTTGTTATTTGTGTTGAAATCTTAGCAAACATGATTAGACAAAATGAAGACATAAAAGGAATTAAAATAGCTAATACTGAGAATAAAATATCACAGTATGCAGATGATACTGAACTTTTACAAGAAGGCGATCGAAAATCATTCGAAGAATCGATTATGGTTCTTGAAAAATTCGGAAGAGTGTCTGGACTCTTACTAAATGCGGAAAAAACGAATGCAGTATGGTTAGGAAGTAAACGAAACTCGCCCGTTAAGTATATGCCACATTTAAATATCAAATGGAACCCTCCTAAATTTAAAATTTTGGGTATCTGGTTTACGAGTGATTTAAAAAATTGTGAAACTATGAATCTCGAAGAAAAATTTGCAGAGATAAAAACATTGTACAAAACTTGGCTAAAAAGGCAGATAACACCTCTTGGCAGAGTAGCAGTACTTAAATCCCTGATCTTATCAAAACTAACCCATCTATGGATGTTACTACCAAACCCACCAGACTACATAATTGATGAAATTCAGAAATTTACATTTAAGTTTGTATGGGGTAAAAAGAGAGATAAAATTAAGCGAAAAACATCTGTAAAAAGTATACAGCATGGGGGTATAGGAATACCAAACATATGGAAGCAAATAAAAGCATTAAAATTAACTTGGATTCGGAAACTTTCATCAAGTAACCACTGTTGGAAAAAAATACTCTTCTCATTATATTACAAGGCAGAAATTATTCATAAATTAGGTGCTGATTTGTCTGGGCAGGATAAGTTAAACAATTTCTGGAGAGATGTATTCAAAGCATATAAAGAACTAGATGAGATTGTTTGTGTCAAAACTGCAGATGAATTCTGTTTAGAGCCTTTATTTTGTAATAAGAACTTGATGATTGGGGGCAGATCTAAATTTTATAAAAACTGGATAGAAAATGGTGTATTCTGCGTACGGAATCTTTTAGACGAAAATGGTGATTTTTTGAGTTTCCATTCCTTTGTTGATAGGTATAACATCAATACAGATTTTGTAACATACAACGGTTATATTAGTGCTGTAAAAAAGTATTCGAGAGAAGCTGGAGTAGAAATAACATGTTATGAAGAAGGTGAGTCAAGTAAACTAATGTCTGTGATATGTTCAGTTTCAAGAGGAGCCTCACTTTATTATGATCTACTGAATCAAGACACTCTAGAGCCAACTTTTTGCAATAAATGGAATGAAAGATTACCGAAGGATGTCAGTTGGGCTAAAACTTTTCAGAAAATCCAACAGATAAAAGATATTAAGTTAAGATGGTTTCAGGTTAGAATTAACAATAGGATACTAGCAACCAATATTGTTTTGAAAAACATGGGCATTGAAAATTCAGAAAAATGTTCTTTTTGTAAGAGAGAAACAGAAAACATTCAACATTTATTTTGGTACTGCCCTCATGTTCAAACTTTTTGGCAAGAATTTCAAAATGAAATGAATAGAAAATGCGAAACTATGAATTTACTGTTGAATGCAAATATTGTCCTGTTTGGTTGTGACAATGACTTTAGATCAGATAAAACATTTGATTTAATCCTGTTACATGCCAAATTCTATATTTACAAATGTAAATATGAAAAAGATTTGCCATTATTTCAAGTTTTCATCGTGTATTTGAAAGCAAGATATGAAATAGAAAAGTATGCTGCATGTCTTCAAATGTCCCTCACAAAGTTCGTTACACAGTGGCTCCCATATTCTTTTTTATTGGATTAATGCTTTTTTTTCTGGTAAGGTTTCTAAATAACATGACAACGGTCAGTTGCTTTGTTTTCCCTGTTTGACTAATTTATTTGCTCGGTTTAGTCATTTTGTTTTCACTTATTTAACTGTTATTCTTTTTGTGTTTACCCTTTGTGGTTATTTGTGTGTTTATATATGTCTATGATAAGACTTTAAAAAAAAACAACGCATACAGTGTTTATTAAGTGACCGTTATCACTTTAATAGTAGTAGAAGTAATAACAGTAGTAGTTGTGGTGGCAGTAGTAGTTCTATTGATGGTGTTAATATTCACAGTAGCAGCAAGGTGATGATGTTGAAGATGTCGATGATGAAGATGATGATAATGATGATTATGATGATGACGATGTATATTTTGCTGTTGTTGTTATTGTCTTACTGCGATAAGTATGCGTTTTGTATTCCTTACTTGTAATTTGTTTTTATGTTTTGTAATAAAATATGTATTTAAAAAAAAAAAAAAAAAAAAAAAAAAAAAAAAAAGGTCAAGGTCGAGGAGATCGCTGGACCCTAAAAATTTGAGAGGGGGGGGGGGGATTTTTTGTTGCAATCATGTATTCTGAACGGGTAGACAGAAGCAATTCAAATTTTATGTGATGTTGTGCCACCTTAGTTGGAAGATATTCCAAACAAATATTTCAAGGTCAAGGTCATGACCTTGGCGAATGACTTTGAAAACTGAAAACCTGTTTTCAGCCATATCTCGAGCACTGGAAAACATAGGATGTTGAAACTTAGCATGGAGGTGATTTGGCTTATGGTGCATCCAAATATTGTAAACTGATCAAGGTCGTAGTCTATTCAAATTTTGTGTGGTGGTGTATCACATGAACGGCAAGAGATCCGAACAATATTCAAGGTCAAGGTCATGACCTTTTTTTTCTTCTGTCTGTCCCAAGGATATCTTCCGAACGGAAAGTCGGAGTCGCGTCAAACTTTGTGTGGTGGTGTGCCACATGAATGGCAAGAGATTCGAACAAGATGTGTGTGTGTGGTGTGTGGTGGTGGGGGGGGGGGGGGGGGTGAGAGAGAGACAGACAGACAGACAGACAGATAGACAGACAGACAGACAGAGACAGAGAGACACAGAGAAAGAGTGAGAGAGAGAGACAGAGAGAAAGAGTGAGAGAGAGAAAAGAGAGAGAGAGAGAGAGAGAAGAGGACACTTGACACTTTGACACTTTAATGTCATTGACTTACAGTCTAATGACATAGGTGATGCGTCATTTTCATTTTTAACACAAAAAGAATGATCAGCCTTATGATTGAGTAATGTTGCAAACGAGCAAACAAAGTTACTAACATAAAACAAAAAGTATAACGAAAACCATCTTTCTAAACGAAAGTGACACTTTATGAAAAAATGGCCACCCAAGGCTACTATAAATTGTTTTAACAATATCAAAATTCAACATACTAAGGTTCTTATATTTGTATCAGTTACTTTCTTCATATATACATGTATACGACATTCTCTCTCTCACTCTCTCTATCTCACTCTCTCTCTCTCTCTCTCCATCCCTCTCTCTCTCATTACTACCTTACCATAGCACTCCTAGCAGAAATGATTGTTTTGTATCTAAGATTCCAGGCTTCCGAAATGAATTTGGCCAACAAATTCAGAATAATGTCATCTTCTGATAAAAGCAGAGAAAACAAATCTTTTCTTACCACAATGTCTTTTTCAAACAATGGACACTTTTTTCTCAGGTTGTCATAGGCTTTACAGTAGAAAATGAAGTGAATCTCATCATCAACAATGGAATTACACAGAGGGCAAGGTGAATCTGTAGACGTACCAGGCTGAAACCATTTTATGTTAGCATTAAAACCAAGGGTTCTTAGTCGGAATCTAGCTAAATTAGTTCGGTGCCATTTATTCACAACAACTTTTAGAAATTTTTCAGGTTGAAATATGCTTTTGAAAGAATAGAACCAACGATATTTTTCTTTGTTCTCCATGTCTGAATGCCAGTTTTGTTTAAACGAATCAATTAATCTGGTTTTAAATTCTGAGATAAACAACAGCTCATTACCTACACCTTGGCTCATCCAGGCAATCGCAAAACCGTTTTCTGACATAACGTTTTTTAATCGAGAAGCCCAGTTTTCTTTACCTCTTTCCATTTGTATTAACAACATATCATATGCCTGTCTAGAGAATCTACTTTGTGGCAGTTTCAACAATTTAAACCAAAATTTAACACATTTTATGTAGGTTTTTACATATAAAGGGTATCGCCCAGTTTCGCCATATAAAATTTTGTTTGAAGTGTGCATTGGAACGTACAAAAAACGTTTCATTGCAAAAGTATGCACTCTCTCCATCTGACTATTTATGTATAATCCCCAGATCTCAGCGGTATATGTAAGGAGAGGTACAATTTGCGTGTCAAACATTTTCCAAAACACAGAAACATCAATACAATTTAGTTTTCTTAGCGTCTTAAGTATTTCCATTACACCTTTTTTCCCCTTTTGACAAGTTTCATTCCAAGTTAAATTAAGGCTAAGTCTTGTTGTAAACAGCATTCCAAGGTATTTATAAGAGTTGACAACTTTTACTTCGACATTTCCGTAGTACCATTTCTCCCAAGCAGACAAGTGACCCCCCATGCGAAAAATTATTATATTTGTTTTATCTAAATTTAGTGTTAACCCCAAACTATCTGCCTCTTCTTTCAGTACATTAAATTGGTTCTGTAGTCCCCAGACTGTTCCAGACAGGAGAATTATGTCGTCAGCAAATAATAACAAAAATAGTTCTACAGCATTCGGAATAAGTTGGACACCGTGTCTTCCTCTTCTTGATAACTCGATTGCTAATTCATTAATGAAAAAGGAGAACATATTTGGACTTAACAAACATCCTTGTTTCACTCCACTGTAACACGGGAAAAAATCTGTATATTCATGTCTGTCACGCACACATAGAAGCACTGAATCATACACCCCTTTGAGGGCTCTGTAAAGCTTACCATTAATACCATTTCTTCGTAAAGTATTCCACAGTAAATTACGGTTAACGGAATCGAACGCTTTTTTAAAGTCGACAAAAGCCACATACAGTTTCTTATTGTTTGACAAATATTTCTGTACTAAAGCAAACAATGTAAAAATATGATCCACTGTACTATATCCAGATCTAAAACCCGCCTGTTCCTCTACAATTTTTCTTCTCTTTCTGCCCAGTTTGTTAATCTCTTGTTCAAAATATGTGTATACACCTTATAATGCTTGTAAGAGATATTCCGCGATAATTGTCAGGATTATTCACATCACCTTTTTTATGCAATGGTATAATAATTGATTTTGTCCACTCCAAAGGAAAGGATCCAGTTTCAAAAAGTTTGTTAAATAGAGTAACAAGGAAATGAATGATGTCACGACTGGCGTGTTTTAGCATTTCTCCTATGATCTTATCCGAACCCACACTTTTCCCCGACTTAAGTTTCTTAATACTTGCAATAACCTCTTCTTCAGCAATCTGATCACTGAATAAGGGATCGACATTGTCGTCATCATCGTCATTGATGTTATCATTATCAATTTCATCAGCAGGCGACCTCTCACCTTCATTGAAAACGCTGGAAAAGTGATCATACCATTGTTGTAAAGAAATTTCATGGTACACTACTTTCTTCCTGTTTACATTTCGTATCAAGGACCAAAAAGTTTTAGAGTCGTTCATTGATTCCTTAAGCTTTTTCATTCTCAGGTCATTAAACTCGTTCTCTTTCCTTCTTCTAAGTTCTGTGTATTCTTTTCTCTCTTGCACATAAATTTCTTTTTTCCGTTCTTTATTTTGTTTGGTTTTACACCTTTGAAATTGTTTTAAACATCTTTTCACTTTTCTTTTCTTTTTCTCACATTCGTTATCGAACCAATCATTACTTTTCTTGTCACGTTTCTCAACAGTGCGGACCATGCATGCAGCCGCCCCATATAAAGCTTGAACAAACTTTTCAAGAGCACAGTTTACATCAGTATTTAACAAATTATATGCATCATTTAGACATTCCGTAAAGTCAGCAGTGTGCAGTTCATCTAGGTACGATTGTACATGTTCAGCAGACCATATGATTTTCTCTTCAGCCCCGTGTCTAGAAACAGTTTCATTGGCTTCACTAAGCTCTCCCCATTTCAACTCAACTGGTAAATGCCAGGAATGTAAATTATCAGCAACATGTAAACAACAATTTTTCATCAAATCACTAGATATCAGAAAATAATCAATAACACTACTACCTTGAGAGGAAATAAAAGTACATTCCCCTTCTTCATCACCTTCACAACATCCATTCAAAATCACAAGATCAAAGAGAAAGCAAAAATCCAACAAAGAATTTCCAAAATTATTAATCACGGCGTCTTTAGAATGGCGAGTGCTACCCAAACTATCTATAAAATCCAAGTCAACAGGTGAGTAATTAACCATATCTTCCAATTCACACTGTTTGTCACCCGTCCTTGCATTCATATCACCACACACTAAAAAGTAAACATCTTTTCTATCAGTGCACTGAAGCAAACTTTCTTCCAGAAGTAGAACTACATCTTTGATATCTAAGTCGTGATATGATGGACTACCCTCAGGGGGATATAACAAGCAACTAAAATCAAATCTTTATCCAAATTAAACAGACTCCTGTCTATTCTTAATGAAATCATATTATCAGATGTCAACTTAATCTCTTTTATCTTATTCTCAAAAGTCTTTTTCACCAATAACAGTACTCCCCCAGAGCGTCTTCCAAAATGAGATAATTTCCTCGCTGGAGCATGAAATTTGATAAAATCAGTGAATATATCAGTGAAAACAAAAGTAGAATCAGTGAAAGTCTCTGTAAGACAAATAAAAGCAAACGATGAAACGTAATTAACGAAAGAAACGTCTTTCAGTTTTGAACACAAGTTTTCCACATTGTAATTCAAAAATGTAAACTGCTGTGGGTGACCATGCCTGTCCTATTGTTTTCTGGTTCGCAAACTTCTCTCCCTGCTACCCCCTTCTTTGCCCCGTTCACGCCCCCCAACAGTCTGTCTCTTGTTTTGACTCAGAAAACCACGCAGTTCAGTCTGTCTGGCCGAGGTTGAGCTGTTCACTGGATTCGGGGAAGCCCGTGTAGCCGAGTCAAGGGAAGCCCTCTTGTCAGCGACTGTCCTGTGACCTTCACCCGCCGAGGAGGGGCGCCGATTGGAGGGAACAGCCACGCCCTCTCTACCTTGCCCACCCCGCCTGACACGCTCGTCAGACAGAGGAGTGTCAGTCCCACTGCCATCAGACTGCACACCTGATGCGACGCGCCGGTCACCGTGAGGAGACACAGAGGCCCCACTCACACCCCCGTCAAGCTGCCGCGGTTCATCATGCACGACCGGCGCGTTGCACGTGTAGCGTACTGTGAAATCCGCACCCTCCATCGCGTCGCCCCCGTGAATGTCTGAAGTAGGCCCATCCGTCTCCGCCACGTCATCGATCCGCTCGCTCCCCCGTCCGCCCCCGTAGAGAATGTAAATATACGGGTTCACGACCACCCATCTTATTTTGCACGAAAACCCCCCTTTTCACATACAAATCACGTCCATCTCATGCTACTTTTTGCCAAAATTAACACCTGTTTTCTAAACAAAATTAACACGCAAAAACATCGACGTAATCGGTACATTAAAATGGGGGCTTACGTGCTAGATAAGATTTGGTGATCGTGAACCCGTATATTTACATTCTCTCCCTCAGCTAAGTAAAACCTTTAATCAGCTAGACAGAGCGTTCTTACAAGAACGTTTGACCTAGTTTACTGCACTGCTTTGCCTGAGCGTTCTTTCAAGAACGTTTGACCTAGTTTACTGCACTGCTTTGCCTGAGCGTTCTTACAAGAACGTTTGACCTAATTTACAGGGCTGGCAATTAGGTCAAACGTTCCTGTGAAAACGCTCAGTCTAGACCGCTGCTGTGTTCCTCTTTTTCCAACCAGGCTTACAACTGGCTTTGGCAGAGTTACAGCAGTTACTGCTGTAGCCGAGCTTTTATGGCGGCTTTAATCGCCAGTAGTAGTACATCCGTCATTGTATATTTGGAGCATTTATATGGAGATAGTGCTGGCTACACACTACTCCTCTCCATACTGGTAGATGTACTAAGGCCTTGTTAAAATAACAACACAGCCAAACACAGTAGGAGCACAGTCAAACACAGCCTTCTCTCACGACAGTCAGTGAGAGAATGATGAAATCTACCTCTGCGGCGGCACATGCACGACTGAATTGCGCATTGCGGCAATAGATTTTTCTGGCGCGATTGTGGGACGATCACGCCACATATGAGTCACGTCAAAACAACCGTGGGCGGTCCAAGCACAAGCGTGCAGCGGTAGCACTCAATCAGCTACCTGTTATTGATTTCTCTTCTGATTCTTGCGCAAAACAAGAGGAACGGCTAGTTAATTATTTTTTAATTGTTGTTTTTATTTTGGTTTAAAAAATGAAGGCTGAACTAGCTACAGAGCTTATTAATATACTTTACGAGTTGGATTGGGAGGTTGATAAAGATCAGTTAAAGAGCAGGTTTGAAGAATTAATTACTGATCTTTTTGAACGCATAAATATTCGAGAAAGTGTGAAGCAGGCAATCAGTAAAATACCAGATTCTTGGCCCCAACCGGCTATAAAGTTGTTTGCTATTTTAGTTGATGATATAGCTCCTGAAGATGCTAATCTGACTGTTTCTACCAGCCCTGAAGGAGTAGCTATTCGCTTTAATGAAGATCAGGTTTTACGATTAGAAAAGACTATGAATAATAAACAATAGCTGAATTTACATTTACAATTATTTTTTTATTTATTTTAGATTTAAAAATGGCTGCTGAACTCAGTGAATCTGATTTAAAGAATTGTAATGAACTATTTGACGAAACAATGAAAGTATTAAACATCGATTTTAGTGAATTTGGGTTTGAGAATGATGTAAACAATATAATAAAAGATCATAGTGAACTATTTGACGAAGCAGTTAAAGTGATGAACATTGACTGTAGTGATTCAGAAAAAGCTAAAATATTAGCAGGTGTTATTGTAAGGTTAACGTGTCTTGAAGTGTTGCAACGCTTGGGTGAAGAATAAAAGCGCGTTTTACTTACTTTTATTTACATTTATATTTTTAATTTACGTAAATATTGTGGCTTTAAAAATGACGACCACAAGTAAATTCGAGGATGGAAAACTATATACGATGGAAGAAATATTTAGTAGTGACAAACAATTAAGCAATATGTTTAGTGAAGTAGACATGGACATCATTAACCCCACAAACGTTCATGAAAGCGTGGCACATGCTATCTCTAAAATCCCAGAGTTTCTTCAGATGGAGCCGCCAGTAAAAGTTCTGTTAACTATTCTGATTGATTATATAACGCCTGATGATAGTATCATGCCAGTTTGGGTTTCAACAAGACAGAAAGAAGTTATTAGCTATCACGACTTTAATTCTAACTGGGCTGATTACATGCTTACACAGTTTAATCATGCAAGTGAGGAGGCTAAGTTAAGGGGTTCTGGCTGGTCTGAAGGAACAGTCCTTCAAATTATATTGAAACAAACAAAGTTCTATCCTATAGTTGGCAATTCTTACCTTCCTCTCCCAAAAGAGTTAGAGTTAAAACGAGCAGTCTTAAACATACATAATTCTGACAACATGTGTTTTATGTGGTGCGTTTTAGCGCATCTACATCCTGTTAAAAATCATGCAAACAGAGTATCTAATTATATGGCTCATCTGAATGAGCTGAACTTTGATAACATAACCTTTCCAGTGAGTATAGAAAGCATATCTCAGTTTGAAGAGCAAAACAACCCAATCACCGTAAACGTATACACATGGTCTGCAGTAGATAATCTAGTGCCTCTAAGGATTTCTCCCAATGCTCCTACTTTAGGCGATTCACTTAAGAATCATGTAGACTTGATACTGTTTGCGGATAGTACAAAGAGCCATTATGTATTAATTAGAACAATAAGCAGACTGCTAGCCTATACGTCAAAGGATAAATCTAAACAAGAGCTTTGTAGAAGGTGTTTGGTCAGAATTCCTACTATAGAAGCAGCTGCCAGTCATAAGAAACATTGTAAAAGTTTTGTAGACTGTGAAACCAAACTCCTCACACCTAAACCCGGGTCTAAAGTTAGTTTTAAGAATGTACACAAAATGCAGATGAGCCCATACGTGGTTTATGCTGACTTTGAATCAATCTTGCCACAGTACTACGGCCCACAACAGCAAAAACAAAAAACAACCTTATTAACCCACCATCAGATCTGTTCTTATGCGTTTATTGTTGTTAGGTCAGATGGGGCACACACAACACCTGAGATTTACAGAGGTCCCAACGCAGCTAGTAGATTTTTAGAGCAGATGAAACAACTTCGTAATTACTACTCCAACCAACTAAATCTTTCAGACATTGTTATGACTCCTGAAGACCAACAACGTTATGACTCAGCCACTCACTGTTGGATTTGCGGCTTAGAGCTAACACCTAACAGTAAAGACGCGACAGTAAGAGACCACGATCACATTACTGGAAAGTTCAGAGGGACCGCGCACAACAATTGTAATCTTCAACTTAAGGTTGACCCCCAAAAATGGAAACTGCCTATCTTCTTTCATAACCTACGAGGCTACGATTCTCATTTTATCATGCAAGCAGTGACTTCTGAATATAAGAGGGTTACCTGCATTGCACAGTCTTCAGAAAAGTACATGACTTTTACTCTTGACTGTTTATCCTTTTATGACTCTGCCCAGCATCTGATGGGGAGTTTAGATAAGTTAGCGGGATCTCTACAAGCCTTTCCAATCACTAAACAATACTTTGATCCATCTTTAGTGCGTAAAGGCGTCTATCCTTATGAATACATGAACTCGTGGGATAGGTTTGACGAAGACACGCTTCCTCCTAAAGGCGCTTTCTTTTCTAGTCTTAGAGGCAAAGACATAACTGACTCTGAATATGAATACGCTCAAAAGGCCTGGACAGAATTACACTGTCAAACAATGGGCGATTATCATGATCACTACTTGATGGCTGACGTGTGTTTATTGGCAGACGTCTTTCAGAATTACAGATCTACATGCATGAAACATTACAGCTTAGACTCATCACATTACATCTCTGCGCCTGGCCTTTCTTGGGATGCATTCTTAAAGTCTACAAACATTCAGATTGACTTAATTTCTGATTTACCCACACTCCAGATGATTGAAGACGGCTTAAGGGGAGGTATTAGCATGGCCTCACATCCTTACTGCAAAGCCAACAACAAATATTTAGATGATTATGACCCGACTAAACCGTCCAACTATCTAATGTACTTAGACGCTAACAATCTGTATGGATGGGCCATGAGCCAGGCACTGCCACTAAGAAACTTTGAAATGATAAATGGGCCTCATGAGGTTACTGCCGTGTTGAGTATGCTATCACAGCTTACACCTGATAATCCAATAGGATTAATCTTGGAAGTAGACTTAGAATATCCTAAAGAATTACACGATCTCCACAACGATTTCCCCCTAGCCGCAGAAAGATTAAAGATGAGTCCCACAGAACCGCCTAAACTCGTGCCTAACCTCTTTAACAAAACTAAATATGTCTGTCATTATCGGCTGTTACAGTTTTACTTAAGACACGGGTTGAAACTGGCAGCTGTTCACAGAATAATTATATGCGACCAAGAGCCCTTTATGAGGCCATACATCAAGAAGAATACTGATCTTAGAACCCAAGCCACTGACGCTTCAGAAAAAGACTTCTTTAAACTGATGAATAACAGCTGTTTTGGCAAAACTATGGAAAACCCACACAAACGTAAAGATGTGAAATTAGTTACAAAAGAAAACCAAGCAATTAAGTTGGCCTCTAAACCTAACTATCAAGACTTTAGAAGATTTAACGACAGCCTGGTTGGCATCATGATGAAGAAAAAGGATGTTAAGTTGGACAAGCCGGTGTTTATCGGCTTCACCGTACTAGAGTTGTCGAAGTTATTGATGTTAGAATTTCTGTACGACTACTTTAAACCACTGTACCCAGAAGCAAGAGTTCTTTACACAGACACTGACTCTTTTATTTTAGACGTCCCAACTGAAGACTTCTATAAGGATTTAGAAACAGAAGTAGCTAAAGGAGTTGATGGATGGTACGACACATGCGACTATCCAAAAGACAGTCCTTTACATTCAACTGTTAACAAGAAAGTGATTGGAAAGATGAAGGATGAACTCAATGGGACAGTTATCAAAGAATATGTTGGTTTGCGGTCGAAGATGTATAGCGTTGCTAGCCAGACTTCTGTAATGAAGAAGGCTAAAGGCATAAGTAAAGAAGTTGTCAAAAAAAATATAACTCACGACAACTACAAGCAAGCTCTCTTTGAAAACAAAGTATTTTATCACACAAATGTTAATCTGCGCTCTACTCTTCATCAAGTAAACACAACTGCAGTTAACAAGAAATCACTAGTCTCTAACAATAACAAGCGAACTTACGTTAATCCCGAGCTTTCATACGCTATAGGACATTGGAGAACTTTAAAAGATTAACTTGACTGACTTGGCTTGTACTTAACTTAAGAACCTAACTAGTACTTACTTAAGAACATAACAAGAACTTACTTAAGAACCTAACTAGTACTTAATTTTTTTGCACTTAACTTGTAATTTACTTGCGCTTAACTTAAAAAGTACTTTCTATAACTAACTTAACTTGTACTTATCTAGTTCTTAACTTGTACTTTATCTAGTTCTTAAAAACTATTCCATAGAAAATGGGTCTACAGCAGGAGGTTGTACTTTTTTTGCAGAAGCTGGTTCTTCTTCTTTTACTGTGGGGGTTTGTGACTTTGTTGCTAGGTATGGCGTTAGGTATTTGTATGCTAAAAACCCACCAACACCAACAACAGCAGCTCCCAATACATAATGATACATCTTATCGTTTGATTGTGTTGTTGTTAATTGTGTTGTTGTTAATTGTGTTGTTGGTGGCGGCGATGTTGTATTACTATTTAACAATTTTTGTTTTGCTGCTTGGTTTGCTTTTTTTAGTCTGTTCCATTCAGCTAGTTTGCGACCAGCCTCAACACGTCCAGGACTTTAGACTTAGTAACATTACTCACTTGTGGTACATTCACCTGTGGGATGCTCTGTAGCGCATTCTGCTCCTGCGAACTGTCCTGCGGCATCGCAATCTTCTTCTCCTGATCGCTCATTTTTTTTATTGCGATTAAATTTAATATGATCAAAATTAATATGATTAAAAGTAATTAATCCCATGATGAATGGGCATAACATTGTCCCAAATCTGTAATACATGTCACATGCGAGAGTTTCTAGGGACTTGTTTAAAACCGGATCTTGTGATAAGTCGTATTTTAAATCTTCTTCTGAATCAACCGGCGCCATCTTACTTACTAACTTAGCATATAGGCTAACCATTGTCTGGCCTACTGATCTAACCATTTTTGACCCTAGCTGTGCTTCGTACCTGGCGTAATACTTCTCAACGTCTGATGTAGACAGTTGTTGGATTTGTTCAATACTTAGTTCAACACCTAAATACTGTTTAGTTTTTCCACACGCGGCCAGAGAGTATAATCTTTCTTTATGGCAGTGGTCTACGGAGTAGCCTGCCTGCTCCTCACACTTTAATAGTTCGTCACAATCCATTTTTAAAAGCAATAAAAAATAATATAATACTTTTAAAACCATGAGTTTAACGCTGGTTAATTATGCAGTGCCTATCGTTGGTGTTATAGTCTATTCAACCCTCGCAAAATGTTTGTTAGGAATAAAACCGCCCAACATGGGAAAGATAGAAGATTCGCCAAGACTAGTTGCAGCCTTATTTTTAGCTTTAACAACAAAAGATTATTTGATTAAAAAGCACATAGACAGTCTTTCGTATTATGATTATTTTAATTATTTTTTTAGTTAATAAAAAGATGAGTGAAAAAAAGATTATCAATACGATTTACCATTCTGCTGTAATTAGCGGCCTTAGTATAGGCTATAGCGTGCTAGCAAAAAACATGTTAAAAATGAAGCCGGCGGATCTAGGAAGGTTAGACATTGAGGATGTTGTTAAGGTTATAGTTGTAATTACTGCAGGGATTGCCTCAAAAGACTTTCTTGTTGCACAGGGGATTATCCCAGAAAACATCAATGCATAGGCAGATTAATGCATAGAAAGATTAATGCATTTAGGCAGATTAATCTAGAAAATATTGATTTATAAAAAGATGTCTGGATTGGTTCTGATGGTGGGAGGAGCTATTGTTAATGCTTTGGCCTTCTCTGGCAGCAATTATATGTTTAGTAAATTGCGGTCCGATGAAGAGAGAGAACGGCATAACAAGGCAATGGAAGAGCTGGCTAAGGCAAGAGACGCTTACGAGAAAAGGAGGATTGCTCACTTAGACTTTATTAATAAAAAGTTAAGAGAACAGGGTCATGCAGAGCACACATTTACAGACGTTGATGACGCAATGAATGAGTATTACTTAGTGACAGGAAAGAAGTTTCTAACATCGCCGCCGCCAGAACTGTCCGACTTTTATGAACTATCTGAGGAACAGAAGAGTTCAGAGATAGTTTTTATTGCAGTTGGGATGACCTCAGTCTATCTTGTTGCTCACTTTCTTGTGTAAAATAAACTGCATTTAAAATATGGACAATACGAAGTACAAAATATATTATTCTCCTAAAGGGTATTGGAAAGGAAAGACTGCTATTGAAAAACTGAGTAAAGCTGCTGGGGTGTCTAAGTCAGATGCGAAAGACTGGCTTTCAAAACAGGCAATTTGGCAAATATATCTGCCTGCCCCAAAAAGAATAATAAGGCCTAAATTTGTTAATTCAGTTCCAAATGACACCCACCAGATGGACTTGCTGTATCTTCCACATGATAAAGTTAGAAGAAAAAAGTTTAAGTATGCTCTGACAGTTGTTGACATGGCTTCAAGATACAAAGACGCCGAACCTTTAACGGATAAAAGCTCAACTGCCGTGGCTGTGGCTTTACAACAAATATACATGCGAGGTCCATTAAAGTATCCTAGGATGATTCAAGTTGATGATGGAAAAGAGTTTAAAGGTTCTGTAAACCAACTGTTTTTAAAACATCGGGTTACAGTTAAGAGAGGGATCCCAGGCAACCATCGGTCACAAGCCCTAGTAGAAAACTTTAATAAGAATCTAGCTGAACGCCTGTTTACCTATCAATATCACAGAGAAATTATGGACAGAAAACGCAACACAGAATGGGTTAGGAGATTGCCAGCAGTCTTACGTGCCATGAACAATGAAGAATTTAAAGCAACAGGCCTTAAACCAGTAAACGCGATCAAATTAAAAAAAATAAGTATTACTGAAGACATTCAAGGTAATCAAAAACTCTTGCCTTTTGGATTAAAAGTAAGATACTTGTATGCTCCTGGAGAGGCAGAAGGTGATGTTAGAATTAGAGCCACAGACCCTATATGGAGCGTAGACGTATATGAAGTTGAAAGAATCATGAAAACAACCCCTCCCGTGTATTATTTAAGAGAGACTCTCTCTTCTAGCGGTGCTACTGCGTCTAAAAAACCTGCCCCTAAAAGATCCTTTGTTCGTGAAGAGCTGCAAGTTGTCCCACCAAACACAGTGAGTTAAAAAAATAGTATTTATTTTTTGCTAAAACTTATTTTTTGTTAAACTTATTTTTTTGGCTTATTTTGGGTTTAACCGATCATGTGTTTGTTTTTCAATGTTCTGTTTAATTGCATCAGTGTCTACCTGTCGCGAAGTAAAAGTCTTTCTCCACTCCTTTTGAAGTTCAATTTTTTGTCGCCTGTAATCCTCACCATCGGCCATAAGCTTCTGAAATTCTTCAGCTGTAATGTTTTCATCCTGTAATGATTTGCTTATTCTCAGTCTTAATGAACAAAGTTTTGCTGATGCTAGGGCCACAATGGCAGTGTGCTTTTGTAGTTTAGGCGTTAATTTTTTTAAAACAGCACTTACAATCATAGACACGGCGCCTAAACCTAGTCCAAGGCCCCCTAATGCTAAAGAGGCTGGCGCCCCGGCCCAGTAGCTAAAAGAGCAACACTAGACCCAGCACTTACGCTAGCTACAGCTGATGAGCCAGTAATTACATAAGAAAGAGTATTTAAAGCTTTAGCATATTTCTTTCTAGTAACCCTATACTTATCCAAGTCACTTTCTATTTCCTTTTGAAGTTCGGTTATTTGCTTTAACCTAAACTGTTGAGCCTCCATTTTTTAATTAAGATTAATTTTTTAATTAAGATTAATTTTTTAATTAAGATTAATCTTGTACATATTTTCTTATTAACCCTTCTGGCAGCACTTCATCAACAGAGTAAAACGCAATAAAATCAACATACTTAATAAAAATAAAATCAAGCACTGTTAGTTTGTCTTTGTCAACCATCACAGTGACTTTGTCAGATGATACAGAAGTGTTTATTTCATCCCCGTTTTTAGTAATAGCAATAACAAGCCTGAGAGGCCCGCCCAAGTTTTCAGACTTTATTTGTACACCTCTGATTAACGTATGCTCTGGCAAACTAGGATCAGACTCCCTTGGAGTGATAAATAAGCGAAAAAGCATCGTCATTTTTCTAGGCAGTGATTCTAGTTTTGGGTTAAACTCTAAGCCGACGGTGTCACCCCCCACTTCAGCTAAGGACTTCTTTCTCCGCAGCATATATACAGAGCCCTGCTTAGTTATTTCAATCTGCTTTTTCTGTTGTAATCCTGGGACTAGGCTAGCAAGAAGGCGTCCTTCATTCAAAGCTTTTCTAAAATTGTATTTCTTATCAAAGTATACATGGGGGCTTCGTAGTTCAAATTTTAAATCCCAGTTAATGTCAGGAAGCAACGCCCAAGCATTCTCTCGTTTATGAAGTTTGTATTCGTGTTTGCCAAAATCGTTTGCCCTTAGATTTCTTATCTCTTCTAGGGTAGGATACTGCTGTCGTTTTTTGTCTTCAATTTCTGTTCGTTTGTAAACCCCATCATCTGTGTATTCAAATCCATAAACATTTCCTGGAACTCCTATTAGATCAAAGTCCGTTGTATCTGCTAGATCTTTTAGCTCTACTGCAACGCATTTAGGAGCTAACTCTGCTTTTGATTCTGGCCCTCGAGACATTCTTTTTAATATTAAAATTATAATAAACAATCTACAATAAACAAACGTATTGAACTGGGGGGTCAGTCCGTAAGCATAGTTTAGCGTGCTTAGATTTTTCTAACTGCTCTTTTATTTTTTTTAGCTCATCTTTGTCCCTTATTATATAATTTTCACTTAAACATTCTTCAAAACTATCTTTGTCCTTAGTGTAAAATAATACAACCGATTTTAACTGCGATCGAAAGTCTTTTAAGACAGCATTATATTTTTGAGTTAAGAGCCACACAGAAACTAAGGCGTGGCGACCACTAAAGGCTAGCTTTGACAGAGCTTTTCTTTTTTTAACAATGTCTTGTTCGGCTGAGCAGTCATCAATAATAAACAGTGTTTCAGTTCCCTCAAATAGTCTATAGTAATGGTCTAAACAGTCGCTCAGTTTGTCGCTAGGATCAACTAAAAATATATTATCGTCTGTCCAAATAAACTTCCTTTCTTTGTAAGACTTGTTGTGCTTAATGGTTGTGCAGAATATAACAATGTGCTCGTAATGAAACCTGTATATTGTTTGTAACAAATCAAGTACGAAGACAGTTTTCCCACACCCAGTAATCCCGCAGATAAGAGAACAGTGCGGATCTTTGGGCAGAAACTTCAAACTATCCATCTGTTTTTATTAGAAT
The DNA here is from genome assembly GCA_033310375.1 of Conus canariensis. Lineage (NCBI taxonomy): Eukaryota > Metazoa > Mollusca > Gastropoda > Neogastropoda > Conidae > Conus > Conus canariensis. The sequence continues at coordinate 54,809,821 of CM065723.1, forward strand.
ATTTCTTCTGCATTTTAATAAGCCACGTCTTTTAGCCTGTTTTCTTCAATGTTTAGCTGAGCATCACAAACCATAAAACATGAATTTGTATTGGTGCGTTTCCGTCTGCTTTCTTGTGAATATTTATTTTTATACCATCTTGCCCTACCCTTTCTCCACTTCCAAACAATCTGTTATCAAATGTGGATCTAAAATCCAGCCACAGCCCATATTTAGTTATTAAGTAGTCTTCGAGTCTTACATCATAAAGGCGAAGTTTTTTACATACGCGATCAACTGCAGGATCTCTTTGCCTACCTCCAGCGAATAACTTTCTTATTTCATCAAAGTGTTGGTGAGGTAAAAGCCCGCGCCCTGAATACAACTGGTCAGACTTGCCATTTATTGCACAGTCGACCTTCTCAATTTTTGGATTATAAAACGCTTCTGATTCTCTATGAAAAGGAGTTGTTCCTTCAGTAAACAAGAACAAAATTCCTTTTAAAGACTTCAGAGACTGATTTAGATGTATGTTCCAGAGAGTGTCTCGCTTGTTTCTATTTTCTGTAGTGGAGTGTATAACTCTTTCATAATAAATAACTGTTTTATTTTTATACTGGGTTAAGATTGTTCTGGCCAGTTCAGGGTTAGTAACAACATCAAACTCAAGAGAAATGTCGCTGACTGTGTATTTAGCTTCAGGATCTTCAGACAGAACAACAGAACCGCTAGGATTAAATGTCAGTCCATAAGTAAGTTTTTCTTTTAGTGCGCCTTGGTAATATGGCATATGCTTCTTTAACAGCTCAAAATCTAGAGGGATGCAGAATCTGTTGCCAAATGCTTCTGCTACTGCCTCATCTTTAACATCATCCTTTGCATCCTCGGCTCCAACTCTGTGCTTGAGACCGTTTGGGCTTTGTATTCCCTGATAAACTTTCTCTTTTCTTTCTTTTTTAGGCAGCCATAGGTCAGAATAGAGGGCAAAAATGTCTGCCTCGCTTAGTACAAAGACTTCTCTGCCCTCCAGTTTGATTGCCATATGTTTAATGATGGCCCTACCCAAATTAGCAACAACAGTAGCATTAGGATCTGCTGATGTAATATCTATTTTGAATGATAGTTTAGCGGTGCCTGGCATTATAACATCATCAGCGCCAAGATCAGGGAACTTGACTATTAAAGTTTGTCCAGGCTGAACTGTTGATGGAGTATTTACACTAATTACAGTCTGCCTTATACCTTTTACGCCGTGGGGTTCCTTCTCTTTTCTGTATGGATCGAGGTCACAACCGTATGAGTTCATTTTTTATAAAACAAAAAAGAATATAAATAAAAAATATGGATGAAGATTTTGACGCGATTGATCCTATTGAAGAAGAAGATGAAACAGAACTAGGCCCTTCATTAGAAGATGAACTTGAGGGGGCAGCAGCAGGCCAAGGAGTAGGATTAAGACAAATACGAATGTTAGATAGAATTGAATCATTATATAGCCATATGGGGCGAGAGCAGCCGGAAGCACTTAAGGTTTCCAATTTTTCAACAGATAAAAATAATCATTTGTATGTAAGAACTAGTAAAGGAAACCTTGTACGGCTTACTACAAAACCAGACCCAACCCAGTTTTTAAGCAGGAGCACAATTCTTAGAGATCTCCCTGTTGCCGACCGAAGGCGATTAAACTTTATTAAAGATTTAAGGCCTGAGGCTGTTAGTCTTTTACAAAGCATAGTGCAAGAGTTGCCAGCGCAATCTGAAATGCAAAACATCTCTCTTCACGAATTAAGTCAAAGAGCAGATGAACTAATAGCAGAACTTGAGACGAGTTTTAATGAGGAGACACAGTTAAAAACAATTGTCGGTTCGCCTAGTCAAAGAGAACGTGAGCTGAGTCCTGAAGAAGAAACGGCTTTAAAAACAATTGATGATCCTCCATTGCCTGAGAGTGTACACAGGAATCTTAAAGCTGCTATACGTGAACTCAGGGGCCTTGATGATGCTCTACGGAGAATAAATGGCGAGCTAAAAAACAACTTGTCAAACTTGGCGAGTTAGAGAGAGAGATAAGAGAAGAAAAAAATAAACTGGCTGATGCAGATGATAACAATTTAGGGGCAGAAGAAAAGGCTAGAATACAGGCGAAAATACAGGAGTTAATGCTAGAAAGGGCGGCCAGGTTAGAAGTGCTGTCTACTAACAGAGCACAGCTAGCATCACAAACAAGCAGAATCAGAGAAACTATAAACAGAATACTTTATGAAAATACTACATTAGCAGAAAGAATACGGATTCTGTTCAGAGAGCAGGGGATTACAATAGTTAGTATATTAACAGCTGTTGGGTTTGCTATCTCTACACTTGTTTATGCTTTAACAGGTAGTGCGCCAACAGGGCCAGTAGCGCCTCCAACGCCTCAGCCTGGTAAAAGTTGGATTAGAAAACAACTGCGCCATCTAGCAAACCTATTAAAGAAGTTAGCAGCCAAAGCGCTTGATGCTCTGCCCGGCATAATTGGCAGTGTTGTTAGTTGGGTTTTGTCTACCATAGGCAAAGTGGCTGGTTATATGGCTGACCATCTGTGGACGTTAGGAGTGCTAGCTGCTGGATTAATTTTTAGTGAAATAAAGTATGGCTAATCCAGTAAAAGTTAAAAATACAACAAGGGCTGTCTTTTCACTAGTGTGTCTGTCGGGGTGAGGCACATCAACGGGTGGGGGGTCGCTTTCTGGGCTGCTTATAACTGGCGGGGGGTCGCTTTCTGCAGGTTCTGGGTTAGATACTTTTTTTAAAATGGCTGGCGCGGGCCTTGTGTTTAAACCTTGATTGTGTCCTAAGTTTTTATCGTCTCCAGCTATGAGAATTTCATTATTATAATTCTGTATCATGCCAATCTGCAGTCTAAGGTCAGAAGGCAGCATGTATAATCCATGACCTACAACAAAGTCAACCTTTGACCTAGCATGTGAAAGAACGTTTTGGTACCTTTGTATGCTGGCAGGCAAATCAACAGCAGAGTTAATAGCATCTTCTAAATTGGCTAGAAATTGTTTTCTGGCGTCAAAACCTGTAGATTGATCCACTATGCTAGACTTAGTCTGTGCTTGCGCTCCTAAAAGGCACCAAACGTATGTCCGTATGGAGTCATTAAGCCTTTGCACTCCTGGCATTGTTAGGCCTTCACTTTCATCTAAGATAAATGTTGCCCAAGCATTAGGATGTTTTTGTTCTATTGACCCCAATCTAACTTGGGAGTTTGACTTAAAAGAGGTGTGGCCGGGCCAGTAGTCAAAATTATATTCTCTTTTTGTACCCCACAAATACAATGTGCCTAGCCCATGATTGCGGTCTAACTTTTGTCTAAAGTCAGTTGAAGGATTAATGTTAAATTCATTGCAGATTCTTTCATATGCATTATTGTCCATTGGGCTGAGAAATGGATTAAACGCGTTGTCATTGGGGAGGCGTACTTGTAGTTCAGTTAGTATGCGTCTATACTGATAATAAACATGAAAGTTATATACTGACCTTACTAAGAGGTTGGGGTGGTTTAAATGGTTTGCATATGAAACACCGCAGCCAGTGGTTGCGCAGTAAATGGCAAAATTTAACTGATTCTGGTAAAAAGCCATGGGGTGAGATGACCATGCTGATGGCACTCTGTCACTCTTTATTGGAGGATTTAAATATCTAGTTAGTGGGTTTACAAGTCTGACTTGGAAGCCATATGATTCGTCTACTGCAATGGTTAGTAAACTGAAGTCCAAAGATTTGGGTTATAAAACGCTCCTACATTGTAAGTGGCACTTTCGTTATATTTAAAAGGTTCCATTTTTAAATAGTTTTAAAATAGTTATAAAAAAGATGTACATTTATATAACCAAGCAAAACCAGCGTGTGTTCTTAACGTATCCAATTGACAATAGGCGCGGTAATAATAGGGTTGCCCTTAGAGAAATTGGTTTTAAAATAAAGTGGATTAATATATCTGAAAAAACTAAGAATAACTGGGTGGGTGTTAAGGACGGACAAGGTAATGTATTAAAGCATTTAAAAATACCTGATGGTTACTACAACTTTTGTTCTTTAAAAGAAGTATTTGGCAATTTTGGCATTCGGTTAAAAATTAATGAGGCAAATCTTATAATTACTATGCACTTTCCAGAAGAAAGAAGGGAGTACGTTTTTCCTAGAAGCCTTGCGCGAATTTTGGGCTTTCATGATAGCGGTGAAACGTATCATATTAAAACACATATGTACTTAGAAAGTGGTCTTTATGAGTATGTAGGTAGTAGACCATCTGATTTTCTAATTAACCCAATGCTGTATGTCTATTTAGAAGAGTTAAAAACAAATACTAATTTGTTTAATGGCCATCCATCTACAGTTCTAAGAGTGCTGCCGTCAATTAAGACGGGTTTTGCGATTATCAGTTATACAGGTTTGGTGGAGACAGTCAATTTAAAGAATTAGTTAATTTAGACATAAATTCTTTAAATGTAAAAATAACTAATCAAGATGGAA
>CM065723.1:54814423-54824423 GCA_033310375.1 Conus canariensis
TTTTTGTTGCAAGGGGATTACCCCAAAAAAAAAAAATGCAGGCAGATTAATGCATAAAAAATTAAAATTGCATTTGGGGCAGATTAATGGGGGAAAATTTATGATTTTAAAAAGATGTCTTTTTTGGTTTTTTTTGGGGGGGAGGAGTTTTTTTAAAATGTTTTGGGCCCTTTTTGGGGCGCAATTTTTTTTTAAAAAAATTTGGGGGTCGATGAAGAGGGGGGGGCAAAAAAAAGGAAAGGGAAAGGGGTGGCTAAAAAAAGGGGAGACGCTTACGGGGGAAAAGGGGAGGATTCCCCCTTTTAGATTTTTTTAAAAAATTTTTTAAGGGAAAAACGGGGGTATGCAGAGCACTTTTTTTCCCAGACGTTGATGCCCCAAAATGAATGGTATTATTAGTGCAGGAAAAAAGTTTCAAAAAATCCCCCCCCCCCCAAAACTGTCCAAAATTTTTATGAACTTCTGGGAACGAAGAGTTCGGGAGTTTTTTTTTTTATTGCATTTGGGATGCCCTAGTTTTTGTTGTCACTTTCTTGTGAAAAAATAAATGCATTTAAAAATGGGACAATCGAAGTAAAAAAATTTATTATTCCCCAAAAGGGTTTTTTTGGAAAGGAAAAAATGCTATTGAAAAATGAGAAAAGCTGCGGGGTTTTTTAAGTCAGATGCGAAAGACGGCTTTCAAAACAGGAAATTTTTTGGGAAATTTTTTTCTGCCTCCCCAAAAAAAAATTAAATAAGGCTAAATTTTTTTAATTTCCCAGTTCCAAAGGACACCCCCCCGATGACTTGCTGTTTCTTCCACTGATAAAGTTTAGAAAAAAAATTTTAAAAGTATGCTGGGGACAGTTGTTGACATGGCTTCAAGAAAAAAGACCCCCAACCTTTAAGGAAAAAAATCAACTGCGTGGCTGTGGCTTTAAAACCCAAATTTAAAAATGCAAAGGGTCCTTAAAGTACCCCAGGATGATTAAAGTTGTTTTTTTGGAAAAAAAAATTTTTAAAAGGTTCTGAAAACCAACTGTTTTTAAAAAAATCGGGTTCTTTTTTTGAGGGGGGTCCCAGGCAAAAATGGGGAACAAGCCCAGTAGAAAACTTTAAAAAGGGGAAACTAGTGAACCCGTTTACCTTTCAAATCAAGAGAATTATGGACAGAAAAGCAAACAGAATGGGTTGGGATTCCAGCAGTTTTCTCCCCAAAGAAAATGAAGAATTTAAAGCAAAAAAAGGGCCTTTAAACCATTTTAAGGGGTTTAAAATTTAAAAAAAAAAATAAGTATTATGAAACATTCAAGGTAATCAAAAAACTTTTGGGCCTTTTATTAAAAAAAAAATACTTGTATGCTCTGGGAGGCAAAAGGGAAAAAGTTAGAATTAGAGCCCCCCAACCCCCCTTTTGGGGCTTTTGGGGATTTTAAAAGTTAAAAGTCTGAAAAAAAAAAAACCCCTTTCCCTGTATTTTTTGAGAGTCTTCTTCTAGCGGTGCTATGGTCTAAAAAAACCCCCCCCCAAAAAAGATCCTTTGTTGTGAAGAGCTGCAATTTCCCCCCCAAAAAACCGTTTTTTTTAAAAAAATAGTATTTTTTTTTTGCAAAAACTTATTTTTTTTAAAACTTTTTTTTTGGCTTATTTTGGGTTTTTAACCCCTTAAAAATTTTTTTTTTTAAAGGGTTTTTTTTAATTGTCGTGTCTACCTGTCGGAAGTAAAAGTTTTTCCCCCTTTTTAAAATTCAAATTTTTTTTCGCCTGTTAAATTTTTCCCCCCTCGGCCATAAAAACTTCTGAAAAATTTTTCAGCTGTTTTAAAAAGTTTTTTATCCGTTAAAGATTTGCTTATTTCGTCTTAATGAACAAAAATTTTTCTGTTTCTAGGGCCAAATGGCAGTGTGCTTTTTTTGTTTAGGCGTTTTTTTTTTTTAAAACAGCACTTAATTCATTTACACGGCGCCTAAACCTTGGGCCCCAAAGGCCCCCCAAGGGTAAAAAAAAGGCGGCGCCCCCCCCGGGCCCCAAATAGCTAAAAGAGCAACCCCTGACCCAGCCTTTTCGCTGCTAAGTTTAGGAAAAAAAAAATTTTAATTTAAAAAAAATTTTAAAAAAAAGTTTTTAAAAGGGGTTTGCATATTTTTTTCTTTTAAAATTTTCTTTTTCCAAAATCAAAATTTTTTTTTCCCCTTTTTAAAATTCGGGGGGTTTTTTCTTTAAAACCCCCAAAAGTTTAGCCTCCTTTTTTTTAAAATTAAAAAATTTTTTTTTTTAAAATTTTTTTTTAATTTTTTTTTTTTAAAATTAATTTTTACATTTTTTTTTATTAACCCCCTTTTGGCCCCCCCCTTTATCAAAAAAAGTTAAAAAACCCAAAAAAATCAACAAAATTTTTTAAAAAAAATAAAATTTAAAAAAACAATGTTAGTTTTTCTTTGTCCCAAAACCCCAAATGACTTTTTCAGGGGGAAAACAAAAAGTGTTTATTTAATTCCCCCTTTTTTTTTTAAAAAGCAAAAAAAAGGGGCCCCCGGGGGGGCCCCCCCCCAAGGTTTTTTTTACTTTTTTTTTGGGTTTTCCCTTGGGTTTTTAAAAATATTTTTTTTTGGCAAAACTAGGATTTTTGGGCTCCCCTTTGGGGTTATAAAAAAAAACAAAAAAGCATTGTCTTTTTTTTAGGCCGTGATTTTTGTTTTTGGGGTTTTAAAAATTTAAGCCCACGGTTTTCCCCCCCACCCCTTTGCTAAGGAAAAACTTTTTTCCCCAGCATTTTAAACAGGCCCCCCCCCTTTGGTTTTTTTTAATTTTTTTTTTTCTGTTTTGAATCCGGGGGCTTGGTAGCAAAAAGGGGGGCCTTTTTTCAAAGCTTTTTTTTTTAAAATTTTATTTTTTTACAAAAATTTTCTTTTGGGGCTTCGTTTGGGTTTAAAAATTTTAAACCCCGGGAAAAACAGGAAAACAACCCCCCCAAAATTTTTCCGTTTATGAAGTTTTTTTCGTGTTTTTTTAAAAACGTTTTCCCCCTTTTTTTCTTTCTCTTTGGGGAGGTTAAAGCTGGGGTTTTTGTTTTAATTTCTGTTCGTTTTGGGCCCCCTTTATTTTTTTTATTCAAAACTTTAAAAATTTTTGGGAAAATTTTTTTTTTGGTAAAATTTTTTGCGTGGGTTTTTTTCCCCCCCAAATTTTTGGGCTTTTAAACTTTTTTTTTTCCCCTTTTTTCCGGGCCCCGGAGCAATTTTTTAATATTTAAATTTTTAATTTTTAAAAAAAATTTTTAAAAAAAAAAAAATTTGGGAAAAGGGGGGGGGCCCCCGGGTTCCCCCGAAATTTGCGGGCTTTTTTTTTTAAACCCCCCTTTTTTTTTTTTTTTTTGTTTTATCTTTGTCCCCCCTTTTTTTAATTTTCATTAAACATTTTAAAAAATATTTTTTTTCCCCCTTGGTTTAAAAAATAAAGTTTTTTAACTGCGGGAAATTTTTAAAAAACATTTTTTTTTTGATTAAGAGCCCACAGAAACAAAGGCTGGCGACCAAAAAAGGGTAGTTTTTTACAAGTTTTCTTTTTTTTTAACAAGTCTTGTTGGCTGACGTCTCAATAATAAAAGTTTTTCATTTCCCTCAAAATCTATTTGGTCTAAACAGTGCTCGTTTGTCGCGGGAAAAACTAAAAATATTTTTTTCCCAAAAAACTTCCTTTTTTTGTAAACTTTTGTGCTTAATGGTTTGCAAAAAACAATTGTTTTTCGTAAAGAAACCCTTTTAATTGTTTTAAAAAAATCAATCAAGACGTTTTCCCACACCCATATCCCGCAGTAAGGAACATGCGGTTTTGGGCAAAATTTAAATACATTTTTTTTTTATTAAATTTTTTTGCTTTAAAAAGACGTCTTTTAGCCTGTTTTTTTCAATTTTTAGTGGCCAAACCATAAAAAACAGTTTTGTATTGGTGCTTTCCTCTGTTTTGTGAATATTTTTTTTATACCATCTTGCCCTACCCTTTTTCCATTCCAAAAACTGTTAAATTGTGGACTAAAACCAGCCAACCCATATTTATTTTTAAGTGTCTTCGATCTTACATCATAAAGGCGAAGTTTTTTACTACGCAAAAACGGGATTTTCTTTGCCCCCCTCCAGCAAAAACTTTCTTTTTCATCAATTTTTGGTGAGGAAAAGCCCGCGCCAATAAACGGGTAGTTTTTCCATTTATTGCAATCGACCTTCTAAATTTTTTGGTTATAAAACGTTTTGTTTTTTATAAAAGGGGGAGTTGTTCCTTCAGTAAAAAGAACAAAATTCCTTTTAAAGACTAAAGGGGGAAATTTTTTTGATGTATGTTCCAGGGGTTTTTCTGTTTGTTTCTATTTTTTTTTAGTGGGTGTATCCTTTCATAATAAATAATGTTTTTTTTTTTACGGGTTTTAATTGTTTGGCCTTGGGGGTTATAACAAATAAAAATCAAGAAAATGCCCTGACTGTTTTTTTTGTTCAGGATTTTCAGACAGAACAACGAACCGCTGGATTAAATGCACCCCAAAAAAAGTTTTTTTTTTTGTGGCCTTGGTAATATGGAATGCTTTTTTTAACGCTCAAAATCTGGGGGATGCAAATCTGTTGCAAAATGCTTTGCTACTGCCTATCTTAATATCCTTTGCCTCCCCAAAAAATCTGGTTGGGGGGCCTTTGGGTTTGTTTTTCCCTGATAAATTTTTTCTTTTTTTCTTTTTTAGGCACAGGTCAATAGAGGGAAAAATTTGTCTGCCCGTTTAGTAAAAAAGACTTCTCTGCCCCCTTTTTATTCCCCTAGTTTTTTGATGGCCTACCCCAAAATTTGCAACAACGTAGATTTTGGTTTTGCTATTTTAATATTTTTTTGAATGTATTTAGCGGGGCCTGGCTTAAAAACCTAGCGCCAAAATAGGAATTGATTTAAAAATTTGCCAGGTAAATTTGATGGGGTTTTTCACAATTACATCTGTTAACCTTTTAGCCGTGGGGGTTTCCCTTTTTTTTTTGTAGGATCGAGGTCAAACCCCTTTGATTCATTTTTTTAAAAAAAAAAAAGAATATAAAAAAAAAAATGGATAAGTTTTGACGCGATTGTCCTATTGAAGAAGAAGATGAAACAGAACTAGGCCCTTCATTTAAAAAATGAACTTGGGGGCGCACAGGCCCCAAAGGGTAGGATTAAAACAAATACGAATTTTAGATGAATTAATCATTTATAGCCATTGGGGGGGAGCAAACCGGGAAACCTTAAAGGGTTTCCCCAATTTTTAACAGATAAAAATAATCTTTTTATGTAAAAAAAAGTAAAAAAACCTTGTAGGGGTTATAAAAAACCAGCCCAACCCCCTTTTTTTTGCAGGAAATTCTTAGAGATCCCCTTTGCCCACGAAGGGGGATTAAACTTTTTTAAAGTTTTTTTGCCGAGGCTGTTTTTCTTTTAAAGATATGAGATTCCACGCAAACTGAAATGCAAAACATCTCTCTTTTCGTTTTTTGTCAAAAGCAATGAACTAATGCAGAATTGAGACGAGTTTTATGAACACAGTTAAAAAAATTGTGGTTTTTCCCTTTGTCAAAGAGAAGTGAGCTGAGCCTGAAAAAAAAACGGTTTTTTTAAAAATTGATGATCCTCCTTGCCTGAGATGTACCAGGGAACTTAAAGTGTATACGTGAATGGGGCCTTATGATTTTCTACGGAAATAAAAAGGCGAGCTAAAAAAAACTTGTCAAAAAAATTGGGGAGTTAGAGAGAGAGATAAGAGAAGAAAAAAAAAAAATGGCTGATGCAGATGATAACAATTTAGGGGCAAGAAAAAGGCTAGAATACAGGCGAAAATACAGGAGTTAATGCTAGAAAGGGCGGCCAGGTTAGAAGTGCTGTCTACTAACAGAGACAGCTAGCATCACAAACAAGCAGAAATCAGAGAAACTATAAACAGAATACTTTATGAAAATACTACATTAGCAGAAAGAATACGGATTCTGTTCAGAGAGCAGGGGATTACAATAGTTAGTATATTAACAGCTGTTGGGTTTGCTATCTCTACACTTGTTTATGCTTTAACAGGTAGTGCGCCAACAGGGCCAGTAGCGCCTCCAAGCCTCAGCCGGTAAAAGTTGGATTAGAAAACAAACTGCGCATCTAGCAAACCTATTAAAGAAGTTAGCAGCCAAAGCGCTTGATGCTCTGCCCGGCATAATTGGCAGTGTTGTTAGTTGGGTTTTGTCTACCATAGGCAAAGTGGCTGGTTATATGGCTGACCATCTGTGGACGTTAGGAGTGCTAGCTGCTGGATTAATTTTTAGTGAAATAAAGTATGGCTAATCCAGTAAAAGTTAAAAATACAACAAGGGCTGTCTTTTCACTAGTGTCTGTCGGGGTGAGGCACATCAACGGGTGGGGGGTCGCTTTCTGGGCTGCTTATAACTGGCGGGGGGTCGCTTTCTGCAGGTTCTGGGTTAGATACTTTTTTAAAATGGCTGGCGCGGGCCTTGTGTTTAAACCTTGATTGTGTCCTAAGTTTTTATCGTCTCCAGCTATGAGAATTTCATTATTATAATTCTGTATCATGCCAATCTGCAGTCTAAGGTCAGAAGGCAGCATGTATAAATCCATGACCTACAACAAAGTCAACCTTTGACCTAGCATGTGAAAGAACGTTTTGGTACCTTTGTATGCTGGCAGGCAAATCAACAGCAGAGTTAATAGCATCTTCTAAATTGGCTAGAAATTGTTTTCTGGCGTCAAAACCTGTAGATTGATCCACTATGCTAGACTTAGTCTGTGCTTGCGCTCCTAAAAGGCACCAAACGTATGTCCGTTTGGAGTCATTAAGCCTTTGCACTCCTGGCATTGTTAGGCCTTCACTTTCATCTAAGATAAATGTTGCCCAAGCATTAGGATGTTTTTGTTCTATTGACCCAATCTAACTTGGGAGTTTGACTTAAAAGAGGTGTGGCCGGGCCAGTATCAAAATTATATTCTCTTTTTGTACCCACAAATACAATGTGCCTAGCCCATGATTGCGGTCTAACTTTTGTCTAAAGTCAGTTGAAGGATTAATGTTAAATTCATTGCAGATTCTTTCATATGCATTATTGTCCATTGGGCTGAGAAATGGATTAAACGCGTTGTCATTGGGGAGGCGTACTTGTAGTTCAGTTAGTATTGCGTCTATACTGATAATAAACATGAAAGTTTATATACTGACCTTACTAAGAGGTTGGGGTGGTTTAAATGGTTTGCATATGAAACACCGCAGCCAGTGGTTGCGCAGTAAATGGCAAAAATTAACTGATTCTGGTTTAAAAAGCCATGGGGTGAGATGACCATGCTGATGGCACTCTGTCACTCTTTATTGGAGGATTTAAATATCTAGTTAGTGGGTTTACAAGTCTGACTTGGAAGCCATATGATTCGTCTACTGCAATGGTTAGTAAACTGAAGTCCAAAGATTGGGGTTATAAAAACGCTCCTACATTGTAAGTGGCACTTTCGTTATATTTAAAAGGTTCCATTTTTAATAGTTTTAAAATAGTTATAAAAAAATGTACATTTATATTAACCAAGCAAAACCAGCGTGTGTTCTTAAGTATCCAATTGACAATAGGCGCGGTAATAATAGGGTTGCCCTTAGAGAAATTGGTTTTAAAATAAAGTGGATTAATATATCTGAAAAAACTAAGAATAACTGGGTGGGTGTTAAGGACGGACAAGGTAATGTATTAAAGCATTTAAAAATACCTGATGGTTACTACAACTTTTGTTCTTTAAAAGAAGTATTTGGCAATTTTGGCATTCGGTTAAAAATTAATGAGGCAATCTTATAATTACTATGCACTTTCCAGAAGAAAGAAGGGAGTACGTTTTTCCTAGAAGCCTTGCGCGAATTTTGGGCTTTCATGATAGCGGTGAAACGTATCATATTAAAACACATATGTACTTAGAAAGTGGTCTTTATGAGTATGTAGGTAGTAGACCATCTGATTTTCTAATTAACCCAATGCTGTATGTCTATTTAGAAGAGTTAAAAACAAATACTAATTTGTTTAATGGCCATCCAAACTACAGTTCTAAGAGTGCTGCCGTCAATTAAGACGGGGTTTTGCGATTATCAGTTATACAGGTTTGGTGGAGACAGTCAATTTAAAGAATTAGTTAATTTAGACATAAATTCTTTAAATGTAAAATAACTAATCAAGATGGAAGGTTTGTTGTTTGTTCTGATTTATTAATGGTGCTGGAAGTAGAAGAACGTACTGTGAGCCATTAGATTTTTATGCTATGGGGAGAGAATGTAAATATACGGGTTCACGATCACCAAATCTTATCTAGCACGTAAGCCCCCATTTTAATGTACCGATTACGTCGATTTTTGGAGGTTTTTGCGTGTTAATTTTGTTTAGAAAACAGGTGTTAATTTTGGCAAAAAGTAGCATGAGATGGACGTGATTTGTATGTGAAAAGGGGGGTTTTCGTGCAAAATAAGATGGGTGGTCGTGAACCCGTATATTTACATTCTCTCCCGTGAACCCCGTCTGCCAGCTGCCCAGGAATAACTTCTTGTTTATTTGTTGACGTCACTCCGTTCTGCACCAGTCCGTGTTTGACTACATCCGAGTACGATCGACTGTCACTTTGTTTTGGTCCCACCACCATTTTTCCCTTTTGAAAAAATGCTCTTTTTCCTTCTCTTTTTGCCTTTGCAACTATTTGTGATTGTGCTTTTGTTAGATCATTAGAAACAGTTATACCAGACTCTTTCAGTTTTTCTCGCAGCTCCCTATTCTTGATGATGAACATTTTGTCACGCCACCTGGCAAATCGTACTATCATTGGTTTGGGCTGGCCCTCCACAGCACGGCCTGTTCTATGTGCTCTGACAATGTCCTCTGAATCCCACACTCTGACCCCACCACCACTGTTCAGCACATCAACAACAGCAGCTGCACACGTGTCGAAATTCTCGTAGTTTTCGCGTTGTGCTATACCGTACATTCGCAAGTTATCCCTACGTGAGAAATCTTCAAGTCTGTCTGCGTCGATTTTAAGCTTTTCTATTTCTTTCTTAATTCTTGGACTACCCGTGAAAGTCTGATCGTCTCTACTCTGGTTTCATCTGACTCTTCGTACATCTGTTGCATGTTTAATGTCACACCTGACACTGTCTCTGCCAACTGACTGTGGTCTTCTAACCTGTCACAGCGACTGTTGATCTCCTCACACTCCTTCTTCACTAGTCCTAATTCAGTTTTGATGTGCTGAAGATCACCCCGGATCAAACTGGTTTGTTCGTTGAATTCTTGTTTGAGGGACAGCATTAGTGTGTTCATTGCCTGCACAGAGGCAGAGAATGAATCGGACACTGAACTTTCCACTTTCTTTCCGTTGTCACTGTGAGAGAGAGAGAGAGAGAGAGAGAGAGGAGAGAGAGAGGAGAAGAGAGAGAGAGGAGAGAGAGAGAGAGAGAGAGAGAATCTATAACTTCATGTGACTTATGAATGTCAGTGTGTGTCAACTACTCAGGGGTGTGTGGTGTGTGTGTGTGTGTGTGTGTGTGTGTGTGTGTGTGTGTGTGTGTGTCCAAAGTGAGGAAAGTACTTTCAGTAGTGATGTAGCAGTGTGAAAGACAAAGACAATTATTGAATGAATGTCAGTGCGTGTCAGCTACTCGGTGTGGAGAGAGACAGAGAGAAAGGTGGGCCTAAGATATGAGGGTAAAGGAAGGCATGGGGGGGGGGGGGGGGGGGGGGCGGAACGGGCAAAGAACATATCTGCCGTGCGGCGTTGCAGCCGCTCGGCGATGCGCTTGTTATTGCTGTGCCTAGTTCATGCTACAATTGTACTTAGGCTTGCTGATGTTGCACTTAGCGTAATGTTTTATCCCACCAACATTCAAGTAAAGGGTGACGTCACCACATTTTTGTCGATCAGGAAGGATAACTCCCAACATGTTTTTTTAGGCGGAAATCGACCATTACACAGTGCTATTATCATGACTGTCAGTGAA
>CM065723.1:54839423-54851923 GCA_033310375.1 Conus canariensis
CGCTGGGTAGCTTGACAATTTGTCCAAACTTTTGAAGGTCTTGATTGTGCGAATTTTTTCTCGCACAGACCGCTGACCAGGAAGGCCGTTTTGCTTTTGGAACAACAGCGGCAGAATGTCACTTCGCTCATTTAATCTCTAAGTGGTTTTCTTCACTTTTTGCCTTTAAACGTATTCTTTATACCTCGGTTTCAAAGTGAGGTAACAGCAGGCGGAAATTCAAACAAACTTGAAAGATTTACTGTTCCGCCGAACGAAAGAGACAAACAAACTACAAGACAAAACACGAGGCAGTTTGAACTGTACATCCATTGTGCGCCCAATTTGAGGAGATAAGTGATTGTTCGTTCTTCGTTTTCATTGTCTTGAATATTGTTTGTCTTGCCTGAAGAAGACCAAAGAGGTCGAAACGCGTCGTGTTTTGTCTTGTAATTTGTTTCTTTCGTTCGGCGGAACAGTGAACCTTCTTTTAGGTCTCTGTATACATATATATATATATATATATATATTTTTTTTTTTTTTTTTCTGACGCTTACAGATTATTCTCAATTTTGTGTGAATGAGCGGACGCGCGCGTGCGCGCGTGTGAGTAAGTGTGTGTGTGTGTGTGTGTGTGTGTCTTAAGTGGTGGCACGGGTGTGTTAGGGAGTTAGGGAGGAGAGGGTGGGGAAGATATTGAGCAGGGGCGGGGCGGGGGGCGGGACGGGGGAGAGGGAGCATGGAGTACGGGGAATCTGGGGCAAGGGGAGTGACGTGCATGGTGGAGGGGAAGGGGGGACGGAAGGGAAGATTGGTCTAGCAAGGTCACTGCATCTGGTTCCATGGCCATATTAATTCAATGTAATGTTCTTCATCTCATGTCAGTGGATCTTCACATAATCAAAGTCTGATGTATGTGCCCCCTCCTCTCCCATGTTATTAAGAGCAGCACCGCAGCATTACAGATATATCCCAAACAGAGCATTATGCGTTTATTTTCGACACTTTTGTTAATTAATAAGAAATACGTGTAATGTCATTAATGCATGGAGTACGGAATCCTCAGCAAAGAAAGGGCATTTGCAAAGGAAAACGATTTCTGTAAAGTAACACTGTAATGCACCTTTCCCCACAGATGAATAAATACGTACCATAGTATCGTCTGCTGTACGCCCGTGAAACAGTGAGAACTGGGTCAGCGTCTGTTTGCACCATCTGTGCTCACTGTGAGAGAGAGAGAGAGAGAGAGAGAGAGAGAGAGAGAGAGCACGATAAACAGCATCTTCTCGAGCGTGGGAATTTTTACTGAAAGCGCGTGCTAGCTGAACTGGCTGTTACGGACAGCACGTGCCCATGCACATGGCTGTCATGTGGGAAGTTGGCGACATCCCTCCCATGTCTCTTCTCTGCTACATCGGCAGGTGAGTATGCATTGCTGTTAGCTTACGGTACTTTTCCGTTGGTGATGTGAATCAGCGCATCTTGTTTTTGTTGTTGTTGTTGTTGTACCCTGGTTAAAAGACTCCAGGGATCATCCAAACAGCCGAAGTATTTGAACACTATGGTACAAATGCATCAGCTCGGGATGAGAGTGCATTTGATATTAACTCACTTAGGACGGACAGTTCTGTCCCTTGTTTTTCCCTGTGGACGGGCCATTTGTTATGGTTAGTTAAAAAAAATCACCAAAAATACAAAACCAGAGATAATTCAACATTTTCAGGAAGTATTATTCATAAACTGTGTTAGTAGAATACAAAAGAATAAACTTCCCACTTTCATATGATTTCTTGTGCTTGAGGGTGAAAAAATGTCCAGTTTTTTTCAGGTGCATCACAACACTCTTGCACAGAGTCAGTGGGTCCATGGCTTCACATTCAGCAGAAAAAGTCAGTAGGCTAAATACACTAAATGAGTTGGAAAAAAAGGTAGATACACTCCAGGAAACTAAATAAGATAGATAAATCACATGCCTGCTATGCACAAGCTAACTTGGAATAATGCAAAAATGGGGGCGTGGCACTCAGCTGACACACAAAGGCCAGAAGTACCAGAAAAAGGAGGCACTGTCGGAAAAAACTCGGATCTTCGCGCCAGTCGCGTAAAGGAAACCAGTGAACTCTTGCTCACTCAAATCTTTCGCGGCACGCAAACGCTCCGTTCGCGTGGCGAAGTGGCCCACCCTCACCTTCATCATCACTGAGGTCCACAGACGAGTCGGTGTCAATTTCCTCTTCTCCTCGAAACCTTGATGGCGTTCGTTCGTACTGAAGCGTTACGTCATCGGAAAAACGCTATAGCGTCTGTTCTTGACAAGAGAGTTAAGCAGTTGTAGAGCAGATAGACTTGGGGAAGGCGAAAACTGGTGATGGGGAGGGGGGAAGGGGAAGCTTAGGATGGAGGTGGAGAGAGAAGCGAGAGGCGGGGAGGTGTGTGTGTGTGTGTGTGTGTGTGTGTGTGTGTGAGGGGGGGGGGGGGGGCAAGCGTTGAGGAGGGGCCAAGCGTTGAGGTGTGAGCCGTGAGTGAGCCAGTGTTTTCCTCATTCTTTTATCGCGGTTGTTTTGGGCGACGTGGCGTCGCTGATCCCAGAGCCTCTAAAACCCGGCAGTGTTTGGCTGTCGGGAACACAGATCTCACTGCCGTTGAGTTGAGTTGCTCGGGCTGGTTCGCTGTGGCAAGACGTAGTGCTGGTACGTGTGGCGTTTGGTCTCTGTCTGTGTCTCTGTCACTGTCTGGTCTGTCTCTCTCGTGTCTGTCACTGACTGCCTGTCTCTCTGTTCCTGTCTCTGTCTGTCTGGTTTGCTGCGGCAAGACGTAGTGCTGGTACGTGTGGCGTTTGGTCTCTGTCTGTGTCTCTGTCACTGTCTGGTCTGTCTCTCATGTGTCTGTCACTGACTGTCTGCCTCTCTGTTCCTGTCTCTGTCCGTCTGTCTGTCTGTCTGGTTTGCTGTGGCAAGACGTAGTGCTGGTACGTGTGGCGTTTGGTTTCTGTGTCTCTGTCACTGTTTGTTCTGTCTCTCATGTGTCTGTCACTGACTGGCTGTCTCTCTGTTCCTGTCTCTGTCCGTCTGTCTGTCTGTCTGGTTTGCTGTGGCAAGACGTAGTGCTGGTACGTGTGGCGTTTGGTTTCTGTGTCTCTGTCACTGTTTGTTCTGTCTCTCATGTGTCTGTCACTGACTGGCTGTCTCTCTGTTCCTGTCTCTGTCCGTCTGTCTGTCTGTCTGGTTTGCTGTGGCAAGACGTAGTGCTGGTACGTGTGGCGTTTGGTCTCTGTGTCTCTGTCACTGTTTGTTCTGTCTCTCATGTGTCTGTCACTGACTGTCTGTCACTCTGTTCCTGTCTGTCTGTTTCTATCTGTCTGTCTGTCTGTCTGTCTGTCTCTCTCTCTCTCTCTCTCTCTCTCTCTCTCTCTCTCTCTCCTCTCTTCTTGCCTGTCTGTTTCCATGTGTCTGTATGTCTGTGTGTCTGACTCTCTCTCTCTCTCTGTACCCATGTTTAGTCACAGGAATGTATATGACTAGGCACATTTGCAGGCACGCGTGTTTGTGTGTTCGTGTATGCTTGAGTGTATATTTGTACACACACACACACACACACACACACACACACACAACACACACACACACACACACACACACACACACACACACACACACACACACACACTGAATGTGTGAGTGTGTGGTCGATAGTGTATCGGTTTGGGTGTATAAAACAATGAATCACCGAGCCCGGCATGATTTTGCATGATTGATTTGCTCCTACGGAGTTTGACAGAGGCTTTCTACGTGATCAGAGTTGAGCAGAGAGATATTTGCTCCTGTATCACCATTTTGTGAATGTGTCAGATACTGTCATACATCATGGACATTTTGCTCTTTTGTTATTGACTCTGATTTTGTCAGTGCTTTTTTCTTTTCTTTTCTTTTCAAATGTAGTACTGCTTGGGATTCTGTTCATAATGCTGCTGTTGTTTACGTCCCTTCTTGTGTTTTGTTCTTTGCTGTTTTCGTTGGTTATATTATGACAGAAAATGATAACCCTTGGCTTTCTGGAGGTGGATTTAGAATAGGTCATCTAAATATCAGTCATACTATTCATAAATGAAATTTCGTCAATCTCATTTTAATTCTGAAGAACATGTTCACATACTTTGGATTTTCTGAATCACAATTAGCTCCATTCATATTTAGCAGTGACATGTCAGTTCCAGGTTAATTTCTTGATGTGAAGAGATCCTGTTCAAAGAAGAAAAACTGATTTGATAGTGTGTGTCCATCGGTCAATGCCGGGTTTAAAAGAATCGATTTCAGGAACGACATCACGTAGAAGGTATGTGGACTGAAATTCTACTGAAATATACCACCCGATTGTCGTAAGTTTGCTGTGAAGGCATCCGGCTGAACATGCCAACCGGTTTGACAGCTTTATTTCAGTTTCAAAATGAAGTGACCTCAGGCGGAAATTGAAACAAACTTATTTTGCGTTCAATTTTGAGGAGATAAGTGATTGCTCGTTCTTCGTTTTCGTTGTCCTGAATGTTGTTTATCTTGCCTGAAGAAGACTACGGAGGTCGAAACGCGTCGTGTTTTGTTTTGTAAATTTGTTTGTCCCTTTCGTCCGGAGAATAGTATATTTTCTTTTAAGGTAGCTTTACATCAGTGATGGAGAATGGTTATGATCGAGACAAAGAAATTAGAATGTTTGGCGATTTTATTATTGATTAAATTTAAGACAAGTAACCATTGGACCCAAACATTCGAATCATTCGGTCTGTTGCAGTTAATTAAAAGTCACCTACTCGAGTAACCGACTCATCTGAAACATTGATCATGTATACGTTATCAGTTCGGAAACGATCTTAGAATTAGTTGTTCCTGCATATTGGTTACAGGGTGTCCAGTTCCCAAGTTAAATCATAACATAATCATATTTAGAACTTCTCCACATTCGATAGTGACAGTTTTCTCTAATAGACCACGTGTATCAGTAAACAGATCCAAAATCAGGCTTTGGAAGTATGGCAAAACATTTTCTGTAACGCATACAATAAGCATACCCTTCTTCAAACTAATAAGAGTCAAACATCGGATGAAACCACACCAGCTGACAAAAGAAATACAGCGCGCTGTATATCAAGGGAATATCTGTTAAGAAATGGTTTTCGCGAAGAATATAAAATGCAAAGAAATAAAGTGAAAACTCCCCTAGAGCAGGAAAGAAAGAAACATTCTGGGGATCTTGGTGATAAAAAGAAAGACGACAAATCTGTTGGGAAAGACATTTATGGATTAAGAAAAATACTGACCCTGTATCAAGCTTCACCAAAAATATTTCAGCAAGTGAACTGAGCTACCACTTTGGCACTGCAGCAAAATCAAGTAAAAGATCAAAAGGATTCATTAAAATAGAAAAGATCTACAAGAGTTGCAGTTGTACTGCTTAGAAAAAGAACAACCATTTAACGTCAGACATTGGTACCATAAATGATCATGGTGTTTTCTATTCTTTCATACGATTAAAGCAGACAGCAACTCGTGGTAGTGACGGAATGGACGGGAAAAAATCTTAAAATGCCCGAACCTGTTATAGCAGAAACTCTTACTTATATTTACAACCTTTGGATAAACAGTGCTCTCTGAATGCTTAAAAAAAAAAAAAAAAAAAAAAAAAATCAAAAATTATACCATCGTACAAATCAGGAAAGGTGGCTGGTTCATCCCGTTGTCGACCTATTTCCATTTGATCTGTTCTTTCAAACCCATTAGAACAACACATCCGTGTCCTCTTTCATATACAAACAAATATTAATTACTACATCCCAGTCAGTCTTGATTTAGAGAGGATCATTCCTGTCAAAGTGCTCTCACCAAGTTAGTCAATCGATAACAATGACTTTTAAACATAAACAACAAGCAATTCTCTGGAGTGCTTTTGATAAATTTTGCCAAAGCTTTCTACGTCATTGATCATGGGCGTTTCCTCAGAAAGTTAGTTGTCTATCGACTATCCTCCGACACCATGGCATTGATTTCATCTTTTCTTTCTAACAGATGATGATAAGTTAAATACCCGTCAACAACATTAATTCCCAACAACTTAAGTGTACAAGTACCGGGTCCTCTGTTGCCACCATTTTATATTAATGATGTATTTCTACCCTTAAAAGGTAATTGTGAAATGTTTGCTGCTGACACAATTGAAATAAAGAACTCTTGTTGGCAGATTTATCTTAAAATGGAAAAAAAAAACATTAAAAAATTAGTCTTCTTAGCAAATGGACACAACTCAATCATATAGCACTTCACTCTCATAAAACTGAATTTGTGTTGATAACAACAAGGCGAAAATGCCAAAACCTAATTCAAGATGTGACCATTCTTGATATTTCCAGCAAAAACACTAAAGAGGTTTCCAATCATAAGATGTAAGTAATAACTTCTGACAGTAATCTATCCTGGTCAAAACGGTTAAGAATTCTTTCCACAAGTCTTGCCATAAAGCTATATTAGTTCAAAAATAAAGAATTTTTCAAATCATTGCGCCAGGAATTTTATTTATTGCTACAGTCAAGCAAATATTGACTATGTCTCCATACTCTGGAATTTAGCCAGCAATAATTTGTATAAACAAGTAACTAGCATCTGTAAAGGAGCTGTCAAAATACCAGCTAATGAACCGCCACTAACAAACTCTGATTATAAACAGGCAGCTATCCTTCCACTCAACACCAAACTTTTGTTCATTTAAGGGCTTTTCATGCATAGAATACTCAATTGCAATGTTCCCCTCCAGCTAAGAATTATATGTTTGCGTTTAATAGTAATCCACATTCACATAAAATAGATTTTCATTTCCCACATTAAATTCTGTATAAATCAATCTTTGCTTATGTGGGAGGTTGGCTATGGAACCATATCCCAGAAAATTAAAACAAAATCAAAAACAAACGCAAAAAAAAAAAAAAAAAAAAAAAAAAAGGAAAAGAAACGAAATAAAGCAAATGTTAACAGATTCAAATCTTGTTTTCGAGCCTACTTGAGGAGTCTTTCAAATCTAATTTTGTGTTAACCTAAAATGTTCTGATAAAATCTTATCTTTCCCTATATTTTCCTCACAATCCCCTCTTCTTCCGTTCCCCTGTCCCTTTCGTCTCTCTCTCGCCCCACCACCTTTCCCCATTCCCTCTTTCTGTGTGTCTCACTTGCACATAAATTAATCTGTTGTGTAAAGATATAATTTTTTTCTTGGCCCCGGAGGGATGGAAGTCAAAAAAACTATTACCCCTATTTCATTATCCTGTGTAAATACGATTCATTCGTTTGTTTGCTCGTTCGTTCAATCAATTGATCATTCCTCTCTCTCTCTCTCTCTCTCTCTCTCTCTCTCTCTCTCTGTGTGTGTGGTGTGTGTGTGTGTGTGTGTGTGTGTGTTACGCACGCGCGCGCATTTGTCTCTTTTTTCAGTCATTTAAAAAGTCTGCATAATGCTTTTAGTCTTTCAGCAACTTTTTTCCTCTCCACACTTTCGTTTTGTTCCATTTTGCTACCCTTCGCTGGCTGCTTCGGGGGTGCTGTTGCATTCTCTTTTGAACCCTTGGTGGTGACAACACCACAGAATTATGGACTGTGGTGTGTCTCTATTTGACACCAAGAGCACAGACACAATCAGCCGTGTCTGCCTGATGAGTCCGATCCAGCGGACGAAAGGCCTAGGAACAGGCAATACAAATAAATGTGCCTTCGAGAGGGATTGCGATGGTTCCCTCAGGTGGCTAGTGAAGGGTTTCTCATATTTTTAATATATTCCCCCCCATTTTCTTCATCTTCAATTTTTTTTTTTTTTTTTTTTTTTTTGTTCTCTTCTAAAATTTCAAATCTTTGCCAAGTCATTACTATAATGACTGAAGAATTGTTAGCCTGCACTTGTTTTCCCCCACTACTTAATTGTTCATTTAAAAAGACTGTCTTTTATTTATCTTATCATTGTTATTGTTATTACTGTTCGTTTTGTTTTGTTGCGCTCACGTCGATTTTGAAGCAGAACATGACGTGCACTAGTGCAAGACAATACTATTTAGAGAGTAAAGTGAAAGACAGGTGCACATGCGAAATTGTATGTACAATTTGCCGTCAGCTGCTGTACCAATTCATTCGTTTGTTTGTTTTTAGCTTTTTTGTTTGTTTGTTTTGAGAAAGAAGAGAGAGAGAGAGAGAGAGAGAGCTCGGTATAGGCCAACACCAAAAGTAGATCAAAGTTGATGATTATGAGTTTGTCAACATCAAATGCAGGTCTGAATCACATGGACCATGTGTGTCACCCACCTTTATGTTGCCAATAAAGTTTTCCCTTATCTCAGAAACAGCGAGTAGGGAATTCTGCTGAACACACTATTTCTTCGTGCAAATCTCGTAATGATGTACTGACCAATTTTTTTTTAATCCAAATTTTGGCCAGCGGTAAAATCTAATTTCATTAATTGATATTTAACAATTAACATTTATTTAGGATTAGATCACTATCCAGATCATACAATGGGCGTTTTAGAACGCAAAGAATTCAGTTTTCCAGTGTATGCAAACACACAGGAAGTGCAGTCTTTTCTATTGGTGGTAAAAATCAAGGTCTGTGTAGTCAACTGAAAGACGCCAATCCTAAACTGTGCCCAAAAATAGTTTCAGTGTTCCAAACAGTCTTAGTATTGGGCTCTTTTATAAACACCATTTCCACTCGAGGAACTGAGCAGACGTGTTTTCGTTACGCTCTCTAGCCTGGTCTATAGTTCACAATGGAGTATAGTCACAACTTACCTTCCGTAACCAGGAAGTGAAGGTTGAAGCACTTTATGTGTGACCTGAGTGACCTGTTTTGTGAAGTGTGTGACAATGAGGATTTACACATATACCACGCAGAATTTCGTGTTGACAAGACATCAGTATGAGCACCTCTATCTCTAAATACTTCATTAAGATGCGATCCAAAGGAAAATGTTTTTGTTCCTGCTTAGTTAGTGATATTTCAGCAGATCCGGAAACGACCAAAGTAAAAGAACAGAAGAAAAGTAAATAAGCTCAGTGCTGTTGAAAAGAAAGACATGTCATGCAAGAGAAGTTAGGAGAGGTAAACAACAAACGTACCCTGTCGGCTCCTACTCAAAAAGATATCAGGCAAATCAAATTTGATATCGGCGAACTGGACACGAAGGTCATGGGACGGATCATTACGCTGGAAGGAGTTGAGTTTGAACTGAAGATTGACAGGGACAAGCCCCACAGTGAAGTAAATCGTTTCAAAGAAGAAAATAAAGTTCTACGTCAACAGCAAAAGAGAGAACTTGTCAACAGCAAGTTGATTCCAAACGACGTGGAAGAACGTGGGTGTCTCTGGAAGTTTCGGGCCCATGGCATGAAGTAGGAGCCACAGAGAAAGGTGGAGACTGTAGCAGTCAGTCAGAAAATGTACAGAGGACATAGAGATTGCACACCGCTCAGGTCCACCTGGCACTGGCAGACCACGACCCATACTGGAGAGATTCTTCTCACGTCAGAAGAATGTGTGTGTGTGTGTGTGTGTGTGTGTGTGTGTGTGTGTGTGTGTGTGTGTGTGTGTGTGTGTGGGCGCTGGGGAACAGGAAAGACCTAAAACAAAATGGCGTGTCAGTATCCGAGGATCTTACGCACGCCAATAACAATCTCCTGGTAAAAGCGAATAAACATCCAGCAACACTCTCTGGTTGCTCCTCCAATGGGAGAAGTGGTGGTTAAACTTTAAAATGGCATGACGATGAAACTGGATCTTAACACTGATTTGGTTGCAGTTTCCTCAAATGCCATGGCTTTATAAAAGTTTACAAACATCGAAAGAAAAAAAAACCCACAAAGCTGCTATGTTAGACTGTTTTACAATGGCATACGCATGGGTGGATTCACTAATGCTTTGTGGGTGTGTCTGTGTACGTGGAGGCTTTGGGGTTAGTTTATTTATAGCAGGTATCACATCAGTGTATGTATAAAGTCAAAGTGTTGTCCCTATATCTTTCTGTCTCTCTGTCTGACTGTAAGTCTGTCTGTCTGTCTGTCCGTCTTTGTCTCTGTTTTCTCTGTCTGTCTCTCGCTCTCTCTGTCCTCGAGCAGTAGTGCACTCTTTATTCTGGCATTTGCTCTACTTTCTTTCCCTATATTTAAAAAGAATTTTGATTTTTTTTTTCGCCCTAATCAATCCATCTTATCCTGGTTCTTGTCATTGCGCTTTGTGTTTTTAGCTTTCATATAATTCTAACTGCAGACTGATGGAATGCCTCATCTCTTGCAACTCAGCATTGTCCGGATCTCGGCTGAGCTCTGAATCACATTCGTTTAACTGGTCGAAGAGATGACTTTTTGCGTTTTTTTTGTTTTGTTTTGTTTTTTTATCTGCTCTATATTTGCTGTATTCTGTCGTATCATCCTTTATACTTTCTGTTTATCAATTCCCATCATAACTGTGCATCAGACTCCTTAAAATCGTCAACTGACCTGTCAATTACTCCATTCATGAACTGTACAAAATCTTCTTTACAGTGCGTTGTTGAACTTCGAGTAACCAGGTCCTCTCTCTATATCCGAACATTTTAACTCCACATACACGTATCTATGGTCAGAGTTAGGCACGGAGTTCATATAATAGTCTACTATATCATTAAACACTGTGTTAGATGTCAGCACATGATCGATACGTCATGCGGCAAAGTATTTTTTTTTCTTCTTGACCATGAACATTTTTTAATATCTGGATTAAATATCATCCACTTGTCATTCAAGACTTACGAATTCGTACGGTCGTTAAATGTATGTACTGCATTGCTTGGATGTTTGTTATCCACTAATAATATCTAACATACAATCTAGAACACAGTTAAAAATCACCGCACACCAACGCACATCCTCGTTTACTTCTAGAAGTTCCCGTTGCAGTTTCTGAAAGAAAGAACGTTTCTCTCCCATTTCGTTTAGGGCATAAGTGTTGTATAAAACCATCGGACCATTGTCAGTTTCTGTTTTTATACTTAGCATTGTGTCCTTTTCTCATTCTTTTTTTCCTTTTTTTTTTTTTTTTTTTTTTTTTTGAGAGTTGTGACTCTACACTGACATCCTTTTATTATCAAACTAACGACACCTTGACAATGATTTGTACCTTCGCAGTGACATAATTACCCTCCCATTCCATTTACCGTGCTTCGTGTACATTTTCAGTTACGTAGGTTTCTTTTTCTTGTAAACATGTGGCATGCACTGGACGAGCATCATCAGTTTGGTTGGGCAGCGTCCAAGATAGTCAAAATCGCTAAATGCAGCATTTGAAAATTGCCTGGAATATACACAAATTCCGAATACTGCATGTATGGTTCACAAACGACTCGAAGGAATGCGTAGAAATAAATCATTCACAAAGACTTACAGACGTAGAAATTTGTCTTTCAGAAAGACTGGCAGACGTAGAAATTTAGCTTTCAGAAAGACTGGCAGACGTAGGAATTTGTCTTTCAGAAAGACTGGCAGACGTAGAAATTTAGCTTTCAGAAAGACTGGCAGACGTAGGAATTTAGCTTTAAGAAAGACTGGCAGACGTAGGAATTTGTCTTTCAGAAAGACTGGCAGACGTAGAAATGTCTTTCAGAAATAATTGCAGACGCAGAAATGAATCATTCAGAAAGACTTACAGACATTGGAATATTTTATGTGTGCAAACGTTTTCGCTCTGTATACGAAGCCAGAACATGTTTACAATTAATTTCGACAGACACTCATTTTGACTGTGATATGCCGTATGGCATTTCGAAGTTACTGAGCATCGCTACCACAACAATACACACGTTCGGTCGGATTTCTTTTAAAAGCGAAGATGAAATACTTAGTGGTTCGTGCCGTCCTGTTTGAATAACGTACGAAAACATAATGAATATCTTTCAAAGTGTGATAACTATCGTAAACAGTGTAGACAGAGAATGCGAATTACAATTAAAGATAGAAAGAATTGTACGGAACGTACAGATTCTTTTTATGGGATGCGTTTCAGCGATATCTGTTAATGCGTCATCTATTGGTGTATTATCATCCACTCATGAGGGGCAATGGCCTTAAAGTGAATAAAGAACTCTCTCTCTCTCTCTCTCTCTCTCTCTCTCTCTCTCTCTCTCTCTCTCTCTCTCTCTCCTCCTCTCTTCTTCTTCTTCTTCTTCTTCTTCTTTTTTGATGACGACTTTCTTTTGTTGTGATCTTACCATCTGTATTTTTGGAAATCGTTGTCTTGTGTTTGTTTGATTTCCTCCGGATTTTTTTTTTTTTTTTTTTTTTTTTTTGACGGGGAGAGGCGGGGGTGATGTTGGGAGGGTTGAAGAGGGGGAGTGTGTGTGTGTGTGGGGGGGGGGGGGGGGAAGGGGTACTTATGTGCCGTTTTAAATCATGTTAGCTGGAGTGTTCCGAAAGCTGAGCGGCAAGAGCGACGGATGCTCAATGTCAGGGTCGCTGGTTCCAATCCCGCCT
>CM065723.1:54859423-54874423 GCA_033310375.1 Conus canariensis
CCCTGTACTATTTTCTGTGTTTATTAATGAGTTAGCATTACATGTGAATAATAACGGAAAACATGGCGCTGTGCTCTCACGTACTGTATTTGAGTTGTTCATTCTTCTAGTGGCAGATGTTTTATTGTCAGAAACGGTTATAGGGCTGCAGACACAGCTAAATAACTTGCAACATGCTGCTTCTTCGCTTCAATTGAAAGTCAACATAAATAAAAGTAACATAATTGTATTTTGGAAGGGAGGTTATCTAAGTATAAGAGAACGATGGCTGTATGATGGTGTGGTAATGCCTATAGTTAATGTTTACAAGTATTTGGGAATACTTATCTCCACTCGTCTGAGTTTCACTGCTGCCTGTAAAGATCTTGCCAGTCGAGCGAAAAATGCATTGTTGAGTATAGTTCAGAAGCTATATACTCTAAATAACAATTCCTTTGAACTGTTTATAAAACTTTTTGATACGCGTGTCCAGCCAGTACTGCTATACGGATCAGAAATATGGGGGTTAGACCAAGCCGCTGTTCATTGTGAGTCAGTTCATTTATTTGCTCTTAAAAAGTATTTAGGCGTAGATCTGCGTACTCCCAACGATTTAGTACATGGTGAAACAAACAGATTTCCCACGTATGTTAATGCTGCGGTTAACTGCCTTCGATATTGGTTTAAGCTATTACATATGGATGAACATAGGTTACCCAATATAGCGTATAAAATGCTGTATGATTTAGATGCTATGGGAAGGAAGAACTGGGTTTCAAATGTGCGTGTTTGTTTATATAGCAATGGTTTTGGTGACGTGTGGTTAAATCAAGGTGTAGGAAATGAAAATCACTTTATAGCAATGTTTCGTCAGCATTTGATTGACTGTAGATGGCAAAACTGGGATAACCACATCTACACTAGTGAAAGATTTCATTTGTATAGAACGTTTTGTAATACCCATGACTTGAAGCAATAACTGCAAGCAAATATGGACCGAAAACTGAAGCATACAATGACTAAGTTTAGACCAGGTATATCCGACTTGAATGTGCATCGTTTTAGATATAAATGTTGTAATGATTGCGATCTGATGTGTCCATTATGCCAGATGTCTAAAGAAGATGAGATACACTTCGTTCTTTGTTGTCAAAGGTTGAAGGAAATAAGAGAAAAGTTGTTGGAGCCTAAATATTATCGACAACCTAGTTTATTTAAACTAAGTCTACTCATGGCATGCACTAAACCTGACGTTGTACGAAATTTATCGTTGTTTTTGTATAAAGCTTTTAAATACAGAGAAATAGCTACTTCATAGTTTTGCATGATGTGCCTGCCATAGCCATAGCCTTCTATATTGCATGATGAAGTGGTATACCTGTACGTTTACCCCATCATGAGGGGCTGAGGCCTATATGAATAAACATTCATTCATTTTGTCTCTCTGTCTCTGTCTCTGTCTGTCTGTCTGTCTGTCTGTCTGTCTGTCTGTCTGTCTGTCTCTCTCTCTCTCTCTTTCTGTGTGTGTGTCTCTCTCTCTCTCTCTCTCTCTCTCTCTCTCTCTCTCTCTTCTCTCTCTCTCTCTCTCTCTCTCTCTCTCTGTGTCTTGGTCTCAGGATTAATTTCTGTATAACGCAACGATAATGCCAGTGAAAGAAGAACACAGACAAGAAAAACAATTATTAATAAAAAGATATTAACGAAATAGAAAATAACTTAGATGCTCATGCTCTTGATAATCTCCAAGAGAAAAAAAACCAACAACTTGGAAGAAATAGAAATAAAAGGCTCGAAGGAATGCTGGTAAGATCAAGAGCCTTGTGGCTAAGGGATGGCGAAAAGACAAGCAGGTATTTTTGTAACTTGGAAAAAAGAACTTCATTACAAAACATATGTTATGTACAAAAAAATGATGGTGAGACTATATTGATGACAGGGGTATCCTAAAAGAAACACAAGCTTTTATGAAAGCCTGTACAGGAGAGGGAGAGTCATGATGTTGATTACATAACCTTATTTTTATGCTCCGAAACTTGACGAAGTAGATAAAGAATTTCTGGAAGGGGGATTACGTATGCTGAGGCATATGCTGCTCTGAAAGAATGAAAAACAATAAAAGCCCGGAAGTGACGGCTTTACTACTGAATTTTATAAATTCTTTTTTCGTGACATTGTATTTCTTGGTCGTTCACTGAATTTCGGATTCTTATCAGGACAGATGTCGGTTACTCAGCAGCTGGTATAATTTCTGATACCAAAAGATAACAAACGAACAGTTTCTAAAAAACTGGCGCCCAATCTCTTTGCTGAATACTGCATACAAGATAGCTTCATCATCCTTTGCTAATAGACTCAAACCTAATGTTACATAAACTAATTAATAAAGATCAAACCGGTTTTTTAAAAGGAAGATACATTGGTGAAAATATTCGTCTGCTTTATGATGTGTTATTACTTACTGAAAAACAGAATATCCCGGGCCAGATTCTTACAGTAGACTTTGAGAAAGCCTTTGACTCGGTATCATGGAGATTTATAGATAAGGTTTTGGACTTTTTAAAACTTGGACCCCATATAAAAAGATGGATAAAGGCTTTTATAATGATATAACAACCTGTGTCTCCGTTAATGGAATTACACCCCTTTTTTTTAAATATGCAGGGAGTCCGCCAGGGGATCCTCTATCTCCTTATTTATATCTTTTATGTGCTGAAATTTTATCATTATTAATGCGTAAAAATAATCAAATTAAAGGATTAACTATAAATGGCAAGGAACATTTATTGTTGCAGTTTGCAGATGACAACTGTTTATTTAGACGGAAGTGAAATGTCTTTCCGAGAAGCAGTTAGATTACTAGAACAATTCACATTAATGTCGGTCTAAAGATAAATCACGAAAAGACAAACATAATTTGGATTGGCAGCATGAAAAACTCCTCCATAAGATATATGAGGGATAGGAACTTTTGTTGGGATCCTGGGATTTTTAACGTACTTGGGATCAAATTTTCTACCAATATTGGTAGTATTGTAGATCTCAATTTTGACAATAAGCTTCTGCAGATTAAAAGCATTTTAGCTAAATGGAATAAAAGACTTCTAATACCTTTTGGAAAAATTACTGTTATAAAAACTTTGGCAATGTCAAAAATCGTACATTTATTTAGTAATCTTCCAGATCCCAAGGATATTTTTTTACAGGAACTTGACACATTGTTCAAGTTTTTGTGGGATGGGAAACCAAATCGAGTAAGTAAAAAGTGTGTGTCAAAATTATGAAAATGGTGGATTAAGAATGTTGAATGTTTTCGCATTTTTGTCGTCTGTTAAAATATCCTGGTTAAAAAGAATATTCTGTAGCAACCCTAATAATCTTCAGGAATTTGCCTCTTTCTTTGTTCCAGGATTGGACAAACTTAAACTGCTGGGTGGTGAATATGTCAATACATTACTGACCAGAACAAACAATACCTTTTGGAGGGATGTCCTCAAACATTATTAAAAAAATTATCTTTAAAATGTATATCGAGTAATATTCATGATTTTGTCTCTGATTGTATTCATTATAATATTAATATATTAAGAGATAGGAAGATTGTTTACGTTAAACAATGGGTGGAGGAAGGTATATGGCAAGTGAGAGATTTGATGAACGAAGGAGTTTTTCTCTCATTTGAAAACTTCTGTAGAAAATTTCCCAATGTAAAGACTAATTATTTACTGTTTGCTGGTGTTATCGAGGCAGTAAAGACATACCAAAATAAAGTCCAATGCACATTGACGCCAAGGTATAAATTACAGGATCCAAAAAATTGGACAGTGATTTTAAAAGGGAATAAATGTGTTATTCAGTTCTTGTCGACTCGCCCATTCGTCCTGCAGGTCTTAATAAATGGAACACCTACTATGCAAACTTGACTTGGAAAAACATATTTAGAAAATGTCTAATTTCAACCACTGACACACAGTTAAGATGGTTCCAGTATAGATTGTTACTCAGAATCCTTCCGACAGGCAGATATCTATTTCTTCGCAAAATTATTGAATCGTCTCTGTGTGCCTTGTGTGATGAGGAAGAAGAAACTATTATACATTTATTTTGGAAGTCATGTTGCAAAAAAATTTTGGAACAGTCTGGAGAGACTGCTGAACAGTACTTGTGAAACGTGTGTTGATCTAACTTTTTCTGAAAATCTTATTTTATTTGGGACCAGTGAGGGCGTTATCACTGATAAGGTGTTAGATCTGATACTTTTATTGGCTAAATTCTATATTTACAAATGCAAATGGAAAAGGAGCAAACCACGCATTACTGCTTTCATCGGGCTACTGAAACAAAGATACTCAATAGAGTGCTACTGTAATGCAATGAAAGGGGAAAAAATACTTTTTGATCATCAATGGCTCCCGTATAAACCTCTGATAGAATTTTAAGACTTTGTTAACAAAGTATGCTTTTCATATACTCTTGAATGCTGCATGAATATCTACAATATGAATGTCTCTGCCATAAGGCCTAACTTACTTCGCTGAGTTTTAATATCAGGCGTATAGTTGTCAGTTATTTTCTGTTTCCCCTTCCTTGTCCCCACGGTGCAACACATCATTGACATCTTGACTACCACCCTCCCCTTAACCCCATCCCTTTACCCCTACAATCTCTCTCTCTCTCTCTCTCTCTCTCTCTCTCTCTCTCTCTCTCTCTCTCTCTCTCTCTCTCTCTCTCTCTCTCTCTCTCTCCTCTGCGCCTGTGTTTTCTTGAGCGTATATCTTTCTTTCCACCTGTCAGCCTGTTGTATCCCCCCCCCCCCCCCAGCATCCCCTTCCCCCCTAGCCCCCCACCCCTCTCCCCCATCCCACTCACGCATCCGTCCTCACTCACCCTTCCTCTCCCTTCTCTTGCTCGACCATCACCTCCAAATCTCTGTTTACTCTTCTTTCCTTCTTTGCTTTCCTCTTATTTATTTGCCATCACAACAGTAGCAGTCTCACAAATTGACGAAGACGCTGATCGTTATTATATTTTCTTTTTGTTAAAAAAAACATTGATTTACTTAACCTCATATCATTTGGAAAAGAATTCTTGTCTTTGATTTTGTAGGATGAAGGTTGAACATATGCCTTACAAAAATCATGCGTTTCCGAATTGAGATTTTATGGTGTATTTCTTGTTTTGGAAACAGAATAATAAAGGAGTATATGATTTAAAAAAAAAAAAAAAAGATAATGCCAGTGATTTCATCATCATCATCATCATCATCATCATCATCATCTTTGAAACATGATGATGATGATGATGACGCTGATGATGTTGATGACACTAATGATGATGGTGACGATGATGCTGCTACTGATAATGATGATGATGATGATGATGATGATGATGATGATGAAGACGACAATGACAGCACCGTTGACGATGTTAATAATGATGATGATGATGATGATGACGATGGTAATGATGAAGACAACAATGACAGCACCGTTGACAGTGTTAATAATAATGGTGGTGATGACGACGACGACAACGATGGTGTTTATAATGACAACGGCGACCAGAAGGACGACTACGATGATAACGATCACCGTAAAGACAACAAGATGCAAAGCATATAAACGTACTCCCAGTTTATCTTGAATACGCGTGAGATATTCCTTAAAGAGGAAAAACCGTTTTGGGCCGTTACAGCCGTTAGCAACGGCTATTCCGGGGACATCATCCGTGGCCCATGAGGAACATACCTACAAATTTTCAGAAAGATCGGCCACATACTTTCTAAGATATTCCATAAAAAAACAAAAACCGTTATGGGCTGTTATAGCCGTCAGTAACGTGTATAGCGGTAAAATAACACATCGGGCATGATCCGTGACCCATAATGAACATATTTACAAATTTTCAGAAAGATCGGCCGAGTACTTTCTAAGATATTCCATAAAGAAGAAAAACCGGTATGGGCCGTTATAGCCGTTAGTAAGGGTTATAACGGTAAAACAACACATTGGGCATGATCCACGACCCAAAATGAACATGCCTACAAATTTTCAGAAAGATCGGCCAAGTACTTTCTGAGATATTCCATAAAGAAGAAAAACAGTTACAGCCGTCAGTAACGGCTATAACGGTACACTAAAACAACGCGCATTATTCGTGACACATAATGAACATACCTACAAATTTTCAGAAAGATCGGCCAAGTACTTTCTGAGATTTTTCCAAAAAAAGAAAAACCGTTACAGGCCGTCACAGCCGTTAGCAACGCCTATAACGGTAAACTAAAACATCGGGCATTATTCGTAACCCATAATGAACATACCTGCTAATTTTCACAAAGATCGGCCAAGTACTTTCTGAGATATTCCATAAAAAAGAAAAACCGTTACAGCCGTTAGTAACGTTTATAACGGTAAACTAAAACATCAGGCATTATTCGTGACCCATAATGAACATACCTACAAATTTTCAGAAAGATCAGCCAAGTACTTTCTGAGATATTCCATAAAGAAGGAAAACCGTTACAGGCCGTTACGGCCGTTAGTAACGGCTATAACGGGGTAAACTAAACATCGGGCATCATCCGTGACCCATAATGAAACATACCTGCTAATTTTCACAAAGATCGGCCAAGTACTTTCGGAGATATTCCATAAAGAAGAAAAACCGTTACAGCCATTAGTAACGGCTATAACGGTAAACTAAAACATCAGACATTATTCGTGACCCATAATGAACACACCTACAAATTTTCAGAAAGATCGGCCAAGTACTTTCGGAGATATTCCATAAAGAAGGAAAACCGTTACAGGCCGTTACAGCCGTTAGTAACGGCTATAACGGGGTAAACTAAAACATCGGGCATCATCCGTGACCCATAATGAACATACCTGCTAATTTTCACAAAGATCGGCCAAGTACTTTCTGAGATATTCTATAAAAAAGAAAAACCGTTTTAGGCCGTTACAGCCGTTAGTAACGGCTATAACGGTAAACTAAAATATCGGGCATTATTCGTGACCCAAAATGAACATGCCTACAAGTTTTCAGAAAGATCGGCCAAGTACTTTCTGAGATATTCCATAAAGAAGGAAAACCGTTACAGTCCATTACAGCCGTTAGTAACAGCTATAACGGGGTAAACTAAAACGTCGGGCATCATCCGTGACCGATAATGAACATACCTGCTAATTTTCACAAAGATCGGCAATGTACTTTCGGAGATATTTCATAAAGAAGAAAAACCGTTACAGGCCGTTACAGCCGTTAGTAACGGCTATAACGGTAAACTAAAGCATCGGGCATTATTCGTGACCCATAATGAACATATCTGCAAATTTTCAGAAAGATCGGCCAAGTACTTTCGGAGATATTCCATAAAAAAGAAAAACCGTTACAGGCCGTTACAGCCGTTAGTAACGGCTATAACGGGGTAAACTAAAACATCGGGCATCATCCGTGGCCCATAATGAACATACCTGCTAGTTTTCACAAAGATCGTCCAAGTACTTTCGGAGATATTCCATAAAGAAGAAAAACCATTACAGGCCGTTACAGCCGTTAGTTACGGCTATAACGGTAAACTAAAACATCGGGCATTATTCGTGACCCATAATGAGCATACCTGCTAATTTTCAGAAAGATCGGCCAAGCACTTTCGGAGATATTCTATAAAATAAAAAAAAGAGAAACCGTTACAGGCCGTTACAACCGTTAGTAACGGCTATAACGGGGTAAACTAAGACATCAGGCATCATCCATGACCCATAATGAACATACGTGCTAATTGTCTCAAAGATCGGCTAAGTGCTTTCGGAGATATTCGATAAAGAAGAACAACCGTTACAGGCCGTTACAGCCGTTAGTAACGGATAAAACGATAAACGGCATTATTCGTGACCCCAAATGAACATGCCTATAAATTTTCAGAAAGATCGGCCAAGTACTTTCTGAGATATTCCATAAAGAAGGAAAACCGTTACAGTCCATTGCAGCCGTTAGTAATAGCTATAACGGGGTAAACTAGAACATCGGGCATCATCCGTGACCCATAATGAACATACCTGCTAATTTTCACACAGATCGGCCAAATACTTTCTGAGATATTCCACAAAAAAGAAAAACCGTTACAGCCGTTAGTAATGGCTATAACTGTAAACTAAAACATCGGGCATTATTCGTGACCCATAATGAACATACCTACCCATTTTCAGAAAGATCGGCCAAGTTCTTTCGGAGATATTCCATAAAGAAGGAAAACCGTTACAGGCCGTTACAGCCGTTAGTAACGGCTATAACGGGGTAAACTAAAACATCGGGCATCATCCGTGACCCATAATGAACATACCTGCTAATTTTCACAAAGATCGGGCAAGTACTTTATGAGATATTCCATAAAGAAGAAAAACCGTTACAGGCCGTTATAGCTGTTAATAACAGCTATAACGGGGTAAACTAAAACATCAGGCATCATCCACAACCCATAATGAAAATACCTGCTAATTTTCACAAAGATCGGCCAAGTGCTTTCGGAGATATTCCATAAATAAGAACAACCGTTACAGGCCGTTACAGCCGTTAGTAACGGATACAACGGTAAACTAAAACATCGGGCATTATTCGTGACCCAAAATGAACATGCCTACAAATTTTCAAAAAGATTGGCGAAGTACTTGCTCAGATATTCCATAAAGAAGGAAAACCGTTACAGTCCATTACAGCCGTTAGTAACAGCTATCACGGGGTAAATTAAAACATCGGGCATCATCCGTGACCGATAATGAACATACCTGCTAATTTTCACAAAGATCGGCCATGTACTTTCAGAGATATTCCATAAAGAAGAAAAACCGTTACAGGCCGTTACAGCCGTTAGTGAGGGCTATAACGGTAAACTAAAACATCGGTCATTATTCGTGCCCCTATAATGAACATAGCTGCAAATTTTTCAGAAAGATCGGCCAAGTACTTTCTGAGATATTCCATAAAGAAAAAAAACCGTTACAGGCCGTTACAGCCGTTGGTAACTGCTATAACTGTAAACTAAACATCGGCCATTATTCGTGACCCATAATGAACATACCTGCTAATTTTCGCAAAGATCGGCCAAGTACTTTCGGAGATATTCCATAAAGCAGAAAAACCGTTACAGCCGTTAGTAACGGCTATAACGGTAAACTAAGACATCGGGCATTATTCGTGACCCATAATGAACACACCTACCAATTTTCAGAAAGATCGGCCAAGTACTTTCGGAGATATTCCATAAAGAAAGAAAACCGTTACAGGCCGTTACAGCCGTTAGTAACGGCTATAACGGGGTAAACTAAAACATCGGGCATCATCCGTGACCCATAATGAACATACCTGCTAATTTTCACAAAGATCGGCCAAGTACTTTCTGAGATATTCTATAAAAAAGAAAAACCGTTTTAGGCCGTTACAGCCGTTAGTAACGGCTATAACGGTAAACTAAAATATCGGGCATTATTCGTGACCCAAAATGAACATGCCTACAAGTTTTCAGAAAGATCGGCCAAGTACTTTCTGAGATATTCCATAAAGAAGGAAAACCGTTACAGTCCATTACAGCCGTTAGTAACAGCTATAACGGGGTAAACTAAAAACGTCGGGCATCATCCGTGACCGATAATGAACATACCTGCTAATTTTCACAAAGATCGGCAATGTACTTTCGGAGATATTTCATAAAGAAGAAAAATCGTTACAGGCCGTTACAGCCGTTAGTAACGGCTATAACGGTAAACTAAAGCATCGGGCATTATTCGTGACCCATAATGAACATATCTGCAAATTTTCAGAAAGATCGGCCAAGTACTTTCGGAGATATTCCATAAAAAAAGAAAAAACCGTTACAGGCCATTACAGCCGTTAGTAACGGCTATAACGGGGTAAACTAAAACATCGGGCATCATCCGTGGGCCATAATGAACATACCTGCTAGTTTTCACAAAGATCGTCCAAGTACTTTCGGAGATATTCCATAAAGAAGAAAAACCATTACAGGCCGTTACAGCCGTTAGTTACGGCTATAACGGTAACTAAAACATCGGGCATTATTCGTGACCCATAATGAGCATACCTGCTAATTTTCAGAAAGATCGGCCAAGCACTTTCGGAGATATTCTATAAAATAAAAAAAAAGAGAGAAACCGTTACAGGCCGTTACAACCGTTAGTAACGGCTATAACGGGGTAAACTAAGACATCAGGCATCATCCATGACCCATAATGAACATACGTGCTACTTGTCTCAAAGATCGGCTAAGTGCTTTCGGAGATATTCGATAAAGAAGAACAACCGTTACAGGCCGTTTACAGCCGTTAGTAACGGATAAAACGATAAACGGCATTATTCGTGACCCCAAATGAACATGCCTACAAATGTTCAGAAAGATCGGCCAAATACTTTCTGAGATATTCCATAAAGAAGGAAAACCGTTACAGTCCATTGCAGCCGTTAGTAATAGCTATAACGGGGTAAACTAGAACATCGGGCATCATCCGTGACCCATAATGAACATACCTGCTAATTTTCACACAGATCGGCCAAATACTTTCTGAGATATTCCACAAAAAAGAAAAACCGTTACAGCCGTTAGTAATGGCTATAACTGTAAACTAAAACATCGGGCATTATTCGTGACCCATAATGAACATACCTACCCATTTTCAGAAAGATTGGCCAAGTTCTTTCGGAGATATTCCATAAAGAAGGAAAACCGTTACAGGCCGTTACAGACGTTAGTAACAGCTATAACGGGTAAACTAAAGCATCGGGCATCATTCATGACCAATAATGAATATACCTGCAAATTTTCGCAAAGGTCGGCCAAGTACTTTCGGAGATATTCCATTAAAAAAAAAACCGTTATAGCCGTTAGTATCGGCTATAACGGTAAACTAAAACATCGGGCATTATTCGTGACCCATAATGAACACACCTACAAATTTTCAGAAAGATCGGCCAAGTACTTTCGGAGATATTCCATAAAAAAAGAAAACCGTTACAGGCCGTTACAGCCGTTAGTAACGGCTATAACGGGGTAAACTAAAACGTCGGGCATCATCCGTGGCCCATAATGAACATACCTGCTAATTTTCACAAAGATCGTCCAAGTTCTTTCTGAGATATTCCATAAAGAAGAAAAACCGTTACAGGCCGTTACAGCCGTTAGTAACGGCTATAACGGTAAACTAAAACATCAGGGCATTATTCGTACCCCATAATGAACATACCTTTAAATTTTCAGAAAGATCGGCCAAGTACTTTCAGAGATATCCATAAAGAAGAAAAACCGTTACAGACCGTTAGTAAAAGCTATAACGGGGTAAGCTAAAACATTGGGCATTATTCATGACCCATAATGAACATACCTGCTAATTTTCACAAAGATCAGCCAAGTACTTTCGAAGATATTCCATAAAGAAGAAAAACCGTTACAGGCCGTTACAGCCGTTAGTAACGGATAAAACGGTAAACTAAAACATCGAGCATTATTCGTGACCCATAATGAAGATACCTACAAATGTTCAGAAAGATCGGCCAAGTACTTTCTGAGATATTCCATATAAAAGAAAAATCGTTACAGGCCGTTACAGCCGTTCGTAACGGCTATAACGGGGTAAACTAAAACATCGGACATCATCCGTGACCCATAATGAACATATCTGCTAATTTTCAGAAAGATCGGCCGAAGTGCTTTCTGAGATATTACATAAAGAAGAAAAACCGTTACAGGCCGTTACAGCCGTTAGTAACGTATAACGGTAAACTAAAACATCAGGCATTATTCGTGACCCATGATGAACATACACAAATTTTCAGAAAGATCGGCCAAGTACTTTCGGAGATATTTCATAAAGAAGGAAAACCGTTACAGGCCGTTACAGCCGTTAGTAACGGCAATAACGGGGTAAACTAAAATATAGGGCGTCATCCGTGACCCGTAATAAACATACCTGCTAATTTTCACAAAGATCGGCCAAGTACTTTCTGAGATATTCCATAAAGAAGAAAAACCGTTATCTAGGCCGTTACAGCCGTTAGTAACGGCTATAACGGTAAACCAAAACATCGAGCATCATCCTTGACCCATAAAGAGCATACCTACAAATTTTCAGAAAGATCGGCCCAGTAGTTTTGTCTGGAGCGAGTGGAACACATTTTGACCACGGACGGACGGACGGACAGACGGACGGACGGACGGACGGAACAGACACACAGACAGCATTTCTTCGTTCCCATTCTAAAGTACTCCCTGTTCTATAAGAACTGGGAGTACAAAAACCAAATGTAAAATTAGATCAAATTAAATTGAAACGACAGCTCGTCAACAATGGCGATCGGCCCGTTGACTAAGACGGCGTTGTGGGTGCTGGTGGTGGCGATGGTCGTGGGCTCTGTAACCTGCACCTGCATGGAGACCTCAACGGCACTGACCTACAACACTGGACTGACCACAACCGTGCATGGCTACAAGGAGCGGCGGTCCAACGTGGTCGAGGGCCTGGAGAGCCAAACAGACGATGTCGACTTCATGTGTCTGCAGGAGTTGTGGTATGTGTGCATGTACACAGACACAGCTTGGCCAGTAGCTTCTCGTGTTTCATATTCGCTAAACAACTGTGCATTTACTTTCGTTATTTCGTTTGCTTTTACACAGCTGCGAATTCTCTTTCGCTTTTGTCTCCCTTCCTCCCTTCCTTCTTCCTCTTCTGTCTTTCTTTCCTCCTTCCTTCCTTCCTTTCTTTTTTTCCCTTCTTTTTCTCCTTCTGCCTGTCTGTTTGTCCTTCCTTCTTTCTCTCATTCTCTTTTTCTTTGTTGCACCAAAGAGTATGAAGGTGTCGGTTCACCAAACGTTAGCACATTAATAAACCGAGACGCTCTGTATCAAAGACTGAAATACTAGAGTTCACATGAGAATGTCCGTCGGTGAAACAACATATAGATTTGTAGGGTGAATGAGAGTCGATAAAGCATTTTCAAAAAAAGAGGGAAAAAATGGGGGGGGGGGGGGGGGGGGGGGGGGGGGAATGAGAGGATGGGGGACCACCGAAAAAAAAAGAAAAGAAAGAAAAAGAACAGAAGAAAAAGAATTGAAAGGAATTG
The DNA here is from genome assembly GCA_033310375.1 of Conus canariensis. Lineage (NCBI taxonomy): Eukaryota > Metazoa > Mollusca > Gastropoda > Neogastropoda > Conidae > Conus > Conus canariensis. The sequence continues at coordinate 54,872,531 of CM065723.1, forward strand.
GAAAAAAAAAATGTGGAAAAAATTGGAGGTTGGACAGGGGGGGGGGGGGGGGGGGGGGAAGCATGCATAAGCGAAAGTGGTGTCTGGGTTGTGTGTGGTTGTTGTTGTTGTTGTCGTTGATCGTGATGATTTGGGTGGGTTTAGTGTGTTGTTACTTGATAGTTATGATTTGGATGTGGTTTTAAGGTGGGGTGGGGGGGGGGGTACGGCGGGGGTCGGGGGGGGGGGGTGCTGTTGCTGTCATTAAAAAAAATGTTTTGTGGCTGTTGTTGTTGTTGCTGCTGTTGTCTTTCTGTTGTTGCTGCTGTTGTTTTGTTGTTGTTGTTTTGTTGAAGTTGTTGGTTGCATTGTTTTCCCTATTGTCTTTACGGCAAGTCAAAGTGCACATATCTCAGGGAAGGGAATGTACGTGCACCTTATGGTTTTGAAATGCAGCTTACTTACAACTATTCCTTTTCCATCCGCGAGGGAAGTTAAGGTGTTGAATTCCTGTGTGTAGCCCGCCTCCCCACCACTACTCCCTCACCCACCTCTCCCCTACCCTAACCCCACCCTTCCACCCTGGCACCAAACCCTCTTTGTTCCCCAAGCGCTCCCTCATCTGCCCGCCATTCCCACCCCTTTCCCATAAAAAAAGGTTTCTGGCAGAATTCAGATCTTCGGTCGCCTTACGCATCGACTGTGCCTGTTTGAATTCATCTTCACATTGGAAACAAAGGCAACATTCCCCTACTCCACTCCACCCCACCCCACCCCACCCCTTCCACCGCCTCCTGCTCCTCTGCACACCAACAGATGTCCCATGGGCCCACGTCGTACCCTTCTATCTCCCCTTTCCATTCATTCCCGTGGTTTGTGTATTCACTGAACAAATGTGATACTACTGCAAGTTGCTTCTGTTGCAATTTCGTTTCTTTCCTTTGTGTATCTGGTTATTTGTTCATGTATTCTGGCCGTTGTTATATTGGTTTGTTTCTCGTACTGGTTCCCTTGCAATTTATATTTCTTTCCTTTGTGTACATAGTTATTTGCTGATTTGTTTTGGTCGTTTGTTGAAAGGTTTGTTTCTCAGACTGGTTCCTTTAAAGTTTCATGTCTGTCCTTTGTGCATTTAGTTATCTGTTCATTTCTTTTGGCCGTTTGTTGAATTGGTTTGTTTTTCATACTGGATATTTGGATGCTGGGTTGACAGGTTCAGGGAAGTTTGTTCAATGGTTTGTTTCTCATGCTGGATATTTGGGTGATGGGTTGACAGGTTCAGGGAAGTTTGTTCAATGGTCTGTTTTTCATACCGGACATTTGGGCGATGGGTTGACAGGTTCAGGGAAGTTTCTTCAATGGTTTGTTTCTCATACTGGATATTTGGGTGATGGATTGACAGGTTCAGGGAAGTTTGTTCAATGGTTTGTTCCTCGTGCTGGATATTTGGGTGATAAGTTGACAGGTTCGGGGAAGTTTGTTCAATGGTTTGTTTCTGATACCGGCCGTTGGGGTGATGGGTTGACAGGTTCAGGGAAGTTTGTTCAAAGGTCTGTTTTTCATGCTGGATATTTGGGTGATGGGTTGACAGGTTCAGGGAAGTTTGTTCAATGGTTTGTTTCTGATACCGGCCATTTGGACGATGGGTTGACAGGTTCAGGGAAGTTTGTTCAATGGTTTGTTTCTGATACCGGCCATTTGGGTGATGGGTTGACAGGTTCAGGGAAGTTTGTTCAATGGTTTGTTTCTGATACCGGACATTTGGGCGATGGGTTGACAGGTTCAGGGAAGTTTCTTCAATGGTTTGTTTCTCATACTGGATATTTGGGTAATGGATTGACAGGTTCAGGGAAGATTGTTCAATGGTTTGTTTTTCATACTGGATATTTGGGCGATGGGTTGACAGGTTCAGGG
>CM065723.1:54876923-54901923 GCA_033310375.1 Conus canariensis
AGACAGAGGCAGAGGCAGAGGCAGACAGAATGAGAGAGAGAGAGAGAGAGAGAGAGAGAGAGAGAGAGAAGAGAGAGAGAGAGAGACAGATTGAGAGAGAGAGTATTCAGACACAATAAAAAAAAACAAACTTCTGAGATAAAAGAAAAAAAAAAAGAAAAGAAACAAACACCTAGCGGTGCCTTTCTGTACATACTGACAACTGACTCCAGGCTCAGGTGTATGAATTCAGGGTGCGTCATCTGCAGGTGTGTCGTCACCCCCGCTGACTGCTCTGCCCCGGACAACCAGCGTCTGTGTGTCATCGAAAAGTGCGGGGAAGACATCTTCACACTCTCCCAGGATTGTCGTTCCTGTTTCAGTGCTGCCTCTTCCGGCGCTTCGGACATCTACAGCAAATGTGCCAACGTCTTCAAAGAGTACAACCGCGTTAATCGACCTGTAAGTGTGTGTGCGCGCGCGCGCGCGCGCGCCGCGCGCGCGCGCGCGTGTGTGTGTGTGTGTGTGTGTGTGTGTGTGATTGCGTGCGTGTGCGTGCGTGCGTGCGTGCGTGCGTGTGTGTGTGTGTGTGTGTGTGTGTGTGTGTGTGTGTGTTCTTATTGTTGTTTTGGTAGTTTTTTTTCTTCTCCCCAATGCAGAACGAGTTTGCTCCCCTTTGCTGAGTTTGCCCCCCTTTGCTGGTTGGTTGACAGGCGTGTATGTGATAATTTGGTAAATCTCAACAGGGATGGGGTGAGCAAATCCTACGATCAAGTGGGAGTGCTCCCACTCTTACAAAAAAAAGAAAAAAGAAAAAATGATGATAACGACGAGAGTCGGTCAGCAAGAAGGGCAGTGGCGAGGCTTTTTTTTTTTCCGTACGCTGCCAAGAGAGTGAGTGAGTGAGTGATTTAATTCAGAGTCTGTTTACACGTGGTGATATTAGACTATTAAAAAAAAAGGAGCGAACAGAAGAAGGGAAGTGTTTATAGAAAAACAGTCTATTAATTTGATGCATGGAAAGCACTTTCGCTATTTGCACAATTTCTGGTTTGTGGGTTATTGTTTTGATAGAATCATGTACAGTCACATCCACGTTCGATTCTTTATATAATGAAGTTAATTTTGAACAATGAAAACGAATATGGTCCACTGATAGAAGGCTTAAACAATCGCACGCTATATTTTGGGAAAATTTGGTTTTCTAGGAATTCAGTCGAAGCTTCAGTGTTAAAGATGACAAATATCGTGGACATGATAAGATTTCATACTTCTCTAGGAGGTCTTCACTGTTCACGCATTTCTCTAATAACGAATTAATTTCTTGAACATCAAGTTTTAGATTACTCTCAGGTGCTTTTCTTAACACACCATCTCTAGCTAATTTATCTGCTGTTTCATTACCCGATAAGCTGCCAAGAGAGAAGGGGGTCCCGATTTACCTCCCCTCCTTCCCTCACAATATCTGTTTCTACAAAGTCTTAACAGACCACCCATTCAGAATCTGATAATTTGCATTCCTTGGAGGAAGCTTTTTTCTTTTCATCAAAAGTTGACGATCGACTTGGGTAAAGTATATGTATTAACTTTACATAAACAATTTTGCCTTTGAAATTTAAAGCACAGGTTAGGTTTTGTTCAATGCTGAGCGCGGACGGAAGAAGTACACCACAGCTCATGATATGAATTTCCATTCTTCTTTGCTTATGTGACTTCAGACTTATGCCTTTGACATAAAGCTACTGAAAGAAATTTTCACAACAAAGAAAACATCAGAATGAAAATTCTGAGACTTTGGTGTGGAGCTTGGAAGTTGAAAATACATGTTTTCATCGGTTGTGTAACAGTAACATTTTCTGAAATAGGGTATTAAATTCTTTCATACACAGTCGTGAGAAGACAAGATCATGGTGTAGCATACGGGTATATTCAACAAAAACAAAAACAAAAACAAAAAATTCAGCTGCCATAATTTCACCCGAAATCGCTGCAGTAACGCTTCCTCTTGGTTCGAAGTTCGAAGTTCTTGTATTTAATCATAAATATAATACTGTCTTTTTAATTCAAACGTTACTAAAACAAAGCTCGCTCTTTCTCTCGTTCTCTCTCTCTTTCTCTCTCAAATGTCAGTTGTCGTCTGTCTGTCTGTCTGTCTGTCTCTCTCTCTCTTCTCTCTTCCTCTCTCAACGTCTTCCTCTCTCTCTCTCTCTCTCTTCATTCAAACGTAACTCATCTCTCTCTCTCTCTCTCTTCTCTCTCTCTCATCTCCTCTCTCTCTCTCTCTCTCTCTCCTCTCTCCCCCCCTTCCTCCCTCCCTCCCTCCCTCTCTCTCTCTCTCTCTCTCTTTCTCTCTCCCACTCTCCCTCTCTCTTTCTCTTTCCCTTCTCTCCCTCCCTCCCCCCTCTCTCTCTTTTTCCCTCCCTCTCTCCCTCCTTTCCTCTCTCTCTCTCTCTTTCTCCTCCCTCTCTCCCTTCCTCCCTCTCTGTCTCCCTCCCTTTCTCTCTCTCCCTTCCTCCCTCTCTCTCTCTGTCTGGGGAGTGTCTAACACACACTCGTCACCGCCAGATAATAGTGTCCACAATCACCGTGCAGTAGGGTGACATGACGTAAAGCCAAAGGGCTATTTCATTGGAGTTCACTGCCCGAAGTTCCGGAGAATCTCTTGGAATTGCCCCTCTTCCGATCATTTTTAACAAAATTTCTGTGGGGTTTTTCCCCAGAAGGTCTATTTTAATGGGTGACTTGTGAGTGACTTCAACGCGGTGACAACAGCCCTGATATGGCCCTTTGCGGTCGGCTGGGCTGTAAGCATCCTTACCTTACCTTACCTTACCTTACCTTACCTTACCTTACCTTACCTTACCTTACCTTACCTTACCTTACCTTACCTTACCTTACCTTACTTACCTTACCTTACCCTCTACCAAATACAGATTCATCGCTCGGGTATCATTCGCAAAACATGAAATAGTGCTTTTAGGAATGTAAACGATTATCTACTTGGCCAGATTGTCTTGTTACTGTCAGCTGGTTACAGCGTTGTATGGATACTGCAGAGATCGTCAGTTCAAGTCCCATGGGCCTTTAATCATTTTTTTTTTCAATTATTCATATTATAATTAAATGACAAAAAAATCCCCTTAATTTCTTTTTTTCCAAAATACAATATAATTGTTATTATATCGAAAGACAAAAAAAAAACCTTGATTTCTTTTTTATTATTTTATATATATATATATATATATATATATATATATATATATATATATATATCTATAATGCAGGTTCCCTATTTTATGCAACAATGATAAGCTCTACACAGTATTGACAGTCAGTATGTGGCCCATGCATCTGTGCAATAACAAAGTTATTTTACTCTCTTCAGCGGAATGGATGGCGGCCTGTCGGGCAATAGATGGCGCGCGTGTTCTTTATCCTGGGGACGAGAGGGTCGATTCCCCATTTTCACATTTCTGTAGACTATTTCATTTCTTATGTCTTCTTTCTTTGTTCTCATCTTTTTTAATTTATTTATCCCTTTTCTTCCTTTTCGTGTTTTCCTGTTTGTTTTGTGTTGTTTTTGCTTTGCTCATGATTCAAAATCTGATATAATCTGTACCGCGAAAACAGGACGTCCACTCATTGTTTCCGTTGCAGAGCATTAGGATATGCTAGTTATTGTTGTTATTATTATTATTATTACTCTTATGATTGCCATCTCTATCAATGTGATCGTTGTTGTTGTTGTTGTTGTTGTTGTAACTTTTCTTCTTTTTGTCCTCCGACTCCTCCTCTTCTTCTTGACCTAATTCTTCGTTTTCTTCCTCTTCTTGTTCTTTTTGCTCATGTTCTTGTTCTTCTTGTTCTTCTTCATGTTCTTGTTCTTCCTCCTCCTTCTCTTCTTCTTCTTCTTCTTTTTCATTATTGTTATCTTTGTGGTGGTGATGCTATTGATAATTGTTGCGGCTCTTCTTCTTCTCTTCTTCTTAACATTATTATAATCATCATCATCGTTCTATTGACTTCATCATCGTAATCAATTTCACTGACTCCATCATCATCATCATCATCATCATCATCATCATCATCATCGTCATCATCATCATCATCGTCATTATCATCATCATCATCGTCGTCGTCGTCGTGGTCGTCATCGTCGTCGCCGTCGTCGTCGTCATCGTCATCATCATCATCATTGTCATCGTCGTCGTCGTCATCATCATCATTACCATTATGAATATCATTATGAATATTGTTATTATTATTATTTTCATTATCCAACAGGGGTTGCTGGTGCTCAGTAAGCGGCCGCTGACCCATGTGGAGTATGTGAACTATCACGAGGGCTACCCGGTGCTGCTGGAGCGAGGCTACATCAAGGCGCAGGTAAGAAGAAACGGATGGAAGAGGGAGAGAGTGGGGGACAGACGGTGAGGAAGGGGTGGATGCGGGGGGTGGGGAGGGGGGTTGGGGTGAGGGGCGAAGACGACGCGTATAGGGAAGGGGGGGGGGGGGTTGCTGTCTGCCCCCCCCCCCCTCCTCCTCCTCCCTTACCCCCTTTTTTTCTTCAATTCCTTTCCACTTTTGAGTGTACATTCTTATTGAATTATCTATTCTTTTATTGACTTATTCATTTATTTATCTAGTTATTTAGTTATTATTTTCTTTGTATTTATTTGTTTATTAATTCATTTGTTTATCTGTTTATCTGTTCATTTTTAACTGCATGGCCCATCTTTCGAACAGAAAGCATTGTCAATAGACATGTTCCGGGGGCAAAAAAATCGGGGGAAGATCTTTCCATTACAGATCAAGTCACCTTTTCTCACTTAAACAGGTCAATGAAGCAGATCTAGAGAGTAAAATATTTGATTCAAGGTGCACGCCAGTTTAACACTCGGGATATCGACTGTCTGCATTATATGCGCACCGTTCCATACTCATCTTTTGGCATTCTCTCTCTCTCTCTCTCTCTCTCTCTCTCTCTCTCTCTCTCTCTGATTGATCTGTTTAGCGGACAGATGGGGGCAAAATTGCTTTTAACGTGTTCCGCAACGGCGTCTGTTCCATGAAAACGGTGGGGTCACTCTCGCTGAACGCGAGTTCTAAATTCAGATTACTTCCCTTGCATATTTCCGCACACATAGTCCATTTGGAGTGTTTGGAAGAGTGCAACGTTTTCCTGCCAAAGTTTAACGGGTCATGTATCCGACTTTTGATTTGGGTCTGCTCCAAAACTTAACTGTTTCGACCTTTTGCCACAGTCTATCCTTCCACCAAATTTTATTGAAATGGGTTGAGTAATTTTCGTATAATCTTGCCGACAAACAAGGAAACGAATAGATGCGGGTGATAAACATGACCGTCATGATGTAGGTAATAATGGCATCAGGTGTGTGTCAAACTAACTGTTGTCTGTTGTGAGACGTTGATAGCCTTGGTCAGTGAAGTGGCATTCGTGCATCTTGCAAAGTGGTGTGTGTGTGTGTGTGTGTGTGTGTGTGTAAGTGTTTATGTATGTATAAGTGTGTGTGTGTGTATGTGGTGTGTTTGTAAGTGTGTGTATGTATGTGTGTGTGTGTGTGTGGGGGGGGGGGGGGTGCACGCGTGCTTTTGTGTGTGTTTCTATCTATATATGTACGTACTTATCGATGTTAAATATGCTATTTCTATCTCAGCATGTGTGATACAGAAAACGAGCCTGACAGAAAAAAAAAAACAACTTGCAGTGTCATGTGTCCATTCCTTTTTTTTCATGTTCATAATAGAATTTTGCACGTTTCTTTTTGAATGAAAAAAGAGTAAATGAAGTAATGTATAATATATTACCGGTGCACCACTGTTCAACATAGATTGGACAGCCGTAAGTCTTTTCAGAAACTCTGTGTGCAATCACGTTTGTTCTTGTGTACACGCATTCATGTACTCATGTATGTGCATTTACGTGATGCGTCTGCGCGTGTGTTTTTGTATATGCATTTACGAGAAGAAGAAAAGAAGAGAGAGAGACAGAGAGGAGGTGGTCTAATCTGTGTCGGTCATAGACATACATGGGGGGGGGGGGGGGGGGCGGTGTTGGGAAATTGGATCAGTCTATTCTGTATATCCATGGCATTTCATAATGAGTCATAAATGTGAAATGATACCGATTATACAAACCTGCGAACAAAAAGGTCAAAGACATCTCTCTCTCTCTCTCTCTCTCTCTCTCTCTCTCTCTCTCTCTCTCTCTCTCTCTCTCTCTCTCTCAATTGTGAAAATGTAGTTGCTGTCATCATAAACAAGTTCTCTCTCTCTCTCTCTCTCTCTCTCTCTCTCTCTCTCTCTCTCTCTCTCTCTGTCTCTGCAGGCAGACAGTCAGACGGCCAGCAAGGGGCAGACAGATAGACCGACAACCAGACAAACGGATGACAGTAATAACGCTTGATGATGATGATGATGATGATGATGATGATGATGATGATGATGATGATGATGATGATGATGATGATGGTGGTGGTGGTGGTGGTGGTGGTGGTAATCATAATACTGGTGATTCTCAGTCAAGTCGATCTGTCGTCTGTTGCAGGTTGCAGGAGGTCAAACGTACGTCTGCACCCATCTCACTTCTGTGTTCCCGTACTACCTCGAAGGTAACACAAACACAACACGCTGCGCGACTGCTTCGCGCCTTTCTGGAACTTTGCTCTCCCACTGTCTCATCTTCCTCATCCGCGCTCTCTCAATGGCACCATTCCCCACAGCTCGTTCCAGCAAACCTGTCCACAGCTACATCCACGGTGGTCCTGTAGCAGCCTCAGCGCACCGGTAGTCCATATGCGGAGCAATCAGTGTCACGTCGCCATGAGGCAACTGTTCGGAGAAGATGCTGCATTGGCGCTTAGTTTTTTTTGTTTTGTTTTGTTTTTCGATGTTGTTCAGTGGTGCCTAATTCAATGAATAGCAGAACACCATTTACTAAGTTTGGGACCTCTCTCTCTCTCTCTCTCTCTCTCTCTCTCTCTCTCTCTCTCTCTCTCTCTCTCTCTCCCCACTGATTATGTAGGTGCTTGCGGATGTACGTTCGTATGTAGGTCTGTGCGTGTTAACACACACACACACACACACACACACACACACACACACACACACACACACAACACACACATACATATATATATATATATATATATATATATATATATATATATATATATATGTATGTGTGTGTGTGTGTGTGTGTGTGTGTGTGTGTGTGTGTGTGTGTGTGTGGCAGCCAAGCTGACCCAGTTCAGCAGTTTCCTGGAGGAGCAGGAGGCGGAGATCCGACAACTGAACGACACCTTCTTTAACATCCCTCATGTTCTGCTGGGCGACTTCAACACTGGACCTGAGAGGTCAGCCCCCTCCCCCCCCCCCCCCCCACCAGCTCCCTTTCTCTCTCTCTCTCTCTCTCTCTCTCTCTCTCTCTCTCTCTCTCTCTCTCTTTCCACATGCCGCGCGTGTGTGAGAGAGAAAGAGAAAGAGAGAGAGAGAGAGAGAGAGAAAACACGCGTGCTTGCGTGCGCGCATGTGTGTTGTGTGTGTGTGTGTGTGTGTGTGTGTGTGTGTGTGTGTGTGTGTGTGTGTGTGTGTGTGTGTGTGAACTGACCATGCGAACAGGTCTACAGAACAGAATGCAGCATCCGACAGCCAACAAATTTTGTCCTGTGAATAAAACTATTTTTTTACCACCAGTCTACCAAAGTCGACTTTTATTTTCAGGGCAAAAATCGTTAGTAAATCGAACTTCTCTCTCTCTCTCTCTCTCTCTCTCTCTCTCTCTCTCTCTCTCTCTCTCTCTCTCTCTTATCCGCCATGCTACTTCAGTGTCAATACCACCACCCCTCCTCATTCCGACCTCTCGTGTGCCGTCACTTCCCGTTTTGTCCCACAGCAGTGATGAAGATGACGCTGGTTTGAGACTGCATGACTGGGCTGTACTCTATGCTCATTTTTCTACTATATCCTGGCGTCAACCAGGCCCGAGAGATACACCCACTTGCAGTGTTGGTGAGAAACGCCCTCAAAGGCGCGCTCATTCACCAGATGAAAGTTAAGTGTGTCGTTCCAGTCTTCTCAGCTGAGCCCATAGCAAAGTCAAGATTAGGGTGGAGCGTTCAAGGCGGACAAAAACCTCAAATAAATGGGTCTAATGGGAATCGAACCCACGGCCTCCTAGCCGATCATCTGCGACGCTAGCCACCGCGCCAAGGCGGCTGGTAGGTTCCAACCTGTTTGTAGTAGCAGTCACAGTTTGGATTCTTACAGCATTGTATCACACACGAATCTGTGGTATTCTCACCATCCCGGAAAAAAAAACTAGAGACCCAACAGCTCTCAAGACAACCAGCGAAAGGAAGAATAAGGAAATGACAAGAAAGTGCCCCACTGTGGGCCTACTAAGGAACCAACGCAAGCAAACAAAACCAAACAAAAAGCAAAAACAAACAAACAAACAATCAAACAAACAAACTAAAAACAAACGACCATTATGAAAGGAAATCTTTGACCCATCCTTGAGTATCCAAAAGGGATGCAAGGGAGATAAACATGTGCGGACAGCCCGAGTGGCTTTCAGTTGTGGTAGCATTCACTGCGTTAAAGACAGAATTGTGCAAATATAAGACAGCTTAGAAACAACAACAACAAAAACAGCAACAACAACAACAACAACAACAACAAGAACACACACACACACACACACACACACACCACACACACACACACACACACACGCGCGCGCGCGCGCGCGCGCGCTCACACACGCATGCACGTACGCACGCACCGTGTGCAAGAGGGGAGACAATTTCAGTTGTGTTTAAAAAGACGCATGAGTTGCTGTCCTCTCTAGGACGCTCGTTTTCGTTCTTATTTTTAGTGTGTGTGTGTGTGTGTGCGTGCGTGCGTGCGTGCGTGCGTGCGTGCGCGCGCGCGCGGTGTATGCGTAAGCTTATATACTCATTTTCTATAAACCATGAGAGGCGCTACTCCCACAAGATTCGTCCAGGCTCCTCCTCGATCAGCGTAGCACCCACCACCTATCCTCACACATACACGGATACTGTCCGGCAGTCTGCAAGTAGCTAGTATCAATATCAGATCGTCAGGACCACTCTATGTTGTTAATCTTAACATCATCATCATTATCATTGTCCTATTATTATCATAATTTTCATTATTATTATTATAGTCATTGTTATCATTATTATGAATGCTGTTGTTGTCGTTGCTGTTATTTCTATCATTATTTACTGTTGTCATTGTTTTTGTTACCATATTTTTTGTTTGTTTGCAGAAATGATCGTGTATCATAAGTGTTATAAGTCTTAGAATTACACTTGGATTGTCTGTTTTAAAAACGAATGCCCATATCTTTCTCAGCATTCATCATCGTATTTCTGTCCGATGGTTTGTCCACGGAATTAACCTGTATCATTTTGATAATGATGATGATGATGATAGTTCTTGCTGTTGTTGTTATATCATTATTATTATCATTATTATTATTGTTATCATCATTATTAAATACCCAACTTGTTTACTGTTTATCGTTTACTGTTCCCTGCCTCATTTCATTTCTGATTTTGTTTTGATTAAATTGAGGTTATTTGTATTTGTTTCTGTCCGTCTGTGTGTTTGTCTTTTGATCTCCCTTGCATCTTTGGGTGGATCCTCAAGCGTAGGCTCGAAGATTGTCCCCTACATTTTATACTATTTGCATAATGTCTTTAGTTTTTCAGCAACTTTTTTCCTCCCCACACTTTCGTTTGGTTTCATTTACTACTCTTCGCTGGCTGCTTTGGGGGTGCTATTGGATTCTTTTTTGCACCCTTGGTGGTGAGAACACCACAGTATTATGGACTGTGGTGTGTCTCTATTTGACGCCAGGAGCGCAGACACAACCAGCCGTGTCTCCCTGATGAGTCCGATCCAGCGGACGAAAGGCCTCGGAGCAGGCAATACAAATATATCTGCTTTCAAAAGGGATTGCGATGGTTCCTTTATGCAGGCAGTGAAGAGTTTTCATATCTGTAACATATTTCCTGAATTTCATGTTCCCAGTTTCACCATCTTCAAATCACCCCCCCTCCACCCTTAAGTCCAAATCTTTGCCAAGTCATTACTATGAAGATAGTTCAGTTGTTGGCCTGCGCTTGTTTTTTTCCCCCACCATTAGATTGTTCGTCCAAAGTATTTGTCTGACTTTATTCAAGTTTAAAAGGCTGTGCCAGTCTTGAATAAAAGTTACTCTGTGTTAGGTTTCTTTATGGGATTAAAAAATACCCAACTTGTTTACTGTTTATTATTATTATTGTTATTATCATTATTTTATCACAATTGTCATAAATAGGCTTAGCAGTAGTAGTAGGGGTGGTGATATAACCTTACTTGATCGATAGTCAACAAAAGTGAACCCATGACCTACTCAGAATCCTTATGATGATGATTTGTTCCTTCCCCACCCCACCCCCACCCTCCTCCTTCCGCCGAATAGAGATACCCCGAGGAAGGACGGAGGAAAGAGAAAGAGTGTTTCTTATACCCTAGCCGAGGGGCGGTAGAAGGCCGAATGTGTCAACGGAAACTATATTCGTTAGTTTTTTTTATAAGCTTTTTTTTTTTTTTGTCTTGCTACAATTTAAAACAAGTTAGCTTTTCTGTTAGAGAAATCTGGTTATAAAGCAGTGAGGCTGTAGATACTGTCCAAAGTAAATACCGGTTGTCTATTCTGCACAGTGGATTTGTTCATGCGGTCTTTACTTGTTTGTTAATATACTTGCTTGTTTGTTAATGTTTTCGTTTATTGTTCGAATCTGCACCATCGTGTTTCTTATTTTAAAATCACTAATAGGGGTAAACTGAATATGCAAACAAAATCAAGCGAAATGGCTTGTACCCATGTCTTCAGAATATCAGTAGTTCAAGCTGACTGTCATGAAAATGTCAATACTTTTAGGATGTTAAACATTTCACTAGATAATGAAGTAGGTGTGTGGTTATGTGTGTTTGCTGTAGTGTGTATGTGGGAGGAGAAGCGTGATTTTTTTTTCCGCTTTGCTTTTGTTTGTTTTGTTCAGTAAATTTAGTTAAGTTCGGTTTAGTTTAGTTTGGTTTTAGTTTAGTCTGGTCCGGTCTGGTCTGGTCTGGTCTGGTTTGGTTTAAGTTTAGTTGAAGCTGAAGTTTGAGTTGAAATTTGAGTTGAAGTTGAGTTGAGCTGAGCTGAGTTGAAGTTTTTGTTTGTTTTGTTTTGTTTTCGTGCTGCGGGTTCCCCCCCTCCCCCCTCCCCACGCTCCCCCCCCCCCCCCTCCCTCCTCCTCCTCCTCGTGGAAGGACATTTTTCTGCGTTATATCAGGCCATGGAAGGGCCTGTGTGGTCGGCTAAGTTGTGTGAAATCAGACTGAAACTGTGGACAGGAATGAGATTGGTCTACTCCCTCTGGCGGGAGAGGCGTCTGCCAATTACGACATACTAACTGAGGAACTCCACTACCGGAACCCCTACCTGGAAAACAACGGTAGGGACTGGCATGTGAGGGGACGGGAGAGGGTAAGGGTATGGTGGGGTGGGTGGGGTTGACCGTATGTGTGTATGTGGAGGTGGAGGGTGGGTGGGGAGTGTGGGGGTGTCGCGCTTTGGAATGGGGTGGTAATCGGAGGATAGGGAAGGTTTGGTGGGGGAGGGGGGGGTGTAAGAGATCGGGGGTGATTAGTGTGGTGTTTGTTGTAGCGGTTGGTTTGAGTGTGGCACGCGCACATGTTCGTGTATATGCATTTATTTGATTAGAGGAAGAACAGAGTATGAAACACACACACACACACACACACACACACACACACACACACACACACACACACACACACACACATACATACACACACACACACACACACACACACACACACACACACACACACACACACACGTGTGTGTGTCTGTGCGCGTGCGCGTGCGTGCTTGCTTGCGTGCGTGTGTGTGTGTGTGGTTTCGTGAAGTGTAGCGTACTGTAGTGTAGTGCACTTTCCTAACTTATACGTGGGTTTAACAGCTAGTCAGACACCCGTAACATTCTTCTTTCTTTTTCCTGTAAATCCACTCTTCTTTTTCCTTTTTCTAGCACACTTCCCGCCATATTTTGATTGTCGGAAATATTGTAAAATAATACATACCTTATTTGTCGGAAATATTGTAAAATAATACATACCTTCTGAATAATTTATTTAAGAAATATAAATCAGCGTTTCCCCAAAGGATTCCAAAATAAGAATCATTCTTTCAACAACAACAACAACAACAACAAAAAAAGTTGAAAAAGTCGCAGAAGATTCTAGTTTCTCCCAGTGAACGAATATAGTATCAAAATGAGATATTTGAACTTTGCATACTTTCTGTAAATAAAAACCTTGAAAACGTATTTGAAAAATATCTAAACCCACGGTAGGGTTGCGAATGTGTGTGAGTGTGTGTGTGTGTGTGTGTGTGTGTGTGTGTGTGTGTGTGTGTGTGTGTGTGTGTGTGTGATATTATAAAGACGCAAGTTTTGTTTTCGTTTGAATTGAGTTAATATTTTTTTATTTTTTTTAAAAATCACGGAAAATAAATTGCAATTCAAAACCTTTTATAACACTTTAACCGACTCTGAGGTTTGGATTGCGTCAGAAAAGTTCAATATTTTGCTCCTGACCCTAAACGAAAGTTGACATATGGAAAGCAGCTAGGTGAAATGTTGCGTTTCTCTTTTCTCTACAGGTTATAAAAACAAAATATAAGATAAATAAATAAATAAATAAATGAATAGATAAATGAATAAGAAAGATTTAACGCCGTTTCTCACGTGACATGTTGTGTATTATATTGTCCAGGCACCTGCACGTACTGTCCCAGGGAAAATCCAGTTCTTCTGGCAGAAAACATTCACTACAGTGACGTGGCCATCGACCTCGTGATGACCTCTCCTGGGGTTAACGTTGACGTCACTTCCGCCATGGTAGGCTCCTTCCGCTTCTGCTCCCTCTTCCCGATCCTTGTTCTCGTTGTTCCCTTCCGGGTTTTTTTGTTTTGTTTTTTGTTTTGTTTTGTTTTGTTTTGTTTTTCCCTTTTATTCTCCTTTCTTTCCTTTTCCCACTTCCTTCTCCTCCTCCAAATCATAATAATCGTGTTTGTCTTCTCCTTCTTCTTCTTCTTCTTCTTCTTCTTCTTCTTTTCTTCTTCATCATCATCATCATCATCATCATCATCATCTGCTTCTTCTTTTTCTTTTTCCTCTTCTTCTTCTTCTTCTTCTTCTTCTTCATCATCATCATCTTCATCTTCTTCTTCTTCTTCTTCTTCTTCTTCTTCTTCTTCTTCTTCCTCTTCTTTTTCTTCTTCTGTTGTCGTGCTGCTGCTACTACTACCATTAACACACCACCACCACCACCACCACCACCAGTACTACTACTACTTCTACTACTATAACTACTGCTACTATTACTACTACTACTACGTACTACTACTACTGCTGCTACTACCACTACTACTACTATTGTTGTTATTATTATCACCACTGCTGTTACTGCTTTTACTTGCATCTTCATCTAATCTCTCTTCTTCTCTTCTTTCCTATTCTCTTTCTCATTTCCTCTTCCGACTGCTTTTGCTGCTGCTCTTGTACATCCTCCTTCTTCTTCTCCTCCTCCTCCTCCTCCTTTGCTTCTTTCTTTCGTTAGTCTTTCTCTCTTTCTTTTTCGTTGCTGTTTTTGTTGTTGATGGTGTTGTTGTTGCTGTTTTGTACCTTCATTCTTCTATTTCTACTGCTGTTCCTCCTGCTCCTCTTTCTTTCCGTCCTCCCCTCTCCCCCGCTCCCCCTCCCCCTCACTCCTTCACCTCTCTCACCAATAAATGCGTGCTATGCCGTGCGTTTCCAGAGGGTGTTGGACAGCCCTTACGTCATGCAGTCCGACCATTTCGGCGTGAAAGTGGACATCTGCGAGCCTTGAGAAACCACGTGACGCAGCAAGCCACATGACTACAAGGCGAAAGGCGCGGTCGTCGTCCGGATTTGTCCAGACCAATGAACAAGCATCAGTTATACGGCAGAAAACAGCGCAACGCAAGACAACACAAGTTTCTCTTAATTCTTTGTCTTCTTTGTCTTCAAAACGTGTTTGTCCCATTTTTGTGTTACAGAAAGGAGGGAGTGGGGAATGGGTAGGGAGAGGTATAAGACCTGGGGAGTGGGGGGGGGGGGGGTAGGGTGGGCGTAGGTTTGGGGATGTTAGTGGAAAAGAGGATTATATATTCATGCACAATTTTTTTTTTTTTTTTAGGCGAGATGTCCGGTTTACCTGTTCAGTAATTATGGAGAGTTGCTTCCTATATTTGTTGGGAGTTTCTCTCTGCAGTTGGCAATACAAGTGAGAATACCCGACTATTTGGTGCACTGATCAGGGGGCGTTACTCTTTAAGGCGCATGGAAATGGAAGGTAATGGTAGCAGGTTAATGATAAGAGATTTCCTTTCCGATCCTTAGCCCTTGCATTTTTTTTTCTTTTTCTTCTTCTTCTTTTTTTTTCTTTTTTCTTTTTTTTTTTTTTTTGTGGGATAGTCTTTAATCAAATAATTTGAGAGTTGACAGGCGAGCAAAAAGAGGTCAGTGCGCAGAGACATTAGCGTACAACAGCACCTCTTTTAGGTCACGCTTATAAACAAGACTCCTCCTTTCTCAAAACTAGATCAAAGTCTGCAAGTAAACGACCGTGTGTGATAAAGAATGAAGAAAGAAAATAATGCAGGAAAATTAGATTTCAGTAATAGTTTTTCACCTGTTGTCCTCATTTCTTCACAACATAAATTACGAAAAGTATGTAATTTTTTTTCTAATCACTTACCACAACTCTACATCAACATACCACTAGTATAAAAAGAAAGAAACAGCACACACACACACACACACACACACACACACACACACACACACACACACACAGAGCAGAAAAAGAGGAGAGAACAAAAATGCGTTGAAACTGGGAAAGATATAGGTGCACTCCTAAATTACATGATAAATCCGTTGAAAAAATTCCAATCGTATGTGCAGTGAAACCATACAGACACTATTGGTGAATGTAAACATACAGATATTAACAGTATGAAGTAGTGTGTGATGCTGTACTTTTCCAAAATCTGTAATAATAAGAGGTATACAGATTCCCATATTTTCTCAAACCGTGTCAGGCAACTATTTATTTTCGCTATGTATTCATCAATTTTACATTTTCTTTTAAGTCGTTTTCTGAATATGCTGTGCATTGGAACGCATTTACTTTGCTTGCATTGAAAAATAAACTATTTCGCCCGAAGAACTATTTTTTTTCAAATACTTTGTCTTTACTGATCTGTTTATCAGTACCTAAAATTACAACATTATCGATCAAATTTAATGTTAATGTGCATTTTCATTGATTTCTTTGATGAGTTTAGTTCAGAATGGTTTGATAATATTACATCCCCAAACAAGTGTCTTATAAACTCTTTTTCTGTATGGCAGAAGGTGCAAGAGTGGTCTTCAACCACACCCATTTCTTTCAATGTAGTGTTTGTACCCACAATTCGGTGTATAACCCTTATTTGGAATCATTTCAGTTTTACTTCAGAAATTTTGTGTATCTTCTTTAAAACATTTTGAAAAGCTATTTCACCTTCCAATGTATCATTCATTTTTTTACAACAGTTACGAGCTGTGCCATAGTCTGTTGATATGTGATAATAAAGGTTCAGGCCTTTACCAATCGATAAAATCCTCTTGACAGCACATGGAAAGTGAGATTTTCTGTTATTTTCGAAGACGATGGTTTGTTTCGTTTATGTATTGTCCAATACTTGATAAACAACCACTATGCGTCAAAAAGTCAACGCTGATCTGGAAACGACTATTGAATTCAGCCAAAGACAAAAATCTCCCATCTACATTTACAATTTCTGCTATTCGATGAGTGCCATAGTCTGCCCAATCCGGTGGTTGAATAACTACGTTCCCAAGTTTAAAGCGTTCATTACACAGAAAGGGTTGAGATAGTAACCCTGTACTTGTTATAGGTTGCACTTTTTTTTTCTACAAAACAGTTGATAATGCATTGAATATAAATATATCCAAAATAGGTTATCCGTTCTTATTTTAGTAACACATAATGGTCCGAACATAAGCAATTTATTCAAACAAAACAAAACAAAATGATGTAAATGGGTGCAAATGCCTTCCCGTTTATACTTAGAGTAATACAAATTTCTTATCAATGTAATTTTGGCAGACATCAAATATGTTTGAACTTCGGGAACATCCTGTTAATTCTGTCTTATTTTCCATTCCACACAAATCTAAAACACGCTTTCTGGAGATCTGCCAGGACATCGTCGGATGGATGAGGCATTCACAGGTATATTAGTTTTAGCAACCCTTCCCAGCGGAGAAATATTTTTCTTGGACCAAATTTTAAACAATGCTACCACCTCTTCAAATTTGTCGTTGTAATTAATTGCCTGACAATGCTTTAGATCGTACGTTAGCCAAACCCCGACCATCATAAATCTGTCTGGATTCCATTTTATTTTCAAGTGTGGTAAATACCTTTACATTGATTTTTTTTAATAGAGCCTAGCCATGCTGTTTGAGTTTTATCTACATTAATGTGTAAATCAGAGTACTGTCCAAATATTTTGACCTTATACATACTTCATTCAAAAGGTTTTGTTGTCTCCTATGTTCATTAACTTTGTAAGTCTTTGTAACACTGACTTTGTTTGTACTGAAGATGATGGGGGTTTTAAACAAAAAAGCTGAGGCAAAAACTGGGTTGTTTGTTTCTCATCAGTCTCTTTTTATCTATCTATCTATCAATCTGTCTATCTATCTATCAGTCTATCTATCTATCTGTCTATCTATCTATCTATCTATCTATCTATCTATCTATCTATCTATCTATCTATCTATCATCTTTCTATCTCTCTTCCCCCCCTCTCCCCCATCTCTCTCTCTCTCGCTCTCTCTCTCTCTCTCTCTCTCTCTCTCTCTCTCTCTCTTAGCTCATGTTCTGATGTTTTTTTAATATACAACTCTGGAATAAAAAAAAAAACTGTGTACAATGTTTATTATGTCGCATACTATTTTTGGCTTTATTATTACAATCATTGTTGTAGTCCTTGATGTTCCCCTGGTTCAAGAAATAAAACAACAGGAAAATATTGTCTGTTTTCTTTCAGTTTCTTAACACTCTCTCTCTCTCTCTCTCTCTCTCTCTCTCTCTCTCTCTCTCTCTCTCAGTGCGCGTGCGTGCGCGCGCGCGCACAGACACACACACACACACACACACACAACACACGCGCGCACGCGTGTGCGCGCGCACACACACACACACATACACACACACACACACCACACACACACACACACACACACACACACGCACACACACTCACACACACTCACACTCACACACACACACACTCACACACACACACACACACACACACACACACACACACACACACACACACACACCACACACGCACCACACACACACACACACACACACACACACACACAACACACACACACACACACAACACACACACACACACACACACACACACACACACACACACACACACACACAAGTATATATGCGGGAGATAATGGATGTGGGTGTGCACAGAGAGAAAGAGCAGGAGGAGGAGCAGCAGGAGGAGGATTTATTAAAATACGCTATACACCTTTATGCAAGGGTGAAACAATATCTATTTTGAAAAGTTACTTGTATTTCTAAGATATGCATATGGACATTTGTTAATTTATTTTCACAACAAACAAAGGGCAAGAAAAAAGAGATTAGGCATAAACACTACAAGAAAGCACATATTTTTTTGTTAAGGAGGCATGTCATCAATTTGGGGGTACATTTATGTCAAAAACGTTCCAGGTTTTTACCATTTTCTCCAATAGTTGTCGAAAACAATTGATGCTCACTGGTGTGCATTTACACTTGTTTCGATACAAAATTGGAGAGAGAGAGAGAGAGAGAGAGAGAGAGAGAGAGAGATTTTCGACGTCTATCTTTTCGTCCCCAACTTAATACACACACACACCCTCCACCCTTCAGCATATGTACAACTTTTCTCAACACTAAGTTAGTGACACTGAACAAATTTCGTAGTGATAATTCAACTCGCGTCGGTCGACGTAAAAACAATGCAAGAAGTTTTGATATGATATACGAAAGTACTTAACTTATACCGTGTAGATGAATTTATCGGGTAAATATACTTCCCATGTAATGAGTAACTTGTGGTACATAAGTACGGGGCTGACACCAGCAATTCACTCGACAAGGTCAAGGTCAACACGTTCACGACCTGACCTTGCTGCACTGACCTTAGTGCGGTCAAAGTAATACTGATTTATGTTGTGCAGTTGTTGTTGTTGTTGTTTTAAAGAGTGCCATTGCTAGACATGGAAAATTACAGTGGAGGATGGGTTCTAATGTTTCGAACCTCGCGCCCCCCCTCCCCCCCCCCCCTCCTCCCCGCGTTTCCCTTCCACGCCACCCAACTACCAGTGATATTACCTCCCACACCGGATTTCCCGGCCACCCCATACACAGTCAAACTGAGGCTGACCCTGAAGCAACACCAGCACTGCCATCTCTCGAGGAGATATGTCCCCTCGACTGTTACGTGTGCTCTGTGTTGTCATTTCTACTAGGCGATTTGGAGTCGTAAGCAGCGTTTGCTGGGAGTTAAGGGCCTGTAATGATTTTATCGTGGGAGCAAGAGTTAGACTACTTGTTGGTTTTGTGGAAGGTTGTATTTTGAAACGACGCTTGGTTATCATCATAATGCTAAGAGCCAACCCGGGAAAAAAAAAAAAAAAAAGCCGCTACTGATACTAGTAACCGACTGGTCAGGGTCCGTTCAACAGGCCCTGAACTCATGTTTGACCAGTGCGTTGGGCTAATGCGTAGATCAGACATTTGCTAAGTCGTAGCCACGAGATCCTCTTCTTGAACTCTCTCATCTTAGTCATTTAATTCATCAATCCATCAGCTTTATATCATGCGTAGTGTGGTCTCAAAAGTTAGTGGATGTGGTGTAGCGCATATGGATCAGTCTGCACGCAGTGACACCTCCATGACGAAACTGAAACTGAAATGATACCGGCACCTGCTGGGAATCCATAGCAATTTAACCATGAGAATTTTTTTTTTTTTAAAGATGCTGCAGTGTGACTAAAGGAATGTTCCAGGCAGGGTGAGGTAGAAGAAGAGGGGAGGGGGGGGGGGAGGAGTGTTATAAACGATCATGTACAGTGCATGTCAGGCCATCAATGACATGATCTGCACAGCGACTGCTCATGATGGTCTTTCCTTCAGTAATGACTTAATCTTGAAATGCAGCAGTCATGACATGCTCCAGGAATAGGTAAACAAGGTAAGGGGGATTTAAAAGAACTTTATCATATTGATACGAACCAGATTTCAGTTTCATCAAGGAGGTATCATTTCGTGCGCACTAACTCACATACGCTATACCACACCTGCCTAGTTTCGAGACCACGCTGCGTAGGATTTACAGCTGATGAATAAATGGACTAAGACTAAGATGAAAGTATTCAAGACAAGGGTCTCGTGTATATCTCTTAGCAGATGTCTAAGCTGCGCATTAGTCCAATGCGCCAGACAGACCTTGAGTACCTACCTTATACTGTCTTCGCCATTGTTATACACCGTTCGTGTGTGTTTGCCTGTGTGTACACGTGTGTGTGCGTGTGCGCGCGCGCGCGCGCGCGTGTGTGTGAATTGTGTGTGTGTGTGTGTGTGTGTGTGTGTGTGTGTGTCCGCACGCGTGTGTGTTTGTGCATGGGCGTGTTGGCAGATGCCCATGTACGTGCGTGTGGCAGTGTATGCGGTGCGTGCGTGTGTGCGCGTACGTGCGCGCGCGCGTGTGTGTGTATGTGTGTGTGTGTGTGCATATGCATATATAACATGTGTACGCGTGCATGATCTGTGGGCTTGTGTGAGCATGTTCCTGCATGCATGTGTATGCGCACGTGTGTGTGTGTGTGTGTGTGTGTGTGTGTGTGTGTGTGTGTGTGTGTGTGTGTGTGTATGTACATATGTGTATATGGGCGTATACGTGTGCGTGCGCGCATGTGTGCGTGTGTGCGCGCATGCGTGAGTGTGCGTGCGCGCACCTGTCCGTGTGTGTGTGTGTGTGTGTGTGTGTGTGTGTGTGTGTGTGTGTGTGGTGTGTGTGTGGTGTGTGTGTGTGTGTGTGTGTGCGCGCGCGCTCGCGCACACACACACACACACACACACACACACACACACACACACACACACACACACACACACACACTCGCACACATTTCATTATTTGTGGGTTATTCAGAAGATGACATAATTATTATTGATCATTAACAACAACAATAATAACAATAATGATAATAGTTTGTGGTGAAAATCAATAGTGGTGAATATAATACTAACTGGGATGAAAGTGCTGAGGAAAATGATGATGATACTAATACTAATACTACTAATAGCAATAGAAGATACGCGATTGCTCATTCTTCGTTTTCAATTGTCCTGAATGTTGATTATCTTGCCTGAAGAAGACCAAAGAGGTCGAAACGCGTCGTGTTTAGTCTTGTAATTTGTTTGTCCCCTTTGCCAAGCGGATTAATTATCATTTTTCTTTCTTTTTTTTAATGAAAAAAGAAATAAGGAAAACTAGAAACATTACATAAAAGTATTAGCAAGATAACCAAACTAGAAACATTACATAAAAGTATTAGCAAGATAACCAATGGGCAAAGAGACATACCACCTCTCCCTTCCCTCCACCACAGCATGGGGAACACATGACACGCGCAACCGTACATACCATATGCTGGCACCACCGTCCCCACTCCACATGAGCACGTGCACCTTTGGATCGCGCACAAGACAGCCACCCCTTTCTCTCCATCCATCAACACCTGCACGCCTACAGATATCAAAAGCCCATGGTTACAAAGCTGAGGTCCCCATGAGGTACCCAGTATGTTTCTGTCATGGCATATCACCAATGCACCATCTGATATATTTAAATAGGTAGACAAATCAACAACTCTATCAAATAAAAACTAATTGCATTTGAATCATCAAACAGTGTAACTTTTGCTTCCAGGATGATATATTTATACCACTATAACTCTTTAAGAAATCAACTTTTAAAAACGTTATTACTATATTTTTTTATATCATTATATTGCTCTATGTATGACTTTTTCATCATCTTTCCGATACTCAAAAATTAGGTGGAGGTGTTATACGGGGAGTGATGGTTTACATGCATGTAGGTAGTTGCCATGTACAGACACATGCACGGAACCTACGACTCCTGAGGACGGTTTGAAGGGAAGGCAGCAAGGCAAGACACCATCATCACCCAGACGCCCACCTAGGACGATTGACCACGTAAGAAGAAAACACTGGCTACAGACCAGTTGACAACGTGGCCCAGTACACAACTTGTCCCTAAAGGCCAGGCAGTGAGGACGTTAACTCAACCATTTACTCTGAGGTGTTGTGATTTTGGGGCGCCGAAGTTAAGTAAAGGGAAGGAACTCTACTTCATTCCTTCTGCGTTTTCCTTGACTGTTTGTGCTCCCTTGGTTCCTGTAAGAGCAGACGTATCAAATACATTCTTTAAAAAAAAAGAAAAAAAAAAAAAAAAGAAAAAAAAAATTGAAAACAAGAAAAAGGGAAGAGCCAACAAAGAAAAAATATCACACACACACACACACACACACACACACACACACACACACACACACACACACACACACACACACACTGAAACCATTTATTGTCAGACTAACATATCGTTGTACAGACATTTAAAAACATGAAGATAATAAATTAATGAAAAACCAAAATAATACAAGTTACACCTGAATGATAAAAAAAAATCATAAAGGAAACTTAACAGGGAAACGTTCAACATTTATAAATAAAAGAATAGAATCAGAAATTGTAATTATAAACAAATTACATCTTACTTGTACTGAAAATTAAAACACTCTCTCTCTCTCTCTCTCTCTCTCTCTCTCTCTCTGATGCACACAGATCAACAAACAGAGATCAACACACACACACACACACACACACACACACACACACGCACACACACACACACACACACACACACACACACACAAGACCCACACCACCCCTTCCCCCTACTCAAACGTATGCGTGCACTCACAGACAAACAAATAAAACCAGAGTTCTCTCTCTCTCTCTCTCTCTCTCTCTCTCTCTCTGATGCACACAGATCAACACACACACACACACACACACACACACACACACACACACACACACGCGCGCGCGCGCGCGCGCGCGCGCACGCACACACAAGACCCACACCTCCCCTTCCCCCTACTCACACGTATGCGTGCACTCACAAACAAATGAAACCAAATCTCTGTCTCTGTCTCTGTCTCTCTCTCTCTCTCTTACACACACACACACACACACACACACACACACACACACACACACACACACACACACACACACACTGTCTCTCTGTCTCTCTCTTACACACACACACACACACACACACACACACACACACACACACACACACACACGCACACACGTGCGCGTGCGCGTGCTTGCGCGTGCATTGAAAAAGACCGCACAATCTCTTGGTCTGATCAAAGACAGTTCGCCGTAGGGCGAAGTGTCTTTGGTCTGATTCACAAGTCAATTGATACACAGGTCGATGGTCGCCACCGGTTGCCGTCTGTTCACGTCCATCCCTTGTGCGAAAATTACGCCTAATGACAGCGGATAGATTCTTCACACCTCACATATACGGACATGCTGTAATGGAAGCAACGGCTCTTCATTTTCTTCTGGACTGACCAGTGTAGCATATTGGACACATGCTGCACACGCATTGCTTGCGAATTGCACACGCATTGATGGATTTTCGGCTTTTGTTCAGATTGCCCGTGGGGACACCTCAATATGGGAGCAAGTTGGGCTGTGTCACCGAAGCACGATGACTCTTCCTCTCGGTCCTGTTTTAACATGATTTTAATTATAGATAGTTGGATTTTTTTTCTGCTTCTGTAAATATGACATGTAGGTCAGATCAGTGCTGAATGACATTACATTAAATTTCATGTTATCAGTCTACGGTCTGAAGGACGAGAAAAAACAAATTCTCATTTGTACGGTAAACGGGCAATCAAATCTTTTCTTGCTAGCTTTGCTTTCAGTCTTGGTGGGCCCATCCTGTTAGCTTTAGTCCACACTTCCGGTATTCGCAGCCTTTACGTTGTTAGTGGAGGATTATCGAAAATGGGTTCATCAAAAAAGCACAAAGAAAAGGACAGAGACAGAGAACATAAACGTAAGAAACATAAACGCTCACGTAGCCGATCACGGTCCAGAGAAAGGAAAAGCAGACGCCAGCACTCTCCTGACGGTGTCAATGTGGACCGCAGAGATGGAAGGGACGGCTACAGAGAAGGCCGAGACAGAGAACGGGAACGCTATATTGATTACAATGATTATTCTAACCCACCAGCGCCACCAGAACCGGCACATAAGGAGGAATCTGGTAAGCAACGTTCATGTACGGTGATTATGTTTACTGATAACAAGTCTAAGCCATCCATGTTGTGAAATGAGTTGGGGGCAGGGGCTTAGACAAGGGATAGTCATGGTGGGGCTTAGCTATCTAGCCAAGATCTGAACATGTCCGGTAAAATGGAAAGGACATGGAAGATAGAAGATCCTCCCCCCCCCCCCCCCACTCCCCCACCCCCAAATCTTTCAAGAAAATTCTGTGGAAATGAGAAATTAATTGGAAGTTGGAATTTATTGTGTTGACTGTTATTAGTGTTAATTAAATGCTAAAGAAAACTGGTACTGAAAAGCTCATGTACACAAGTGCACAACGTAGAAGAGTATGGTCAGGACAGAATTCCCTTCCTGCTGCTCTACATTGAGGTTTATTTCAGCTAAGATTTAAATGCCAAACAAAGACTGAATTGACGGAAAGCAAAGTATAGCACTCGATTCAAATAATATGTATGAAATGATATAATGACTAAAGATGTGGTATCTTCACTGTTTTTATAGCACAATCTTACTGTGTGATTTAGTAATGCAACAAACTTTATTTAATTCAATAAAAACACAAATTTTGCTTCTAAAGATATAACGTATGTACATTATTTTGTGATAGTTAGGTCAGATCAAGTGTCAAGGACATGGATGACGAAGTAGGACAATAGCTTAATAAGGAATTATAAATGTTATTCTTTTCAATTTGATATTGAATGTTCATGCAGTTGATTTGAAATTTGTATTGACCAGGGTACTTGTGTCAAATCTTAAATATGTTATCTCTGATTGTGAAAGTTGTAGTTTTGCCTTTTACTTGTAAATTGAATTTTTCAAGTGCTTTGCGAAATATAAGAAGTTACAAGCCAAAACCTGTTACCGTATATACAGTAACAATTATTAACCCGTTCACTGCCTGAAAATATTACAAACAAAGGCTTTCCCAGTGCCAGGGAAATCTGATGATTTGGGGGTAATAATTAACAAAAAATTCTAGCTCAGAAACTACAAAAGATATAAAAATGAAATATATATAATTTTTGAAGGAAATTGAATGAAGGTTTTGAATCTGGGCTTCTTTTGTTTTAATTTTGATAATAAAAAAAATATTTAGGCATTTAGATTTGGATAGATTTTTTTGCACGATCAAAACATATGTATTCACCACTACATCTTCACATCCAAACAAGAACACAAAGCAAAAAAGTTGAAAATAAAGTTTGTATTGTCACACTACACCTGTAAATGAAAGTAAAACAGTTTAGAAGGCTATCAGGATGCTCACATTCTAAGCAGACAGGTCAGTCCACGACCACGCCCCCCTCTCCCCACCATGCCCCCTTGC
>CM065723.1:54906923-54921923 GCA_033310375.1 Conus canariensis
GGCCTGGGAGAGAGTGACTCGGATGAAGATGATGTCTTTTCCTGGGTCAAGAAAAGCAGGAAAATTTCAAAAGAAAAGGAAATGGCCAACAGAAGGGTTGGTAAATTCAAACTGTGAAGGGATGAGAAGAAGACAGAGTAGACCAGTGCACCCATTCAGTTTGGGTATTTTGAGCACTAGTGTACAGAATACACACTTAATACTCCATGTTTCTAAAAAGTACACCTATCTCTGAGAGTGTTGTTCAATTTTCTCGACCAGCACGTTATCTCCTGGGCCTGGTTGAACTCTAGATGTATTTTTGTGAGGAGGCTTGAAGGATAGTCCTGTTATGTTGTCTCTCTCCAGGAATTCCACAGCGTCTTCTTCAACTCCCAATCCTCACTGATCATTACTTTAAAAAAAAGAGAAAAAAAAACACAGGTCTCGTTTTGTGGCCCTTCATGCCCTCTTGCAGTGGTGGTCTCAGCTTTGATATCCTCAACACATCTCCAAACCCTTGATGAATTTATGTAAGAGTCGTTAGCATTGGATGGATGTGTTGGCGCCCCCTGGAGGGGGACTGTAACGCACTGGTTCCGTAATCAAGCAATTATCTGTCCTCACTAGGAAGTTTAGTCCAGTATATGTTGGATCAGAACAGGCACCACTGAATGCCAACAAAGCGATTTGATAATAGTGCAGTGTGTACTTCTGTCACTGGTGTGTTGTGCCTGAATACCAACAAAGGGACTTTTGATAGTTGTGCAACGTGTACTTTGGTGCGTTGCCTCGTGATGAGTTGTTATTGATTGCTCTCTGTGGACTTTGAGTGCTGTGGCTGCAACAGGACCTGCCTGAATGTGGCTGTAGATGGTGAGCTGGAAGGAGCAGCTTGGGGGTAATGCCATAGCCTGGGGCAACACGAGGATCAGACAGAACCAAAAGAAAAAAGAAAAGACGAAAAAGAAAAGAAATGTAGTGTGTCATGTATCATAGTTAGCGTGAAAGCCGCTTTCTCTTTGTTTGTTTCACTTGTGAGACTGGCCTCGGGGCCTTAAAAGAAGAGATCAACAAGAAAAGTAATTGTCCAGTTAAGTTTCTGAAAGATCATATGCTTAAAGTTAAAGGATTTCTGAAGAATAATTCTGAGAGGTTTTACAATACTGAAACATTTTACTCTTCCTCACCTTAGGGTTTTGAGAAGGTCATAGAGCATTTCGAAGGTTTGCCTCTCCTCAATTCTGGGTCTTGTTTTGTTTGTTAGGGTGGGGTTTTTTTCCTCGCCACAAGGTCCTGAGAAAGTTAAACACTATGTTGATGTTTTTTCTTTCCTTAACTTGGGTCAGAAAGTTAAAAAGTGCTTGAATTTTGCCTTTCCATAGCCCAAGGTCATGAAAAGGTTACACAGAGCATTGAGGTTTAATCTTTTCTCACCCTGGGTCATGAGAAAGGTATGCACTGTATTGAAGTTTGGTCTTCCACTGTACTTTTTCTTTTTGTCATTCCCCACGCATGAGTCATGAAGATAGATTTATCTTGTGTGTGTGTGTGTGTGTGTGTGTGTGTGTGTTTCTCACCCCTTTATGTCCTACTCTGCTGGTCTGTCTTTCATCACCTGTCATGCATTGAAATGTGAAATTATACTTTGAAGTTTTGTCTTTCCTCATCCCATGTGCTTTGAAAAAATAAAGTGTAGTCTGAAGGTTTTTTTCTTTCTGCACCCCTCGGTCATGAGAAAGTTATACAGGACTTTGAAGTTTTGTCTTTTGTATCCCTGGGTTGTATAGAACATTTTTATACTGTACTTAAAACCTTTGCCTTTGGTTACTTGTGGGTTGTGAGAAAATCATACAGTGTTTTAACGTTTTTGCCTTTCCTGATCTGTGGGGTATTAAAACAGTCTAGCAGTGCTTTAAATGTTTGCCTTTCCCCACCACTTGGTCTTGAGAAAATGATGCAAAAGTCACAATTTCAGCCTTTTCGTATCTCTGGATTGTGAGGAAGTCCTACAGTGCTTTAAATCATTCCTTTTTCGTGCCCCTGGATTGTTAGAAAAAAAAACTGTTATAATCTCAAGTTGTAATCACAAAGTTGTTCCCTTTCCTCACCCCTGGATTGGATGAAATACTTTAATTTTTTTTTTCACCCTTGGATTGTGATATATCCAAATGGAAATACGGTGTTGGCAGGCCAAGATGTTGGAGGAGATGGATGCAGAGTTTGGTGTGGCCAACCTAGTGGAGCAGGAATTTGGAAGTGGAAAGAAGGTAGGGAACTGAAATGTTCTGAAAATCCTTTCTTTTACTCTCTGTCTGTCTGTCTGTCTGTCTGTCTGCTGTCTCTCGTCTCTTCTCTCTCTCTCTCTTCTCTCTTCTCTCTCTCGTCTGTCCTCCCTCACCCTTCCTCTTGCCCTCTCTCTCTCTCTCTCTCTCTCCCTCACCCTTTCCCTCTCTCTCTGTCTCCTCCCTCACCCTTCCTCTTGCCCTCTCTCTCTCTCTCTCCCTCACCCTTTCCCTCTCTCTCTCTCTGTCTCCTCCCTCACCCTGCCTCTTTCTCCCTCTCTCTCTCTGTCTCCTCCCTCACCCTGCCTCTTTCTCCCTCTCTCTCTGTCTCCTCCCTCACCCTGCCTCTTTCCCTCTCTCTCTCCCTGTCTCCTCCCTCACCCTGCCTCTTTCTCCCTCTCTCTCTCTGTCTCCTCCCTCACCCTGCCTCTTTCTCCCTCTCTCTCTCTCTGTCTCCTCCCCTCACCCTTCCTCTTTCCCTGTCTCTCTCTCTGTCTCCTCCCTCACCCTGCCTCTTTCTCCTCTCTCTCTCTCTGTCTCCTCCCTCACCCTGCCTCTTTCTCCCTCTCTCTCTCTCTGTCTCCTCCCTCACCCTTCCTCTTTCCCCCTCTCTCTCTCTGTCTCCTCCCTCACCCTTCCTCTTTCTCCCTCTCTCTCTCTCTCTCTCCTCCCTCACCCTGCCTCTTTCTCCCTCTCTCTCTCTGTCTCCTCCCTCACCCTTCCTCTTTCCCCCTCTCTCTCTCTCTCTCTCCTCCCTCACCCTGCCTCTTTCTCCCTCTCTCTCTCTGTCTCCTCCGTCACACTTCCTCTTTCTCTCCCTCTCTCTCTCTCCCTCTCTCTCTCTTTCTCTCTCTCTCTCTCTGTGATCGGTTGGTATGTGTAATGTTATGACTAACTCCTGCTGTTTCTCTCAGGGTTCACCACCTCCAAACGCCCCTGAAATGGTCTAATTAGGCAAAGCACATTTTCATTCTTTGCCTGTCAAGTTTAATATATCAGAATTTTTAGTTTAAATATCTTTTGGCGTCATATACTGTACCATGTCAGACCATAGCATTCAACGGCAGTTAGCCAGCTCTGTCAGGCCGAATTTTTCCGTGGCCAATGCAGTCATAAGACAGTCATGTGATGTCACCCCACTTCCGGCCCCGGAAGAAGCCAGTGTCAACTTCCTATACGTCATTCATCTTCGGCCTGCCGTCAAAGCAAGATAAGTCTTGTGCTCTGTCTCGCCTATACTTGCCTTTGTGTTAAGATTGCTGTGTTTTGTTTCTATACTTGATTCAGTTGTGGCTTGCACTAGACCCTGAGTATTCTTGCCGTGTGAGGCTCTTGGTGGGAGCGTATTTATTAAAAGATTTGTCTCTTTTACCGGCACTCTCGCGACTTTGTTACTCGCGATCGTCGGCACCGCTCGCCGGTCGTGTTCCCCCACCATATTGCCGAGCCTCGGGTTCAGCACGCATTTTGTGCTGGTTCTGCTTATTAAGGTTTAGTGCTCAATAACTATCACACCTGTACTCTTTACCCATCACAGGTAGTACGTGTTCGAGTAAGGGTGCGTGACACTGATCTGCTTATTAAGATTTAGTGCCCAAGAACTATCACACCTATACACAGTGATACTCCACGTGTAGAGATTGCTATTAATAGCCATACCAGTCACACTATCGGTGGCGTGTACGGGTAGTTCGAGTTTTCAGTCGATCTCTCGAGCACTTTGCACGACACCACACGGACGATCGAGATTAATTGATTTTCTCGATCGGCCACCTTGTCTCCTCTTTGCGGTCGTGTGTTCCGGGTTTGCTCTATCCACCTGTGCCCAACATGGTGAAGGACACCGCCGGGTCGAGCCACTCCACTGCTCGGAGTTCGCTCAATTTCCCGGAGAACCCGCGGGTCGATTCCATCTCGGAGCAATCCGTTCGCACTGATGAACGTACGGTTCGGGTAGACAGAGACGACTTCTCCGTGGAAGGGACGCGTGATCTTTCCTCGTCTACCAAACCGACGGACGCACGACCACGGCGTCCCAAGGCTGATAGGCAAGCGGCCACCATTTCAAAATGCCTTTCATTTGATCTGCCTGCAAAGTCTAAGGGCAAAGCTCCCCTCAAGGTGCTGCCCAGAAAGTCTAAGGGCAAGGCTCCCCTCAAGGGGCCCTGCCGAGCAAAGACTAGCCAACGGAATTCACCCTCCCCCACCCCTTCTCCATCGGCCAGCTTGCCCTCTAGCCTACGGACTCGCGCGGAGATTTCTAACTATCATGCTGAGTCACGCGAATCTCGGCCCCCGGGCACCTTGCCGAGCCGCGGACCAGCACGGGTGACGGGTCTGGGATGGAATCACCATCCGTCACTCGCCTTGATGAGTCACGTATCTCTTTTTCCCCCAAAATTGATACGTGCACTCATAGCGCTCGGCCCCACCGGGCACAGGTGCAGCCAACATCTGAGCTCGAGGAGCGCTTCGACTCCGGAAGCAGCCTTATGGTCACCCCGACGCACGACCTCGGTGGTGTCCATAATCCTGGGCGTGCGGGCACGCCGCGCCATGGGCCCGGCCGTGCCCATGCACAAGGACGGTCGACCTACCCCGATCGAACGTCACCTTCTTCCCTAGGGGTATTGGACGTTGGGGAGCCGACCTTTTTGGATCCCCATTTGGGCAACGTCCGCGGTCCCGCTCCTCCGGGGGGAGGATCTACCAGCGGGACCAAGGGTAACCTGACATATTCCTCCAGGGGGAGGAACACGGGACCGCATCCTGACCAATCCGCACTTTCGCGGGTTGGGGGCTCGACTTCCGCATCCTCCTCCGTACCATTATGGCCCTCCCAGGCCCATTCCAAGGACGTGTATGGTGCAGTGCACGGACCTGGACGGGGACGACAGGCCACGGCCTCTCAAGACCCCCCCAACAGTGATTCAGGTTACCCGGGTCCCCGGGGACTTTCTGCCCACACCCCAGGGCCGCCACAGCCCGTTTACCTCCCCGGGGACCGGTGGCTCTATGCCCCCGAGAGAGACCAGTGGCTTAACGCCAACACCCAGCACGACCAGCTATATGGTCGAATGTGGCACCCGGCTTCACTTGCCTGGGTCGACCTTGGTCTCCCTCCTCGGGCGCTGTCCGATCGGCAGGACGATGTCCCGGCCGCCGATTATAGGGCCACCGGGGACACACTACAGGCACCCCTCGACTTACCTCCTGATGACGGGTGCTACGAACCCTTTCAGGACCAGTACCTCCCTGAGGCGGACGATGAGGAGGAGCTAGCCTCCACCTCATTGTACGATGTCCGCACGATAGAACGGTGGCGACCAGACCTCGTTAGGAGGGAGGCCGCACCCGCTGACGAAGTTCTCTCCCTCTCCCATTTCGCCGGTCCCCCCCCGGCCCAGCGATCTAGACCAAAGATCATTACCCCCCAGTCCCTCTCCTCAATTTGGGAAGGTCCAGCAACTCGCGCCAGGGGTGCGCATGCCGTCCCTCCGCCAGGACAGGGACCCCTCTCGGCCCCACATGCATCCCAGGTCGGTTTCCTCCTCGGGGACCGCAAGAACCCCTCAGTCGCCTCCTTGTTTACTGACAATCCCGTGACCAGGGAGATGGGCATTTCCCAGTCGGACCGTCGGTTGATCCCCCACCTGCCCCCCCCCTACTTCCGGCACCATCTCCTTTAAGAACCTAAAGGAATGGGACCGAGTAGCCAGGATGGGCATCCTCCACACCACGGCGGGACACACCTACTTGGGCATGCTCCTTCAGCGAGCGGAGGCTCTATGGCCGGAGGACTATGGTGCCATCCCAGTACTGGGGGACTCGGGCTCTGAGGCGCACCAAGAGCCTGACTCTCGCTTGTTCAGCGATCCTTTCATGCGACACCTAGTTAACAGGATTTCGCATCACCTTTCGGCTGCGGCGGACAGCGCAGCCAGAAGCCACTTCAACTGCTTGTTGGTCGCGAGAGATGCCGTGCTGGCGCGGACCTCTCTCTCCCCGACGCTTAAGGCAGCCCAGCGATGCATCCCGGGCCAGGACCAGTCGCTCTTTGGCGACTACTCGGCTGACGTCATAGCACAAGCAGTCGAGGAACGCAAGCAGGCTGTGTCCTTTGCGCCCAGGCCACCGCCACGCCCTGCTAGACCCCCACTTCGTTCCTTCCCCAGGCACAGACCCTATCCCAGGCAATCGCCTTCCCGCACCGCACGGCCCGCCAAGCGACCTAATCTTCTCCCCAGGCCTAAGCCGAAACCCCATCAGCAAAATTTTCGGTTCGGCCAACAGTCACGCTCCCAGAGCTGACTAGGGAGACAGCCCGAGGGGGACTTAGATCAGGTAGCACCCCCCCTCGCCCTATCCCCCCCCCCCACCAGCCCAGACCCTCGCCCCCCCTGGCAGGCAGCCTCTCCCGGCATGCCCACCAGTGGAGACGTATGGGCCTCAACCCCTGGATAGTGGCGGTGCTACAGGAAGGGTTTCGCCTTCCTTGGGCCACGAGCGTCCCCCCTCATGCTATCTCCCCCTCCCTCCCCCAACGAACCCTCCCCCGCCAAAGCAGAAGCTCTTCGCACGGAAGTCCAAGAGCTCCTCCAAAAAGGGGCCATCTCGGAGGTTTCCCACCCAAACCCCGGCTTCTACTCTCACCTCTTTGTGATCCCAAAAGCCTCGGGAGGATGGAGGCCCATTCTAGATCTTTCGCCCCTCAACAAGTTCCTCAGGCCCACCAAGTTCAAGATGGAGACCCCCACCCAGATCCGAGACTCCATCCATCATCTCGACTGGGCCACATCCATAGACCTGAAGGACGCCTATTTTCAGATCCTGGTTCACCCGGCCCACAGACGATTCCTACGGTTCGTCTGGCAGGGCCGAGTGTTCCAGTTCAGGGCCCTCCCTTTCGGCCTCTCACTGGCACCCTTCCTCTTCACGAAGGTTGTCAAGGAGATGGCCTCCCTAGCCAGGCAGGAGGACATCCGCCTCCTAGTGTATCTGGACGACTGGCTCATCTTGGCCCCCTCCTGGGTCCAGTGCCAAGCCCACACCACCCGCCTCCTGAGTCTGTGCTCCACACTGGGGTTTGTCACAAACCCCAACAAGTGCGAACTCACTCCCAGCCAGAGGTTCTCCTTCCTGGGAATGAGTTGCGACACAATCTCCATGATAGTCTCCCCGACCCTGGAGAGGTCTGCACGCATAGTGGACCTCATCTCCCGCCTGTCACAGGCACCCCACACCTCGGCCAGAACCCTGTCCTCCCTCCTAGGAATGATGGAGTCCCTGTCTCCCCTCATTCCCCTGGGGCGGGTCCCCAAACGCCAACTTCAGAGGGAGTTCCGCCGACGTTGGTCGCAGACCTCCGACCGCTGGGACCAGGTCATTCCCCTCGGACACTGGTTCATTTCGGCGACGGAGGAGTGGCTCACTCCAGCCACTCTCTCCACCGGGGTCCCCATCTCCCTCCCAACCCAACCACTGGAACTTTATACAGACGCCTCCAACTTGGGCTGGGGGGCCCACTGGAGGACAGTCATGCCTCGGGGGAGTGGGACTCACAAACTGCACACCTCCACATCAACATCTTGGAGCTGGAAGCGGTCAGGCTAGCCCTTCTCCAATTCCAGCACAAGGTCGCGCACCAACTTGTTCTCCTCCTCACGGACAATACGTCGGTAGCTTGCTATGTCAACAAAGGGGGAGGGGCCCGCTCCATAGGCCTCTCCCTCAGGACAGAGGCCCTCCTTCGCTGGTGTCACGCGCGGGGAATCACCCTCCGCGCGAGACACATAGCAGGGAAACGCAACATCCTGGCGGATTCCCTCAGCAGGTCGAAGTCTCTCCTCCACACGGAGTGGACCCTCAACAGACATACCCTGTCGGGTGTATGGGAGCATTGGTTTGTGCCCATGATCGACCTGTTTGCCACCAGGTTCAACCATCGCCTGCACCTGTACGTCTCCCCCGTTCCAGATCCCCAGGCATATGCAGTCGATGCACTATCCCTCCCCTGGACGGGTCTACTGGCGTATGCCTTTCCCCCCTTCCCCATCCTACACAAGGTGATCAGGAAGGCGAGGCTGGAAAGACCCAGGCTGATCCTCGTAACGCCATGGTGGCCGACCCAGTCTTGGTTCCCGGACCTCTAAGTCCCTCACCCACGTTCCCCCCCTCCGGCTCAGCCCTCGCTGGGACATGCTGAGACAACCCCGGTCAGGTCTTCCTCACTCCAATCCCAAGATGCTTCGCCTACACGCGTGGCTTCTATGCCAGCCCAACTGCGAACATCTGCATCTACCCCCCACTCGGACAGACCCCAGTCCGTCCTAGACACACTAGCCGGGGCAGGGGCCTCTCAGGGATTACGGGACTTAGCCTCGGCATCTCGCAGAGCCAGCACCGAGTCCCTCTACAACTACCGTTGGGAGAGATGGATAGCCTGGTGCTCAGATAACTCTGTTCCCCATGACTGCCCCTCCAACATCCAAATAGGAAATTTCCTCTCCCACCTATCCTCTTCCCTTAAGCTGTCGGCTAGCTCCATTCGGGGCTACAGATCAGCTATCTGCACCACCATTCGTCAACTGGGGGGCCCTTCTTTTGACAATGACTTTCTGCTCAGAGAGGTGTCTAGAGGAGTTGCTCTATGGGAAGCTCAGTCCCCTAGGCGCATTCCCCTCTGGGACCTTTTTACGGTCCTCGATGCCCTCAGAAAACCCACTTTTGAACCCATTGCTTCTATTCCTTTTGACCTCCTCTCCTTTAAGACCACCTTTCTCCTCGCCCTGGCCTCGGCCAGAAGACGAAGTGAGATTGACGCCCTCAGCGGTGACCCCAGAGATATCGCCTTCCACAGGGACGGCTCAGTCTCTCTCAAGTTCCTTCCGGAGTTCTTGGCAAAGAATCAGGAACCGGGCACCCCCTCTCCCTTCCTCGTCATCCGTTCCCTGACGGACATCTTGGGAAAGGGAGAAAAAGATGGAGACGTGGACCTTTGCCCCTCCAGGTGTCTCAGGTACTACTGGGAACGCACACGCCCCAGGCGCTCCTCCCAGAGACGACTCCTTATCTCCCTCAACCCCAACAATACTAGAGATATCTCGGCGGGAACTATCTCCAGGTGGCTCTCCAAGACAGTGAGATCTACCTACGCTCAGGCGTACAAGGATCTCCCTGTCCTATCACCCAGGGCCCACGAGGTCAGAGCACTGGCCACTTCCACAGCGTTCCAGTACTCTGTTCCCGTG
Organism: Conus canariensis; assembly: GCA_033310375.1. Classification (NCBI taxonomy): domain Eukaryota; kingdom Metazoa; phylum Mollusca; class Gastropoda; order Neogastropoda; family Conidae; genus Conus; species Conus canariensis. The sequence goes on from CM065723.1 coordinate 54,916,438, forward strand.
CGCCACCTTCTGGAGGCAGCCTACTAGCGTTCGGAAAATCCCTTCATTAATTTTTACCTGAGGGATATCCGCATGACCAGAGCTGATGGGTCTAAGGGGATCTCCTTTGTGGCGGCCAATGCAGCCATATCGGTCAACCCCAAGAACCACTAGGGCGCTCGCCCTCCTCCGATTCCTTTAAATTCTGCTATGGTCTGACATGGTACAGTATATGACGCCAAAATGGGGAGTTTGTGTTATACTCCCTGTTTGGCTAATATACTTACCATGTCAGACTCTAATTCCCTCCCTACCTTCCCCTCTGGCGCCAAGGTTCTCGGGGTTACCATACACACAGGCCTCGCTGAATGACGTATAGGAAGTTGACACTGGCTTCTTCCGGGGCCGGAAGTGGGGTGACATCACGTGACTGTCTTATGACTGCATTGGCCACGGAAAAATTCGGCCTGACAGAGCTGGCTAACTGCCGTTGAATGCTATGGTCTGACATGGTAAGTATATTAGCCAAACAGGGAGTATAACACAAACTCCCCATGTAGGGTTTTGTTTTTTCTGTCTAACTTTAGTCTGGTGTTTTGTTTTTCTTATGTTACTTTTTTTATTTCCCTCTTTTTTCTTCAAGCTGCCTTTTTATTTACTTTTTTTTTGTGTGGTGATTCAGCTTTTTTTTTTCCGTTTTTTTTTTTTGAGGGGATGAGGGAAGGGATGAGACTCATATTGTGATAAAGAAATGTGTGCAGTGTTTTATTCTTGTAGTTGTACTAATTTCATACTTGTTGTTTCTAATCCCCAGAAGACTTACTCATCTCAAGACCTCAGTGGATTGCGAGTTGAACACAGCATGGAAAAGTTCAAAGATGGTGCCAACGTCGTTTTGACTTTGAAAGACAGAGGTAGAAACTTTTTCACGTATTTATATATGTACACTTCATGATGGTTTTAGACCAGAAAAAAAAAGGAAAAAAAAAAAAAAGAGATTAAGTGAGGAAGTTGTGTGGGCCTAAGTTCTGTGCACAGCATGAATGTGCATATGCTTTGGTTAATGTGTGTGAACTCTATTCTGTGTGTGTATGGTGACATTTGTATAAGGGCGAATACATATATGTTTGTGTATGTGTGTTTGTTTTGATGCGGTCTATGAATGTGCTTGGCATGTATGTAAAGGGAGGTGGTACGTGTGTATATTTTATCATATTATGTGTCTTGATCATGCAGGTCTAGTTTTCTCACTGAAGGGCCTACGCAGGATTGTTTTACGTTCAGGTTTCTCGTCCATACCCACTCCCTTCCCCTTCCCCTCCCGGTAGGAGATAGCCGTTCCAGGATGATAGGGGGAGGGAACCTATCATTGTCACCTCTAGCACCATGACACACTAAGACTGGCATGAATCCTGTTGTGTTCTCTCTGTTTGTCTGTCGTGCACTATCTGTTTCTGTCTGTCTGTCTATCTGTCCTCCCTTCCCACCCCCCACCCCAACCCCCAAGTCTCTCCTTTTCTCTCTCTTTGACATGTATGTAAATACTTGTTTGTGCACGAGGTTCTGTCTCACGCACGCACGCTCGCACGCTCGCTCGCTCGCTCACTCACTTGTGTATCCCTTTTTTCTTTTTCTTCCCTTTTTTGTCCATTTTATAAGTACTGCGGTCGTTCTTTTGTTTAATTGTTCCTTTCGGTGTGAGTGGTAATTGCAACAGAGAGAAAGTGTCAGCACACTAAGCATTAGAACATAAATAAACCCAGAAAACCTAAAACAGCAAGTGAATGCCCATGGGTAATATAACACACAGACAGTGCATGGTGTCACTGTGTGAGGCTTTGAAGAGGAAAAAAAGGTGAAAAAGCAGGAAAGAAAAAGAAAACGGGCAGTGAAAATGCCTGTCAGTAGGCCTGATGCTCTGGATTGAACTTGGAAGGTTTAACTGCAAATTCACTGCCCTGCCACAAGAGTTACCTACATACTGGCTCATACAGGACAGCACACAACTCTGTTATATACTGGTCCTGAGAATGTAAAGGCTGTTTGGACACTAATCCCGTTTGTGTGTGTGCGATAAACAGAAGGAAAAGAGCAGTCCTACCTTTTACTCCTATTCATGTATTCATAAGATGAGCTTTTTTGTTTTTGTTTTGTTTTTTGTATTTTCTCAGATATGTCAAAGTACTGGTAATATAACTTTTTTCTTATGAGTGAAGTAGATTACCTTGGGAGAATTTCTTAATTAGGGGGTCCATGATAATTTCTGAATTGGACTTCCTTGGATAATTTTCTTTAATAGGCTATCTCAGATGATTTCTTAATTAGACTACCACAGATATAGATAGACAGATCAGTAGATAAATATAGATACATATGTACATGTGGATATGTATATACCTATAGATTGAAAGGTAGGCAGACAGATTTTTTTCAATCATATGTTGAGATATTGACATGTATTTTGAGATTTTTTTTTTAACTTATGTTGAGATTGACATATATTTTGTCAACAACTGTTGGTTACAGATTTTCCTCCTAAGGTACTTCAGTGAAACTGCTGCTGTTTTTGCTTCTGTGTGTGTGTGTGTGTGTGTGTGTGTGTGTGTGTGTGTGTGTGTGTCACTGTCTCTTTTTTTTTTTTTTTTTTTTTTTATCTGCAGTCAACGTTGTTTGCCTCTTGGCTTTTTCTTGTAATTGAAAGAAACAGAATGATTGGGAATATCATTACTTCAAGGTCTAGAATTCAGTGAGAACATCATTGGCTTATGCTGAAGACTCAGAGAGTCATGCTAATAGTAACTCATATACTGTAGTGTAATTGTATATGTTACTCATCCAAGATGTCTCCTGCTCAGTCTGGTAGGTTGACAAGGACCTGATCTGCCTAATATGGTGATGCATTAGGCCACTTGCCTATAGTTTTGTCCAACCCTGGTGTAGAGTAGTATGTTTATGGCATGTATGTGGAGTAATATAGAACAGGATTTTGGCACGTTACAAGACTTTTTGTTTTAGTGTTATTTCTTGTTTTCATTTTTTGATGCTGTTCTTGTTTGTTTTTGTTTTTTACTGTGATTTTTGCTATGATCATTTTGCTTGGTATACGATGTCACTAAACCTTTATTATGCATTTACTACAAATTATGTGATGTTGATGTTTCAGGTGTTCTGGATGATGAGGATGAAGATGTCCTCGTGAATGTCAACATCATGGATAATGAAAGAGCTGAAAAGAATGTTGAAAACAAGAAAAAGAAGCCAGACTACAAACCGTACGATGAGCCAGAGATGGATGAATATGGAATGGTAAAGAATTGCTGGACAATATTTCAATTGATGTAATTATGGTCCCAAGGCACAGCTCAGTTAGTTTTGAAAATCTGTCGTTTAATCATAGGCCAAAATGAAGTTTCTGTGGCATCACTCTAATTGTAAAAGAAAAAGAGATGTAAAAATTCTGTGGTTGTCCGTACTTTGCTCCCTCAGTTTTCTCTACATCCTTGTTTACATAAGGAAATTCTGTACTCCTCCATGATTTTGTGTGTGTGTGTGTGTGTGTGTGTGTGTGTGTGTGTTGTTTGTGTGTGTGTTTGTTGTTTTTTTGCTGTCCCATCTTCTGTGCCACCTCAGTGGCATTGCACCTGCACCCCTCATTCCGATCCCTTGTCCACAGCCCAGTCCAACCTGCTAAAGCCCATGCTCCAGTAATCCATAGTCCTTCATGTTTTGTTCCCTTGGTTTTGTCCACATCTGTGTCTGCAATAAGAAAGTCTGTGTACTGCCAGGTTGCGCTCCCTTAGTTTTCTCCACATCCACGTCTGCGATATGTGTTTGCTGACAGATTCATAGTCATCTGTTCCAGACAGGATGGCAGTCTTGAGGGATGCCTTTGATTTAAAGTGTTGGTAGTTCAGTGAAACTATCATGTATTGCAGTTGTGTCACTGTAAGCTTTGGTGTGGCGTGTTTCAGTTTGTGTAGTATGTTATGCTGAGTATTCTGGCATTTCATTTAACAGTTCTTAGAATGTACCTGCAGCTCTTGCTGAATCCAGAAAAATATGAAGTTTTTGTGAAACAGATTTTGCAATATCCTCATCCCCTCTGTCACTCTCTCCCCTCCCCCTCTCACTGCTGTCTCTCTCTCTCTCTATCTCTCTGTCTCAGTCTGTCTCTTTCTCTCACACGCTCACACACACACACACACACACACATGCACACACACTTACACACACACTCACACACATTCTCTTTCTCTCTCTCTCTCTCTCTGTCTCTGACACACACACACACACACACACACACACACACACACACACACACACACACACACAAAAAAAAACATGGACATATACCAAATAGTAGGCTATATCTCATGACTGCAAGCTTTGCAAATTAGGACAACTAACAGTTGGCTTAGGTGATAGAGAGTGAAAACTTGTGACATCTGCGAGGGACAACATAAGATAAACCAGTCTGACTGTGGCTTCAGTATTGACTACACACATCCTGCTATCCTCAAGATGCTGGGATGGATGTAGTATTGTCATTGATTTTGCTGAGTGTGAGGATCTGTGGTTCAGAACTGTCAAGTATGAATTTGGAAGATGAATATACTAAATGCTGTTAAAGAACTGATGAGCTAGAGGCTTTTAAACAAGATGAGAAACACAAACAGGAAACAAACGGAACTGTTGAAAAGGTTTCTGTTTGTTAGAATTTGTGTGGAGGAACTATTTTCCAGTTGGAATATAAAATGTCTTGCACTTTTTGTTTGTCATGTCATTATTAGATACTGATTTTTGTTTCAAAGTACAAAAAAATTAATGCCAGAAATACTGACTGCCTGTGGAAATTGTCATTTAAAAAAGAAATTATCATTAAGTCTGACAGTGACTTGTTGATTAACCCGTTCGCTGCTTGAAAATGTTACAAACAAAGGCTTTCCCAGTGCCAGGGAAATCTAATGATTTGGGGGTAATAATTAACAAAAAATTCTAGCTCAGAAACTACAAAAGATATAACAATGAAATATATATGATTTTTGAAGGAAATTGAATGAAGATTTTGAATCTGGGCTTCTTTTGTTTTAATTTTGATAATAAAAAAGTATTTAGGCAATTAGATTTGGATAGATTCTTTTGCACGATCAAAAGCATATGTATTTACCACTACATCTTCACAACCAAACAAGAACACAAAGCAAAAAAGTTGAAAATAAAGTTTGTATTGTCACACTACACCTGTAAATGAAAGTAAAACAGTTTAGAAGTCTATCAAGACGCTCACACTCTATGCAGACAGGTCAGTCCACGACCACGCCCCCCTCTCCCCACCACGCCCCCTTGCTGGACTTCAACCCTCTCTTTCACTGCTCCTCTTCTCCTACCTTTCCCTCTGCCCCGTGCCACGCCGCGAGCAGGCCGAGCTCCCCTCTCACGCCGACTATCACGTCACTGACCACTGGCACGCAGTGCAGAGTACACACAAGGCGAGCTCGTTCGACGCT